>RJWH01000662.1:332263-624450 GCA_004363575.1 Solenodon paradoxus
TCTCTCTCTCTCTCTCTCTCTCTCTCTCTCTCTCTCTCTCTCTCTCTCTCTCTCTCTCTCTCTCTCTCTCTCTCTCTCTCTCTCTCTCTCTCTCTCTCTCTCTCTCTCTCTCTCTCTCTCTCTCTCTCTCTCTCTCTCTCTCTCTCTCTTCAAGTTTTGGGTCTTGCATTCTCCATAACGCTTTCTACAATTCTCTGCCTTCTTGACTTCTCTTCTTAGAACACTTACTGAAGCATTTCACACCCACCCTTCTGGTCTCTTTTAATGTCCATTCGGTGTCACACATGCCTTGGTTTCGTGTCTTATGGTATGCTCATTCAGTCTTTTATAGACATTTTCTAAGACCCAGTTTTGAGGCAGGACTACACTAGACACCAGAGACACAAACATGAAAACAAGATGGCGTCTGCCAGCAGGGACTCCCAGGCCAAAGTGGAGGCAGGAAAGCAGCAGAAATGTGGTCCAAACTCAGTGAGAAGCAAAGGCAGTTGGAAACACATGTGGTGCTTCCATTCCTGGATATTCAGTACAAGAAAGAGGAACAATATAAAGATTTATGACCAAGGCTGATGTGTGAGGGACTTGAGCACAGCACAAGAAAGCCTTGTAGGAAATATTGGCAGTGAAAACTTTTTAGTTCATCATCACTCAATTAAGAAAGAGATATAAAGTAAAGAGTAGTGAACTTCTGGGTTAGGTTCAAAAATCATGGAGAGGCGAGAAAGCATTTTGGTAAAGATGTACCCCCACCTCCTTCCCAGGAAAATGAGACCAACACCATGTGGTCTCAGTCTCGGATGAAGTAAACGAACTTTTGAACCACTTCTTCCATCAGGACGGATTTGAGCATGTGAAGGAGGAACGTGATCCCCAACTGATCAGGTTTAGATGACAGAGAACAGACAGAAGAGATAATTCACTTTAGACATGAAACTAAATTGCAAAAGGATTTCAAAGTCCTGGGGAGTTAGTCTTAAGAGTCTGGCGTGGTGTAGTGGAGCAGCAGTTTGCTCAGCTGGCTTTGGGGGCAATGTCACATCCATCCTAAGGAACCTGGTTCGAGTCCTGGGGCCAGGAGAACACCAAATGAATAAAAATGAATGAGGTGCTTCTTTTTCCTCTCTTTGTGCCTGCCTCTGCCTCTTCATTCTTGCCTGCACCTTTCCCTTAAAAAAATGTGTGTACACACACACACACATATATGTATGATTCTGATAGGAGTTTGAAGGTTGGATATTTATATAAGAAACTGTTTTAGTGAATAAGAAATGATTGTCCACTGTTGACCCCCCCCCAAAAAAAAATAGAGAAAAGACAAAAGGAAACCAATTTGATAGACTAAAGCTCAACATGCTTTGGGGAGTTGAAACCCCAGTAAGATTATGAATGAGAAGCAGGACCCCAAAGAAATTTGGTCCAAAAGAAGGTCCAAAGAAATTTGGAGTCTTTAGGACCAAACATGAAAAAAGAAAATGTGATGCCATGGAAGGAAACTGAAACGCGGGTCCAAAAGAAGGTCCAAAGGAATTTGGAGTCTTTAGGACCAAACATGAAAAAAGAAAATGTGATGCCATGGAAGGAAACTGAAACGCTTCCTGAGGTGAAAATCCTGGATCCATAGAAATCTGCCACTTTCTTAGATGGTTCCAGGGGAGGCCTGGGCTGGAAAACAGACAACGCTCACTGAAATGCACATAGTCATATACGGACCAGCAGGAAATGGACACGCAGAGGTGAGGGGCCGCCATATTTTCTTTTCTCTGAGTACAGGAAGTCCTCACTTAATCATGGTTGGATCTCGGGAATCGCGACTTGAAGTGACACATCTA
Organism: Solenodon paradoxus; assembly: GCA_004363575.1. Taxonomy (NCBI): domain Eukaryota; kingdom Metazoa; phylum Chordata; class Mammalia; order Eulipotyphla; family Solenodontidae; genus Solenodon; species Solenodon paradoxus. Next base: position 334,093 of record RJWH01000662.1, read on the forward strand.
ATGAAGCCCAATTGACCAGAAGCTAATTGGCATAAACAAGAGCTAATACAGCATATTCTTGGTCACAGAAGCCTCACCAAACTTAAAAATACCCCAAGCACTTCCAGTATGAGACAATCATTTGTAGTCATCCATTAAATCTGTCTCCAACATCTTCAGTCAAGTTCAGGCTTAGGGTGACCAGAATTTATCCTGGCATCTCAAGGCACAAGGGGGCCCAACCCTGGACAGGATGCCCTTCCATTACAGGTGTGTGAATACATGCACTCACATGCATGCACACACATACACACATGCACTCACACTCATTCAGGTTGGGATGATTTAGACAGCCAACGAACCTCACACGCACATCTTTGGGATGTGGGAGGAAACCAGACTCCACATGGACCGTGACCTTGGTTGATTAATGTATTTTCTCATCAGCATAGCGAAAGAACAATGAGTGTAGTGATCTTATTTGAGGACTTGCTGTAAAGGGGATGTGGGATGGTGAGGGGGTAGATCTGGGAGGAGAGATGTGAACGAGTCAATTTGGGGGTTGAGATAAATGACAGAGGTTAATTTCAATGTTTAAATGGTCTGGAGGTATGCAGGAAAGTACTTCATACTCATAATTCTAGTAATAACTTTATAACCTTCTCTGGATTAAAGTTCAGCTATGCATGGCCATATCTCAAAACCATGGAGATGTGCAGAAGGGCCTGAAACTGTGGTCGAGTCATTGATTCAGTCAGTACTAATTACGGTGCCCCTGTACTTGGGGGGTGCTGTCCTGAGCTTTAGAGCTAGAACAACAGACAAGGCAGAGGAGGGCTCAAATCTCACTGTATTTTACATGCTAGAGAATTTAACTATCAATACATTTTTAAAAACTCCATTTGTGTTTTTGGCAAGACAAAGAATTGGGATTGGGACTGACTGTTGGGTTGGGTGGGCAGGGGACTTAAGTGTGTTAGGCTCAGAACTCTGGGAAGATCTCTGAATGGGGGAGACATTTGATATGAAGCCTGAGGGACAAAGATGATGGGAGGGTGGGAAGAGCTCTGGGCCAAGGGAACAGAAAGTAAAAAGCCTGGGGAGGGAAGGGAAGAGCATGGATTCTTCAAGAAGCAGTGATCAGAAGTTAGAGAAGGTAGGAGAGGAAGCTGGAAGGATCATAGTATAGGACTTTGTATTTTATTCTAATTGCAGATGGCAGCCACTGAAATTTCCGGTCTGTGACGACAATAATCTTCCTCTGTGATTTCTGCCAACAAATGAAGCTTGTGGTCCAGCAGCACCGGCAGCATATGTGAGTTTGTTAGGAATGCAGGAACCCAGGTCTCACCCCGACAAACTGAATCAGAGTCTATATTTTAACAAGATCCTCAAGTGCTGCATGGGTACATGAAATCTTGAGAGGTAGCACTGTAACCATATTCACACTTTAAAGAGACTCTGAGGAACACCTACCAAGATGGTTATATATGTGTATATATATATATATATATATATACATATATATATATTTTTTTTTTCTTAAAAGGGAAGTATGAATTGGTGGGATTTGGAGAAATGGAAAGACTCAGGCATTGCTGGTGGGAGTGTGAAATGGTGTAGTCACTGTGGAAAGCAGCTTGGCTATTCCTCAACATCTTAGACTAAGTTACCATCTGACTCAGCAATTCTACTCCCAGGTACCTACCCCCCCAAACTGAAAACAAATGTCCAAAAAAACCCCCAAACAACTTGTGCATGGCTATTCATAGCAGCATTATTCACAAACGCCAAAAGCTGGAAACAACCCAAATGTCAATTAATGGATGAAGGGAGAGAGAAAATGTGGTCTCTCCATATAATGTAATGTTATTCAGCCATGGAAGGAATGAAATAGAGGTTAGTGCTACGACATGAATGGGTCTTGAAAACAGTGTGTTAAGTGAGAGAAGTCAGACACTGCAGGTCACAAATTGTGTGATTCTACTTACACAAAATATCCCAAATAGGCAAATCTATAGAGCCAGAAAGAAGATGGGTACTTCCAGGAGCAAGGTGTGTGTGTGTGTGTGTGTGTGTGTGTGTGTAGAAAGTGATTGTATGGCTGTATAATGGGCACAAGGTTTCCTTTGAGCTAATGAAAATGATTGGGAACCAGATAGCGGTGATGGTTGGGCAGCACTTTAAATGTACTAAATGCCGTTAATGGTAAATTGTAAGTTATATGCATTGTGCCATAATTTTTAAAGAAGTGAGGATAAGACTGGAAAGCACAACAAATAGTAGGGTGGTTGGGTGGTTGCCAATTTTATTTTAATTTCAGAGTGTTTCATTAATGACCTGGATACAAACACTTTAACAGGCACATATATTACTTTGAGAAAATATCAAGTCCCTTGTTAAAAGCTAAAACTAGAATGAACTTGGCTGAATTAGATCAGAATCAAGTAGAATGCAGCTTGGCAAGGTTAAGCAGAGGAGCTGGACAGCCGCGAAGCACAGGCAGGTGACAAAGTTGCAAGAGATAAAACGGTCAATGAGCGCAGCCTGTGGATCGAAAGTCACTTCAGTGGTAGGATTCATGTATCACTGAGCCACAGATCATAGGTGCCCATTCCATTCAGTGTCACTCAGACCCATTCCCAGATTGTGTTCCCAACTCTGAGGTTTATACCTGGTAACTTGAGAACAAAAGAGAATCATGAATTGGTTATGTTATGAACATCTATGCAGAGTTTTGTTTTTCCTTCTTTTTTTTGTTTTTTTTTTTTTAAAGGAAAGATGCAGGCAGGAATGAAGGTGAGTAGGCAGGCAGGCAGGGGAGAGGAGGAAGAAGCATTTTATTTATTTAGTTCTTCCTCATGGTTGTTCTTCCCAAGCCTGGGATATGAATCTGGATCCTTGGAATGGATGTGGCTTGTGCTGGCTGGAGGTAGTGGACTTATCTACTGGACCACCAGGGCACGCCTATTGTTCATTCTTCTATTCCTCCCACAACTAATCTGATCACACACCACACTACTTCCTGTCCTGAGAGGCAGGACAGCCTGCGAGTGCTGGGTTTGGAGTGATCTTGAATCATGCGGCTACCATTTCTTCTGTGTGATGCTGGGCAAATCTCTTCACTGTGTCCCTGTTTTCTCATCTGTAAAATGGCGATAATGATTCAGAGTTGTGAGAATTCACTGAGTCAATACATGAAACATGCTTGGAATTTAATTCCACTCCATTAGTGGCTATTATGATGACTCCACTGGACACTGGGTTTATGGAGAGAGAGTAAGATATTCTATTATGACACAGTTCATATCTATCATATATGCAATACTGTCAGGAAAACATGAAGGCACAAAGTGCACTGGTGTCCCCCAAGGACTTTAATTCTGCCCCAGGTGCACCCTGGTGGTCTAGTGGATAAGTTTTCTACCTACTGTCGGCACAGGCCACATACATCCTAAGGATCCAGGTTCACATTCCAGGGTTGGGGAAACAACCAAGATGAAGGTGAAGGCTCAAACACCAGAGGACATCAGAATAGACCAGGAGAGGACTGACAATCATTGGAACCAAAGGGAACACTATGTACAAAGGCTGGAGGTGAGCAAGAGCCTGGCTCCCTTAAGGAGTTGTGAGTAGTTTGGTGCCGCTCATGTAGGGTGTGAGGGAGGGATCTTTCCCTGTAAATGATGTGGAAAGGTAGCTCTCCTAGCTTCCATTATGGTTGGTGATCCTTGACATCTTGGCTTGTGAATATTTCACTCCAATCTGTCTCTGTTCACATGTCCATCTTCCCTCTGCGTTTCTGTGTCTAAATTTTGTTCTTCTATAAGGACCAGTCATTGATTGATTAAGCTCTACCTGAAGCAGTATGACTTCATTTTAACTTGATTATGTCTGCAAAGACCTTATTTCAAGTGAGGTGACATTCACAGTACTGGGGGTTAGCACTAAATACTATCTTTTTTGGGGGAGGAGTGCAGTTCAATTCCAGAATAGGGGTTGAACAGATACATCAGGGAAATGCTCCCACATTTGAATTTGACATGGCTCACTCTGGAGGTTTGAGGTAGGATGGCTGAGGACTGGGAGATGCTGGAGGATCAATGAGGAGTTTATTGCAAAACAGCAAGAACTGCTGGAAGCTGGACAGAGGCCATGTCTGAAAGTACTGAGCCATCAGAGGCACTGGCCAAGCCAGTTGGAATTTTTGGCAAGAATGGTTCCTAGGCATTGGGGAGTGTGTACCCGCATTCGGAGACATACTGTCTGGTCTGAGCAGCCATTAGTGATCATTTCCTAGATCTGTTAATTCATTTGGTTTGATAAGATGGTCATTTTATACTTCCCTCATTTCTTCACATATTAGTGGATGCTTCATAAAAAAGAAACTACCTCTCAACACTATTTGCTTACGTAGATCTACAGTTCCTAAAGGGCAGGACAAATGCTTCATTCCAAACTATAGAGTTAATTCCCAGGCATCCTTTGAAAGTGACTTACATGGTTTTTGTTGTTCTTTAGTTATTTGTGTCTGACTGTCTGGTATCATCTTGAATTCATGGAGCTTAACAAATTTGATGCATTTTAATCCACTTATTATCTTGAATGCTCTCATCATTCCATTGGAAGCCTCTGAGTTCTGTTGCCACAATCCCGGTTGTTTTGATAGTTTGATTAACCTCTCTGGTAGGATCTTTGAATTTTTCAATCTGATAGGTGAGATACGGCATAGCATAGCATCTTCATTTGCATTTCTTTCATTAGTATTGATGTGCAGGAACTTTTCATGTATTTAATGGCTGTTTTTTAAGTTTTTTTAAGTTTTCAGCTGACCAATCCAGGAGCCAGGCAATTGAAAAGTCCACATGTGGACTGAATCATGTACTAGGAGCCCTGTTTTCTAATCTTGTCATTGGTATGACCTTCAAAAAGGTCCTTATCTTTCTGGATCTTCATTTCTTCCACATCCAATTAGAGGAGTGATTCTGCAATCTTCCAACTCCCCCTCTGCAACTCACATACTGATACCTTCACTCCTGGCTCATGTATGCCCTAGACTGTAGGTAAGTTGTTTTCCCATAAAGTCAACTGAATAATTGTACGTCTGAGTTTAATTTAATGTTTGTGCCTGGGCCAGCTATTTTATCAAATTAATTTATAAAACCAACATTTGTTCAATGACATGTTCTGTTTTTCTTCAATGATCATTTCATACTAAGAGCTTCAGAGCAGACCAGCTCATGCCTGGTCTGGCAGGGCTGCACTTTATTAGCGGAAAATGTAATGACCTGCTAGGTTGAAGATCTAGTCTGGTGCCAGTTTGGCCACTCCTGGTGACCTGGGTGACTCTGAACACATCAGGTCTTCATCTGGCAGAACAGCAGCTCTTTCTAGCACTGAGATCCTATGATCCATTTGGGGAGTGTTATCTCACAGACTTGGGGCCAAGATTCTGTCAGGCTTCTTTTCTCAGCCTATAAATGACATACATGCTCAGTAACTCCTCCTAAGTAAAACTTCCTTAGACTTACAGTTTGCAAGACCCAATGGCTGCCTCTCTTGCCTGGCACAATCGTCTTTGCCTTTTAGGACTGTCTGCTTCCCCGGTCTTTCCCTCTCCCTCTCCTTGTGTTGGCTTCAATTACCGACCCCTAACTGCATGTTGGGCACTGTTCCAAGCACTTTGTATGTGTCAACCACTTATCAGCAAGGATCAAATGTGATCAGCACATGTCACGTACTCGTATTTACAGGCAAACTGTGTCATGTCGATTTCGAATTTCTTTGAGTGATAGGCTATGGCCCGGCTGGATTTGTACATGAAAGCAACTTGGAGTTGGTAACTGAAGCCTTTGAATATGTAGGTGGGTCTGAAAGGCAAACTGCAGGGTCACTGCCCTGATGTAAGTTACAAGGTGTCAGGAAATTGACTTAAAGAAGCATTTGACAACACTATGAGATAATATATATAGTGTTAACCCCTTTGGCATACTTTATAAATCCTCCAAAAGGTCAGGGAAGGCAGAGTAGAGTGGAACCTGTGTTATATGCTTGATGCTTATCTCCGAATCTCCATGGTGCCCTTACTTTCCATGGGGTCGGGTTACATATCTGTCCTGGGCCAGGAGGCCAGCACCCTGCCCTCTACAAGGTATTTCTGAAAGCTCTCTCCCACAGCACCCTCGCCTCCCTGCCACATACTCTGCTCTGATTTCTTTGCTTAAAAAAATTAAAATTACCTTGAAGGAAGATTTTTAAATGTTATTTTTCTGATGATGAAAGTTATAAGTCTCATTTGTAAGATTTGGAAAGTATAGTAACGTTAGGCTGACCATATTTAGTTGAGATAAAAATGACACATTGGAATGACAAAAACAGGACGGGGTTATGCTTTGGTCACTAAAGGGAGGGAGGAGGTAGAGCAATCCGAGCAGGAGCAGAGCAGCCAGGCCAGCAACAAGTACATACTATTTGATGCTGATCAATGATTGTACAGTAACAACATGTGATCCAATGGGACTTCGTACAAATGGCCAGGGCCAGTGCAAGGAATTTCGGTACCTTAGGTGAAAACCAAATTTGGCGCCTCTATAAGTTCTACTCTAAATGTCCTGCCTAAAACACATGTTGCTTAAACTCCCACAGTGCCAGAAATACCCAATAATCCTCACAGTGGCAGAGATAACCCCAAGCAGTGCCAGAGATAACCCCCATAGGGCTTAACTGAGGCTCCACCACCCTGCAGGGTTCGGATCCCTTTGAATAAACAGGCACTCAGGGTGGAGGGGCTGGGGAATCCTCTTCCCCCGGCTCCATGTTTCCTCACGGGGGCGGGAGCTGCAGTAGCAGCCTCAGCCCATGGCAGTCAGTGCTGGGTCAGAAGCGGGTTTGGGGACCTTCAATAGACTGGGCCCAGGACAAATCAACTGCCCGTTACCTCGTGTTAGAAACGCCTTTCGTTTATTAAAAAGGGGACAAAATGGACATTTATATTAAAAAATGGGGCGGTCAGGAAATATGGAAAAAATGATACAGTCCTGTTTAAAACAGTATGTATTGTCAACCTAAGTAAAGTATAAAGAAGCCAAAAAGAAAAAAACAGGTCACGAACACACTCAACTCCGAGAGTCACTTAGAGGTAAGCCCATTGCACAGACTTACTGTGTCTTTTAGGATGAAACCAAGATCCATAGAATGTCACCAGGTGGAGGAGGGTGTTAACTTTAGGCAAACTGTGATTCAAACCAGGACAGAATTTTAAACCAGGCAGGACACAAGGACGACATTGCTAAACTGGGACAGTCCTGGACAGATTGGGAAGTAAGGTGACCCTACAAATCTTGAAGCGACTTGAAGACTTTTTTCTTTTTAAGGAAAGGAACAGGCAAGAATGAAGGTGAGCAGGCAGGCAGGTAGGAAGAGAGAGGAGGGAGAAGCATTTTATTTAGTTGTTCGTCTTGGTTGTTCTCCACACCCCCCCACCCCCTGACACCACCCCCCAGGTCTTGAACCAGAACCTTGGGCTGTATGTGGACTGCACCCAGGGTGCACTAGACCACTAGGTCACCAGGGCACACTTGGAGACATTTTTATAACCGAGTTTTACTCCATCAGAAGTTGGGCCAGAGCTGTAGGGTCCTCCCTGCAGCCAGAACAAATGGCCAAATCACAGCCAAGGGGTCTGAGAAAAACTTAGGCTCTGAGAGGAGGGACAAAGGCCAACATGAGACAGGCCTGTCCCCATGCAGTCACTACGGTTTTGAAAAGGAGCCAGTGTGTTGGAACATGAGGAGTTGGAATGTACATTCAGGCCCAGTATGGCAATTCGGGGACAGAAATAGCTGGAGTAACCAAATGACCCCTCTCCTAGCTAACGTGGGAAGATACTTTGGAAGATTTTAAAATTCCTCTGCTGCTCTCCTTTTTCTCTCATCCAGCCTCCCCTTTCACCCCTGCTAGACACATACAACCTGCACCTTGATTTATTTTGTCAAAGCTACACTTTATGGGGTTTTTTTTGTGTTTTTTTTTTTTTTTTTGGTCTCATTAACTCCACTCCACAGGGCTCCCTAAGTTTCCCAATGATTAAAGTAGTGGGCTTTTAAACAAGGCCTCCAATTAGCACCTCATCAGCTCCAATTAGAGGAGACAAAGGCAGTGTAAAGATAACTCAATGAGAGGGCCGTGCACTGCCCCATGTAATCACTTAAGACAAGCATTGAGCTTTCTCTCCTCGGCCTATTCACCTCCCTTTCTCCTTTTGGACGCATTGAAGACTGTTTTGCTGGGAAGACAGGCCTCCCAGGAGTCTCATAATTCCTCATTCACAGGCTACCTGTTTACAGCCCACAGAGCCCAAGGACCTAAACAATCCAATATTGTCTGCCCAGCGCTTCCTTCAACTCCAGCCTCCCTAATGGCCAGGCCTCTGTGAGCAGGCGAGTCAGCTAAAGGCTGGCTTTATACTCGAGTGCTCTGCTGCACTGTCTTCTAATTACACGGGAGGGCAACAATGTCTTTTTTTCAATGAGAGTTCTTTGGAGCAGTTAATTTGGTGCCTGTACTAAATGCCCCCAAACATTAATTAGGGTGGAAGGAACCCTAATTTCCTCAGCAGCTTTCCTCTTCACTTACTTCCCTCGTTTGCACATAGGCCTGGATGAGTCTTCATAATGAAATTACCTCATTAATGCCTTTATTCTTCACAGTAACTCATTCAACACCGACCATTTAGCTTTAATTTAATGCTGTCAAAAGGAAAAAGGTGCATTCATGGCTTTGATTAGCAAAAAATTTTCCCCCCATGGGGTGGACAGATTTAAATTTTGAAGATGGTGAGTGGAGAGTAATAATTGGGCACAAGGAACACTTCTGGGAAGCTTAACTGCTTTCAAAGCCGGGCCCGACAGGTCTGCAGACTATTAACTGTGTCCACTGCCTTGTCCTATTTGAATTGACGGCAACTTAACTATAAAAAAGAAAATGGGGTTTAATTTTTGTTTAATACACAGTGGGGTGTATTTACCCACAGAGGAATAGCTTTTCCATGAGCTCGATCTTTGTTGTCTTCATAATTTATTATCTGTGCTTTCAAACATGAGTTTTGAAGGATGCCAAACATGTCTCTGTTTCTAGGGGAGAATAAAACTCCAGGTGCAGATTGAGCAAATGGGTGGTACCTCTAACACTGGGGCTGCGGCCGCGTCACATAGGTGACCTCTCAGGATATGCTTCCTGGTAATTTCTGAAGTTCCAGCGCTTTGGAGATTTAACCTATTTAGAAAAAGTTTTCCTGGACATTTTCTCACTTGAGAAAAGAAGCCTATGAAGTAAGACTTAGATTTTAAGTGCCTGATGAAAAAGCAGAGGCTGACGGAGCCTGGGGATTTACTCCAAACTCATGGGTAGTGGCCAATGCAGAACCGGAAGTGCTAGATGGAAGTTTGGGGATCTCACACAATACTTCCACTTTGAGAATACCTCCTTTTTTGTATCATTGAGAGCAGGGAGTGTGTTTGCTTTTGCTCAGTCTTCATGTGTCTGTAGAGAAGACAGTCTACAGCCCCCGGTAATGCTCTCCTAGCTGGAGTGAATATACACAACATCGCCTACGTAGCTTAGCATTTGGGGCTTGTCAGTGAATTGTGAGTGGCTAGAATTCTGGATGCAAAGAGCTGTTACTGAACTAAGCACAGTGACAGGGAGGGATAGAGAGAAAGGAAGAGGGAAAGAGAAGAGAGAACAAAGTCACGGAACTTGTTCTTTCAAAACAATATAGAGACTCAATGAGAAGAGTAGAGAATAGGACTGGGGGTCAGACAGATCTGCTTTAAAAATGGTACCTCTCCCATGAACGGTCTGAGTTAGCGCTTTAAAAACCCCTTTGTGAGGCTGAAGTGATGTAACACACAAAGTGTGAGTATACAGGCAGTGTCTTGCAAGTTCCAAAGAGTAAGTGTTGGGAAGGGGAAAACTTTGTTTCTACCCTCTTATGTTTAGGATGTGGGGTCTGCAAATAAAACTGATCAAAGATATACTAACAAAGAAAAGACAGATTTTTTTTTTTTTTAAAGAAGGAAGTGAGAGGAGGAAGAAGCATATTTTTTCTTTTTCTCATTTTCATTTTGGTTTTCCAATATGGCCCCAGGTCATGAACCTGGGTCCTTGGGCAAAATTTTATATGAGTGACACACTAGTCAGCATCTAAGCCACCTGAGTTACAAGAATGTGCCCCAAGAGTTCTTTATTTACAGAAAAATGTGATTCAAGGAGGAATGTGGGGCTTACATGCCACTTTAATAGGGTGTGGAGAGCGGGCAGAGATATTTCTGGGAAAAGAGTGATTTCTTAGAATCAGGCGAAGGAGGGAAAGTTGAAAGGACACTTAAGAAAAATAAAAAGCATTTTGGAAAGTCAAAGGGGAGATAAAGAGACTAGTTGAGAGATGTATAGTTTTTTTTCGTCAAAGTGTGGGGGTGGTATGAATATCTCCTCATGAAGAGATTATAGTTGCTTCAGGAAAGGAAATTTATGACAATTACCGTCCCTTTAGGACATCTGCATTTAAGTAGATGGAAGTCCCAGGAACTTAAATGCTTTTAGCTTAAAATAATTTTGATGGCACAAAGGCATCTTCTGGACCCCTTGTTAAGAAAAGGATAGTATTAAGAACACTATTTGTCGAGCCAATCTAGCTACTTTCCATACCTAGGAAAAGATTCAAGTACATCAATTAATGCATTTTTGCCTTAATCCATATATTTAATATTTATTATCTATCAGACAATATTTTAAGTGATAGCTATTTTAAAACCATCAGGTATTAAGCATGTCATTGCAATATTTTACACATGATGAGAACTTGAGATTAAAAAATACTTGATCAACCAGCATTAAATACAAGCAACTGTTACCCTGCAGAAAATACCAGGACTATGGAAAAGATGCATTTTTCTACACCAGGTCTTTATAGCATCAGATAATCTGCACAACATAATTCACTCTTCGTCATTGTCACAGCCAAGCATATAGTTTGCATGACAAATTTTCTTCAACAGAAAATCTCCCTTAATTTATATGACATCAGTTGTTTTAGCAAATAATCCATCATGCCGATGAGAGAATCAGCAGTTTTCTGGCCTGGGATCATCATTTACCGGCCTCAGTAACTGTGGAAATGGTGGCTGTGTGTTCTTGATCAAGACTCTAATTTTCATGACTGGAAAATATGGCATGCTCTGGTGGCCTAGCAGTTTAGTCCACCAAGTAGAGTCCACATACATTCCAAGGTCATTGGTTCAAGACCTGGGGCTGGGGGGAAAACCCAGATGAATAATAAAATGAAAAAATAAAAATGAATAAAATGCTCCTTCTTCCTCTCGTTTCCTGCCTGCCCGTCTCTACTCTTCTCCATTCCTGCCTGCAGCTTTCCTTTAAAAAATGCGTAAATAAATATCCACTTCCTTCTTTCCTTTTCTTTTATATAAACAGGACACTGCGACCAGGGTAATAAAACAGGAGTAAGGCAGCCAATCCAGCTGAAACCAAAGAGTTATATGGGGGGTGCTTAAAGGGTTGGGTGGACTTGAAATACGGACTTGGCACATGGAGGAAAGTTAGAGCAAGAGCTTCAAGCATTTCTTTAAAACAGGTTAGACATTCCCAGCATTTTCTTCTGGACTGGGCTAATCATTTTGAAGTTATCTGGTCCACTGTAAGAATATTCAGTTCCTTCAGACTTGTAATCTAATCTGTCTTTGGAAAACTGGGTAAAAATTTTTTCCTTCACAGTAAGAATGAATTTACCAGAACATACCCAATGTTAATGACAGTGAAAAGCAGCATAGATGCTGTATATGTGCTATGTTTACTATAATGACAATTTCATGAGCTAGTTACTACTCATCCACTTGAAATTATTTTACACTAAGTAAAACATTCAAAACCTCCAGGCCCACGGTCCTCTGGATCAGAGCCTACCTTTTTGATAAAGTCTTGGCGACTAGAAGCAAGATAGTTTGTGACTCACATGTAGGCTGACCATATTTCCTTGAGACAAAAACAGGGCATTGTGATGGCAAAAAATGGGGTTATGCTTTGGCCACTAAGGGGAGGGGAAGAGGTGGAGCAATCCGAGCAGGGCAGAGCAGCCAGGTCACTAACAAATACTGCTAGGCGATGCTTATCCGTGATCGCGCAGTAGCAACATGTGGTCCAGCAGGACTTCATACAAATGGCCAGGGCTGGTGCAAGAAATTTTGGCACTTTAGGTGAAAACCAAATTTGGCAGCCCTGTAAATCCTGCTCTAAATGTCTTACCTAAAACACATGCTGCTTTAACCATCCCAGTGCCAGAAATGCCCAGTGGTACCCACAGTGCCAGAGATAACCCCATAGAACTTACCCGTGACTTGCCCATGCTGTGTGATCTACTTCCTGTGAAGAAACAGGCACATGGGTGTGAGGAAATCCTCTTTCCATGGCTCCTCTTCCTCACGGGGGCGGGGACATCAGTAGTGGCTGCCCTGCCCTCCTCTCAACAGACTGGGCCTGGGGCAACTCAACTTCCCCTTTGCTCTGTATTAAAGATGACCCTGGTTTATTAAAAATGGGGCAAAATTGACATTTATATTAAAATGATGGGACTGTCAAGAAATATGAAAAAAAATGGTACCGTCCCGTTTAAAACAATTTGGCTGGTCTGCCTACTCATGTGCTTTTCAAAACTAGAATATATTTTTACAGAATAGGGATATATCTGATTGTATCTGTTTCTTAAGTGCCCATATGTAATAAAAAATGAAGAGATCGTATCCCGGCCCTTGGTGCCCCCTCTCCAGCTAAGAACGCCGCGGTGCCTGTTCCTTTAAGCGTTGTCTGCCTTGGGCGCCCCTCACAAAAAAGACCTCCTCTAATGGACTCTAGGTTTCCAGAGGCAGTTGGCTTTTGAGTCATATTTTGTTTTTGTCCATAATTATTTCACTTTGCTTCTGGCCTCTGGTATTCCCATTCCCGCCTTTTCTGCACGGTTTACGTGTCTGCGCTCGCCACTGGGCATTGAGCTCTCGGAGAGCAAGTGCAGGCACACACCGACATTCTTATTTCCCCTTCCTGCTCCAGGGCTTCGGCCAAATTCATGTCCATTTCAAAGCCACCCTTGTCTCTGGCAAAATCCTCCTGGACTTGTGCCTGTCCCCTCTCTGGGGTCAGGACCAAGAATTTTAACTCTTATTCCACCTGAAGTATTTTTACAATATAACAGAACCGGGCGTGCTGTAAGCCAATGCACAAGTTAACCTATTATAGTGAAAAATATGCGATCTGGTGACAGCAGATGTCCGGAAAAGTGAATTCCTTAATTGTATGGTAGTGATCTCCATGGAGGCCAAATGATTGTCCACAGCTTCATTGAAGTTCTTGTGTTCTGATCCAAACAACGAAAATAAGAATTTAGTCACCACTATTCACTTTGCATATGGTCATTTTCTAAGGAGGAAATCAAACTCAAGAGTCTTAAGGCTCAGCCTTCCCCTTTGATGGGTCGCTCATTTGATTCGTGCTCAACTAAGGGTCTGTTCCGAAGATCATGGACACTTTGTGTTATTATGCCTTGGAAAGAAAATACACAATTTTGTTTCTTTCACTGTGGCTGCCCTGGAAGGAAAATCGAACACAAATGCCATCTACCCGCCCACCTCCCCCACCTTCCTTCCTGGTGGCATCTGGTAAATTCTAACAAACAGGACTAATGACCAGGCTGTATCGGCATTACCTAGTCAAGTAGCCCATTCAGCTTGTTCAAAAGAGCACAGACGTACTCGAGCATGTGGATGAATGAACAATTCACACTGAATAGGGCAAATATTTGGATTCAAGTATAGGTCAGCAGCAACCAATTGAAATATTGATAAAGAAAGCCTGTGGGAACTAAATGTACATAAAAGAAGAAGAGAAGGGAAGAGAAAAAAGGAGGTTTTCAGGGGGCCAGCCAGGGTAATGAGACCACAGGGGGCGATTTGTCTGTCTCCTCCGTCAGAAGGTAGGTGTCTTACTGGGGAGGTGAACCCTGCCAGTACCCAGGCCTATTGGTTTTGTTTGGTTCCAAAGTGGAATTTATCATTTACTGCAAAGTACCAGGAAATGTTCTAATAGATCTCCCCTGCTCCCACCCACCTACCTGTTTTTAAAAAGAGAGTTAGACTGAGGGCTCTGTGATTGTGTTTTCTTTTTTAAAAGGAAAGGGGCAGGCAGGAATGAAGGCACGTAGGCAGGCAGGCAGGAAGAGAGGAGGAAGAAGCATTTTATTTTTATTTTTAGTGAGTTTTTCATACTACTTGCCCCCCCCGCCCCCACCAGTCCCCACCAAACTTGAGCCCGGGGGTAATTGGTCTACGCTCCTTCAGAGGCAAGGCACATAACCACTGCTCCACCAGGGCGTACCCCTTTGTGAGATTTTTATGTCATCTTCTCCAGTCATCAGAAGGCACCAGGGTTGATTTATGGACATGAAAACACTGACAGCCCCGAGGGTGCTCCTGGCCACCTCCTCAGCTCCACTGCTCATCCACACACCCGTGATGGATGCAGTAAATCCAACCTCTGTGGTGCAAAGTGTCTGCCACGCTCACGGCCCATTTGTAACGTCTTGTTTGTGGGAGAGCTTTGTCATCAAACATCTGCTGTACAGGTCACACTCAGCCACATCTTCCTCCTACAGCTTGTTAGCATCCCCTGCCCCCACTACACTGCTCTCAGATAAAACCCAATGTCCCCGCTGCTCCCATGTGTGACCAAGGCTAAGACAAAGTGGCTTTCCCGCCCTGCACCGAGCTTGGCTAGGCTTGGGTTGAAGCAAATCTTTTGACATCCAGGCTTCACTCCTTGGAAACGAAGATTCTGCCTCCTGCCTGCACCCTGGAAGAAGCTAAAGTGCTTTAGAGAACTGGAGAGTGTGGTCTCTGAGAGAACAGGGGTGTGGGTCTTGAAAGAACAGGGGAATGTGGGTCTCACCCTGTTCAGCTTCATGGAGAGCAGTTAAGGGAAATGGCCTTTGGTCTCATGTTCTATTTGGAGGAGATATCAAGCTTGACACCAATGAAAGGCACACTGCACTGACCTCTCAGAAATGCCTTCCAGATATGAAATGTTTTATTTGACATTCTCTTCATCAGGATATCTTTGTTAAACCTGGTGTTTTACCCTACTTGATGACGACTGTTGCTATTTGGAACAAAGAACTATAATATCTAGCAATGTTCATGTGTGCTTGGGATAAAGTCTTCTGTATAATTCCTGTATTTTAAAAAAATCAGTTTATAGTATGGTGAAAAGCTGACATCACTGGAGTCATTTAAAATAGGGTTAGAGCAAGTCACTGTAGAAAATGCCACTTTACTCAACCAAGTCCCCAAATTGACCAAACTGCCAACTGTCCTGAGACACCAGCAAAACAGGAATATCTCCTTGAAATGACTCATAAAGAGAACTTTCACCTCGTGACCTCTGTTTTATCAAGTCCTCACTGATCACCGTCTCTACCACTTTCATCCTTTTCTCCCTCTAAGCAGTCCCCAAACTAAGTTCTTTCTCAAGACATATTTTGTGTTTCTAACCAAAACCTGTGTTCCCTGAATTGCAATTCTTTGATGCCGAAGAAACTCACTTTTAAATGGACTCCTGAACTTTAGGTTAATAGCATGTATGATATTTGTCTCCTAATCAATATATTTATCTAAGTAGTCACTTCAGATAATTTATGGACTTTACCTTACAGTCAATGGCTATTTAAATGCTATTATTTTCTTTTAATAGCTGCGTAGAACTCCATTGCATATAAATATAATTTCCTTATTCAGTCATCGGTTGATGCACGTGTTTCCATGTCTTGGCTATTGTGAACTGTGCTGCTATGAGTAATTATTAAAAAAAAAAATACTAACTGTATCGTACCCCAAATCACAGGTGAATCAGAGTGGTTGCGATTGGTTTGCAAAGGGATCTCTCATTCAGAAATTCTTGCTTCTCCTGGTCACCACAGGTATTTCTTAGACTGTTCAAACAGCCTGGACAAGAGGATGTGGGTGAGTCAGTAAAGTTCATGATCACTCCTTGAGACAGAGGCTGAGTCTGAGCTGAAGGAGTAGGCTAGTGGGTAAGGATGTACACGGGGCAGTCAGGCCTTAGCAAGACTGAGGGAAGAATCCAATCAACAAGAAAAGGTTGGGTGAGTTATTACAAAAGGGTCTCTCAGAACAGGAGGAGCAGTTGAAACTTGAAGGAAGAGAAATCTTCCATGGCAAAGTCACCAGGAAGGAAGACTGCGTTCTCTTGTCCATACCACTCCTCTGGGGCAGCATGGCCTCCAGCTCTGCTTTCCCATCAGCTTTAATGTCAGTGCAACTAAAGAACAGAGACAATACTCACTTTATACTGATCTCACTTATTTTCCTTAAGAAAGTAGTTTGCCGATTAATTCTAATGCCTTGGGTTATAAATGCACCAATAATGTGTCCCAGACAAGGAAAACCACTGACCATTTAACCTGACGCCATCTTAACAATAGTCCTATGCAAAGCACAAATGAATGTCCCTGGCCTCTCATTGTTTGGACATTTCTTTCATCTATTTTGAGCGTGTTGGCCCTTCCTCCTGCCTTCTGTTGGATTTCTTGGAGTCTGGAAGATGATCTTTTGGTGTGTACCTCAGTAAATGAAAGGTGACATGGCTTCACTTGTTTCTAAGTATTTATGTTCCTTAGTTCTTGAGTTTTAATATAGAATTGCGTTCTGTTGCCGCTAGGAATATTTGCTTTACTAGTAGTGACTTCATGCTCTGCTGTTCTAGTTTGGTGTTTTTTTGTGGACGCAATAAGTCTTTGTTTCAAGACTGAATCAGAGTGGATTTTTAAAAAGCTGTCTTAGAGGGCATGTGAGTACGTGCAAAAACACGTATCTCAGTAGAAGTGATGACGTAGGATCTGTAAGTTGGCAGATGCACAGGTGAGGACAAATATGTGAAGACAGTCACCTGGCTGATAGAAACTGTGAAACACTTTCAATTGTAAGGTGCCTGCCAATTATGCAGATTTTTAAAGTGGGAGATAATGTGCATGTCATTGAAGGTAATCAAGTATGGCATCTGCATGATGGCTGCTGGAAATGGAGGTCAACGCAGGGAACAGCAGCCAAGGTTCTTTCAGAACAGAACTCTGTAGCACAACGCGGATGCTAAACTCGGAAGCTTTAATGACCTATGAGCCTCATGACATGACCTTGAGTAGGCATTAGGGCCTGTATTTAGCGATGAGGACCTAGAGCCTGGGGAGGCAGAGGGCTTGCCGCGATTCCTTGGACTGTGGGGGACAGGAGAGGTTGTACAGGTGAGATCTCTGTGGCGCCAGCACTACCTGGGGGTGGGGGTGGGGGTGGTGACAGTCAAGGATTTGTAGGTGATTCTGCTCGAATGCGTTAACTGTCCTGGGTTTGGAGAGGGGCATGGACTAGTCGAACTTCAAAAAGAATGCTTCCTTCAGCAGAGCTCACACTTAACGTAGGTGATACCTGAATACCCCCTAGTGTATTTTGGGTAGAGAGTACATGGCACAGTACAGAAACCCTTTGATCTCCATCCTTTGGGGTCTAGACATTAATACCATATAAATATACGTATATCTTTGCCAAACATAGAGGTGAAGTCAAAGGAGACCACTCATAATTTTGGCAAGTCTAAAACAATTCTTAACAAATATTAATGGAACAAAAGGGTCTTCCCGTGACCTTAAATTGATCACATGCTCTCTCCATCTCAGGAACATCTTGTGTTTAAATTATTGTTCCACATGTGAAAATAAAACTAAAAATGCAGTTGTACTGAATTTAACAAATGCAGAGGCCTCCCATGGTCTGGGGAGGGAGGGCAGTTGGTTGTTAAATGAGGAAGTTCGTCAAATCATAGACATCAAAAGTGAAACATTTTCACTTAACTTACAGCATACATTCATACCGATGTTAAGATGTAAGCCTAGATGCGGCCTGATGGAGTAGTGGTTTGGTCTGCTGCCTCCAGCTGGCGCACTCCATGTACATCCTATGGATCCAGCGTTGTGTCCTGGAGCTGGGGGAGCAACTAAGATGAACAACTAAATAAAATTAACAAAAAGTTCTTCCTCTCCCTGCCTGCCTGCCTCTGCTCACTGTCATTCCTGCCTGCACCTTTCCTTAAAACAAAACAAAAACAATGTAAGCCTATCGGTTTTTCTTTGAATAGGATCAATAAGAAGACTTTATAATTTATTTGGCATAGGTCGTATCCTTCATGCCTTGATAATGATTTCCAGTTTGTGATTTTTTCAGCTGTAGAGACACTGCAACCTAAAAAAAAAAAAACCGCTAGAATTCTTCTAAATATTAATGTTTCTTCTAAGCTTCGATGACAGCCTTACTCATATGTCATTAGACAAAAATATATTTTAGTGACTACTTGTTTTCCTCAAAGTGTTCCATTTTGTTTTCTTTTTTCATGTCTTCCACTTGTTTGTAGACTCAGTCATCCTTTGATTGGCTGAGTCATTACACGGACCAGCTCTCAGGAGGCATCTTTGCATCATGGTCTCACAGTTCTCTGCCAGGCTGGCTCCTTCCCACTTTCTCTTGCAGGCCTTTCCTTTAGAGAACTCATGTACCTGGATTCCATCTTCACACCTGCTTCTCAAAAGACCCCCAAGGGACACCGCACACAGCACCTTCATTGCAGAAAAACTTACTGTAATAGAAAACTATGGAACAACAGAAACAGAACGTGGATTCAGCTTTCAACAGATTTCCTGCGAGCAGATTCCATGTTACACACAATCCTTGGTGTCCACCGAGGTATCTCAGTGGTAAGAACTGTTCAGAAGGAGAAATCCCAAACCTTACGGAGTTTTAAGCATGAAACAAAGTTCAGTTCTCTCATCTGTGTTACGTACTAAGCCAAGAACTAGATGTTTGCTAATATAAGAGCATCATAACCCCCATTATGGAAAACTGGAAAGTAAACAGAGTATTTAAAAAAGTGAGAAATAAATGACATATAATATTGTGTTCATTTTAGTTGTACAAGATAATGATTCGCTATATTGTGAAATAATTATCACAATCAACTTAATTAGCTTCCATCACCAGGCTACACATTTTTCTTACTGGTTTTGTAACTGGACATTGGTTCCTTTAGCTCGCCTTTCCCCAGTTTCCTCCCTCCTCACAGGAGCTTGGCAATCACCTAAGTTTTGTTTTGTTTTGTTTTGAGATTCTACATGTAAGTGAGACCATCCACTGTTTATCTTTCTCCGTCTGATGATTTCACTGAATGCCTTTAAGGTCCACCCATGTTGTCGGTTGTCAGTATCTCCTTTTTCGCCGTGGAGTCATAGTCCATTGTATAAAAATCCACCACATTCTCTTCTTCATTTTTTGGAAAGGGAAGGCACCTGCAGGAATGAAAGACAGCAGGCAGGTAGGAAGAGAGAGGAGGAGGAAGCATTTTAGTTATTTTTACTTTGTTGCTCATCTTGGGTGTCGTGTCCCCCCCCTTCCTCCCCCCGCCACCAGCCCCAAGATGTGAACCTCGGTCTTTGGAATGTGTGTGGCCTGCGCTCCCTGAACAGAACTGGTAGCCACCAGGGCGTGCTGCGCACCACACTCTCTTTATGCCGTCATCCCCTGATGGATATTTAGATTATTTCCAAGTCTTGGCAATTGTAAATAATGTCTGGATGAACACGGGGCTGTAGATGTATTTTTGAGACACTGGTTTCATTTCAAAGCAGAATGTTGTCTAAACCAATGTTTTGATAAAGGGTGAATTCAAGTTTTTTAATTTTTTTTTTTAAGTTTTACAGGACTCAAAAGCAAACAGGATTATGCATTAACTGTTGAGAAACCAGAACATTCAATTAAGCAGCACCCAAAGCAGCAGATCCTGATATTCGTGATTTCCAAATAGTCCCGGAGGCCAGTGCAGGCTGGGTTAGTCCTGTTCTGTGGGGATCTGCTGTGGGCCTGCTGTGAGACCTTTCCTCAGTACCCTGACAAGGTGACAGCGTGGCAGGTGCCTTGGGGACTGACCAGCTGTCTTTTCATCTACATTTCCCAGGCAGTTGGGGGTCTGTTCCTGTGAGGTCTGAGATAGTAGAGCCGTATCGCCTTACAGCTGTAAGTGTAAGTCGTCACTTCTCATGGGTCCTACACTCGCTCTAATCAAATCCAGTGTCAGGTGTTTAGCAGCCTTGAATTTTGCCATTTCGGGAGGAGGTGATGCTTTAGCGTTCTGGAAGCTAAACGCACTCCCTGCCTGCCTCGGGTGCCCTGGCCTTTCATGCTGTCTGCTCTCAGGAGTGGCGATGCTGCCTCCTAGGGGTGGTTTAGGAAAGCGTGTGTGTGTGTGTGTGTGTGTGTGTGTGTGTGTGTGTGTGTGTGTGAGAGAGAGAGAGAGAGAGAGAGAGAGAGAGAGAGAGAGATGGGGGAGTAGTCACAACTCCTTGAGAAGCTTAGAACCTATTTTATTTATAAATACATTTTTCTTTTGTGGCTCTACTTACTCTAATTCTATATAAATTAGGAAAGTCTATGCTTACATGTGGCTGGAACTTTGCTGAGTTATTCACCAATACAATGCACGGAACATGAGTCACCGGCACTTATTCTCTATTGGCGCCCATCTTGTCATGTAAGTCTGTGACCAGGCGCAGACAGCACACTGCTTCCTTATGTCTTCTAGCTGTAGTTGTGTCTGAGGATGTACATATTGAAATACATAATTATTTTAATAACTTTGCTTTTGCTTATTTCATATATTACTGCGAGGGCATTCGAGTGATGAAATATCGTGTGTGTGGTAAGTTTTAGTGTCGGGACATCTCATTTTAGGATACCACAGGGGACGTTACTCAGTATTTGATATAGAAGGAGCACATGGAATTGTTAGGGTTGAGAAGGGCTGTTCGCATTGAACTTGCAGGACCTGGCCATTCTGCTGTGCTGGAATATAGGGAATGACTTGTCCTCTAGGATATCGTTAGCGCAGGTGCTGACCTCAGTCCTCCGCCCATGCTGGTCCAGAGCTAACCCAGCTTCTGGAGCAAGCGACCGCGTGATGCGTGTTGGATCCTAACAAGGTAGGAGCGCGATGCAAGCTCATGGAGTCCTGAGGACTGGCCTGGGAAAGTAACCCTGCATTAAAGCTGCCTCTGAGAGTCCTTATTCTAGTCTTGAGCAGCAATTTCTCTACACCAAGGGGAACTAACAATGGCGTGCCCAAGTCTCCTTGATTCTAAAAGCTGGAAAAAATTCTTCATCAATCCAGGCAATTAACAGTCTTTTTCACAGACAGATCATTAATCTGGTAAGAAGCTGGTCCCTACAGAAGGACTGCGATGTAACAGGAAAGCCCGGTGTCCTGCTCGACTGCCGTGGGCATGAAAACGACAGACTTTTTCCAACTGGGTGGCCTCCAGGAGACTCCAGGAGACTGAAGAAAGTTCAGACCATACTGTTGCCTCTTTGCAGCTCCCTGGTCCTTGCCTGATGAGCATTTGAGAAGGGAGGTAGGTATGCTCAGCTGCCCGGTAGCAGCTTCCAGGGGATGTGACTCAGGCCAGGGGAGCCGAGGCTCCGGGGCGACTCACGTGCGCCATCTAGCGCGTCTGCGAGGAAATGCAGCTTATGCCGGAGAGGAAGGGAGGAGAGAGGGCGTCGTGAGATTGACTGGATGACAATTAGGGACCCGCGTGGAACTTGTTCATTACATTGACGGTACAGAGCACCCTGTATAAGGACAGTGTTGGTGACCCCATTTCAGAGATGAGGCAACTGAAAGGGAGAGATGGTGAATTATTTGGGAGGCTCACACAGCTGTCTGCGGCCATGCTTGACCATTGGAGGCCTCCTGCTGACTGTAGGGGAAGCTGGAGTTGGTACTATCATTCCAGGCTGAGTGTGCCTTCCTGCAGCAAGCCTTTGAAGTAGGAGTTATCCTGCTTCTTATACCTGTGGAACCTGAAAGAGGCATTCGAAAACTGACCTGAGGTACAGTGTTTAGAGAATCACTAAATGGCAGAATTCTGCCGGGCCCCAAAGTCTGGCCTTTGTGAATGAGTAACTGAACGTGGCCAAAGAGAGATAGAATAGTAAATTGATTTTGTGAAAATTTGTATTGAGGAACATTGCATTCTACTGTGATAAAGATTTAAAATGTGTATCTTTGTAAATCAACACTGTATATGACACACTCAGTTCACTGCCATGCAGTTCTAGCTTTCACCATCTAACTGACGCTTTTCCACCCAGTTTGCCCACCCACCCTCCCCGCTCCTTCTGTAACTGTGCATTTTATCTTGTTGCCTTAAGGGTCTATTTGTGTTGATTTAGTTCACTTGCTTGCTTGGTTTCTCTCTCTATCACATGTGAGTAAAATCATGCCGTGTCTTCTGATTGCTCTCACCAAGCATAATCCCCTCTAGCCCCCTCCATGTTGTTGCAAGTGTCGGGATTTCACCTCTGTTGCTAGCTGAGTGATATTCCATTGTATATATAGACATATCTTCCTTATCCATTCACTGAGACAGAATAGTACACCTGTCAGTAGGGACTGCACCCCAGTATTAATTCTGGATTTATTGCCTCTCTGCTTTTCCAAGGAGCTGGTACACTTCGCTTTATACAGCACAGATGAGAAAACGCGTGTGTCAGGAGAATCTCGGTAAACTGAACACTGAGAAAAGGAAGCTCATGACTGAAATAGATTCCATCACATTTCTTTTCTTTTTTTTTTGCAGAGAAGAGCACATCTTGATTTAGTTTTGTTTTACATTGGGTGTTTATGCTTTCCACTTGCTTTCAGTTAAAAGGATGTATTCCATATTCATCCTTACATATGTGCTTCTTTTACAGATGAAAAGTTTACAGATAAAGTCCTTTGACTTACTTTCCCATCATCCCTTCCAACTATCCAAGTACATGCCCCCAAAGTCAGTGGTGTGTATCTCTTTCTAAGTATTTGCTTCCTATCTTGAATACGTGTTATT
Source organism: Solenodon paradoxus (assembly GCA_004363575.1). Classification (NCBI taxonomy): domain Eukaryota; kingdom Metazoa; phylum Chordata; class Mammalia; order Eulipotyphla; family Solenodontidae; genus Solenodon; species Solenodon paradoxus. The sequence goes on from RJWH01000662.1 coordinate 357,131, forward strand.
GTATTATGTGGCTCTTTACCCAAACAATGCAGTTTCAATTGCATTTCCTTCACCCCAGCTCAAAAGCTGATTTAGAGCGCCTTCCACTTCAGAGCATAATTTATTATTTAAAAAGAGCATTATTTAAAAAGAACATTATACAGAGCGGGTCTGTCAGTTTACTGTTGTTTCCCTACCAGTGGACAGGTGTTTTTGCTACTATAAACGACGCCACATTGAAAATCCTTGTGCAGTCCTCTTAGTGCACAACTGTAAGGTTCCAGAAGACAAGTCTGATCATTAAAGAGATTCATGTGTACAGTCAAATTGCCCCTCCAAAATGTGTATACTCACCAGAACGCTTCTCAGTGTTCTCCACCGGTTCTGTTATCATTGCTCTTAAATTCTGGCATTCTTTTGGGGGAGACTATCTTAATTAAAAAATTATTTGAAAACAATTTGCATTTCTCTGAATTTTAGTGTCTGAGGATCCCATGTTTATCAGTCAGTCCTGTCCCAAACTGCCTATTCTGTCTGTCTATGAAACAGTCTTGTAATGCTGTATAGGAATTTCATTTAAATGAAAATGGCTCCATTTTATGTAATTAAATTTGTATATTTTCCTTTATGATTTTTAATTGTTATGGGTCCCTCTGAAAGTTTTCTTTTAAACCCTTCACATTTTTAATGTTTACATTCAATCTAATTGAATGTAACTTGTGTCACTGTTAGGAAGTAATGAACCAACTTTGTTTTTCCACATGATATATTCTAACAACATTTATTAATAATCTAGCCAATATTTGAAGTGAGAATTTTTTATGAGGTAAATTTCAATACATAAGTCCATTTTGATACCTATTCTATCCTTGATGGAGTTTCTCTGTCTGTACACTTACTTATATAAAAATATTATACCCTTTCAATTATAGTGGTTCTATGATACACTTATGGCTTAATTTTTGACTGGGCAGATTTTTCTTTTTTGTGTTCTAAATTGACATGATTATGTTTGTGTTTTTACTCTAAGGAATTTCAGATGCGCTTGTAAAGTTTCAAGAACATCCTATTGAAATGTTGCTTGAATTGTTTTGAACTTATATATTAATTTTTAACAGAAAACCTTACAATATTGAGTCTTCCAGTTCAATCACCACCTGCCCAGTTTGCTTTGGAATGTCTACTGGAAAGTTTTACAGTTTCTGTATAAAGCTCACACACCCTTCTTGTTAGGTTTATTCCTGGAGCCTTCCTAGTATTTGTTACTATGGTAAACAGATTTTTTTTTTTTTTTTAAAGAGAGGCTGGAAGGTGGGGATAGAGAGCGAAGCATTTTTATTTATTTAGTTGTTTACTGGGGTTTTTCACCCCGGCTCTGGGTCTTGAACTCAGGTCCTTGGGTTTTACATGGTCCACATGCCAGTATTTCAGCTGAGTCACAAGGGCACGACCTGAAAAATTAAAAAACAAACAAACAAACAAACCATGTTCTACCTTCTATAGGGATGGTGGGAACGTAAATTAGTGCAACCTCTTTGGAAAACAGTGCAGAGATTCCACCTCCCCAAAAAATAACTCAAAAAACAAAACAGGGAGCTACCATTCAATTCAGCAATTCCACTCCTAGGTATATACCCAGAGAATACAAAAAATTATAATCAGAAAACATATCCATACCCCTATGTTGATAGCAGCACAGTTCATAATAGCTAAGACACAAATAACCTAAATGCCAGTAGACAGATGACCGAATAAAGAAGCCATGGTTTAAAATACTCAATAGAATTTCATGCAGCTGTTAAAAAAAGATGAAATTGTGTCCTTTGTAACAATCTGGATAGAACTGGAGGGGATCATGTTAAGCAAAATAAGTCAGGAAAAAACCAGCAACACAGGATGGTCTTACTCATATGTGGGAATTAAGGAAACAAAACAAGCAAGCAGGACAAATGTCAACAAAGGTCACAGAATGCATCCTGTGGTCACTAGAGGCATGGAAGAGGGGAGGACAGGAGGGAGGGAACCGGTGGTGGTGAAGGGCGCTGGGACTCTGGTAGTGGGTGTGGTGTCAAATGCACACAGACAAGAAGAATTAAAATATTATGTGAACTGCTAATGGTTGGCTCATGGCAGAGGCATTGGTCCTTGTATTTTGTATCTTCTCATTTTAATGACCTTATTACACTTGTTATGCTCTTGGGTTTTTGAATAGATTATTATATATTCCACAGATAATAGTATTTTTATCTATGTTTTCTTATATTTGTATTTTTGTCTCTCCTGGCATTTGATTTTACTATGGTTTAAGGCTTCTCGGCTATTTAATTGTATTTTATTTGGTGTCCTGGATCCTAGAAATCCTGTCTCTCAACAATTTGGGAAAAATCCCTACTCTTTTCTTTTCCTATATTTCCCTATCATTTTCCAATACTTTCTTTTATAATTCTAATGAGTGTATTCCAGCCCTTGTCACATTGTCCAAATTGCTCTTCCTTCAAATTTCCACACCTTGTTTCTGTCTGCATTATGTGCAATGTCCTCAGAATTCTCTTCCGGTTCATTCATCAATTCTGCTGTTGTTTAAAGCATCAATTTCGTTTTAAAGTCATGATTATTCATTTCATTTATAGATGTTTTGGGGTTCTTTTCCAAATCTCCTTCATCATGCTGGATAGTTTTGTGTCCTCCACATAGTTCAATGCCTTTTCTCTTATGTCACATTAAATGTACTTTTTTAGATTTTGCATCAAAAGTTTCCATATCTTAAGTTCTTCACAGCTCTCTTTCAGTATTTCACTGTTTCCATCTACCCTCACTCTTATTTCTTTGTGTGTTCCATGATTTTTGACCAGGGAGTCCATTTTGTTTTGAAAAGCTATCCATGCAACTTTCCTTGAGGCCTGGGATGAAAGTTGTTCATTCAAGAGGGATTCGTGTCTGCCTCTACCTAGAGATACTATGAACCTGTGATTTTTTTTTTTCCCCAAACAAAATTTGACGTTTGGAGTCAGGCTTGTGATGTCTGAACTTGACAGGCTCCCCAAGGCTGCACACACTGCACAGCCCCTCCCCCCCCCGCCCCCCATACACACACCTCCCAGCATGTTGCCCCTGCAGGCCCAAGCTCAGGGTCCAGGGGCATTCAACCCGCTGCCCTCCCACCATATTAGCCCACTGTGGCTGCCGTAGCAAACGCCACTGACTGGGGCACTTGGGCAGCAGAATTTGAAGCCCTCATGACTCTGGCAGCGACAGTGTTCCAAATCAAGACATCTGCCATTTCCTCCCGAGGGCGAGGAGACTGCCCCGTGCCTCTCCCGCGTCTTTGGGTGTTTTGCTGGAAATCTTCAGCATTCTATGGCTTGTAGAAGCATCACCCCAACTTCTCCCTTCATCTACAGATGACACGCTCCCTAGTGTCTGTGTTCACATTTCTCCGTTACATGACACCGGGCATATGGCATAGGGTCCCCTCTCTTATGACTTCACATTAACTAATTACATCCGCACAACCCTATTTCCAAATACGGTTACACTCCCAGGCACTGGGGGCTAGGATGACAACTCAGACACTTTGGGGGTATGTAAAGCCATACCACCCCTGTTTTGTCTCAGACTCTGTTTCCAACCCATCAGAGCCTAATCCACTCAAATGGAGTTTCCAGGTGACCCGGGACCAGCAGATCCCCAGGCGTTAATGCCACTTCAGATGCCTGCTTGTGTCCCTGGATGAGACATTTCTGACCTTCAAATCATCCCCTCTGTTTCCCACCAAGTCAACAAGCCTTTTAAAAAGATGTTTACAAAAGTTATATCCATGTTGCTAACGCTCACAAGAATTTTTTTCTGAATATCTAATTCAAAATATTCTAGGTACTGGGGACTCCTTTTGGTGTAAGATGAATGTAGAAGTCCTATCTGACTTCTCTTTAGAAAGAAATAAGAATTTTAAATGAAGGGTTTAATGTGACCAATATGATTTATTTTGGAATACATTTCCTAAATAGTCCTTCTGTCAAAATAGCGCAAGATATGAAAACTAAACAAAATAGAATCTTGGCAGGAATTCTGTGTTGAGAGAAAGAAAATATTTAGCAATACTGTGCACATGGCCAGAACTGGCAAGATGCTAATATAAATTTGGAACGATTCAAATTACTGTTCTCCACTTGGATACATTAAAAAAAGTTTGAAAAAAATGTTCCCAAAACTTTTCTCCTCGCAGCAAAGTGTAGGACTGCAGAATGAAGGCTGCCCACACAGATGTGACAATAATGAGCTTTGCTGAAGTAGTTTGATGCTTATGAAGTTTTGATGTAGATGCTAATTTTCTAAGTGGTACCTAGAGGATTTGTGTTTGCTTCTTTGTTCTTTGAACTAATTGATTCTATTCTTTCCTGCCCACACCTTTCACAATAGTATAGTTAAACCTCCTTCCCCAAACTCCTCCTTCCCCTCCTACCCCATTGCCTGGCCTTCACTAGGAATACTTTTGTCCCTTTGTTCTTAACTCCATAGAGTTTCTTGAAAGAAAATTTTCCTTCCTCCAACTCACATTGCCTTTTAAAATGAGATGCAGGATTGTCTATCTTTACATTTACCCCTGTCTTCTTTAATTCACAGTCGAGTGGAGTACCTGGACTCATGTTAATTTTTATCTGGTCACACTTTGCCCCCCAGTCAAAGAAAAGACCAGTAGTTAAAGGAACCACCGATATATTAGCTCTACTTCACACTTCATGCAGAGATTCTAATAGTGTGACTCCTAGAGTTTGTTAGAAATGACATGTTCCAGCCCTACCCCAGACCTACTGAGTCACAAGTCTGGGTGTGGAGTCCAGCAATCTGGTTTAACAAGCTCTCCCCATGATTCTGTCACACACCAGCTTTGAGACCCACACAGCTAGGTCTCCCATTCCCTTTCCCACTCTGACGAGGTGTGTGGGCAGCCCTTCTCAGAAGCCACCGAGTGGCCAACAGGCACTGAAGTCTTGCACATACTGGGTCTGGGCAAGAAGATTTCCCAAGAGCAAGCTAGAAAACACATTGGTTGTAACATTTAATGGCCTCCTTTCCAAGACTGGCGTCTGGGTGAGAAGAAGCAAGTATGAGAGCAAACAGTCACTCAAAGCTGCTCAGTGCCGCAGCCAGTCCCCATCTCTTCAGAACGTGGCTCAGCAAACCCGGGCACAGGGTGAGGGCTGATGACTGCCCCACTGAACGGGTTGCATAATGTTGGGTTTTGGAAGGTCTCCTACTGGGGTCTGAAGATGTGCTCATTTTCACTTGCAGAGAATTTGTTAAGGGTTTTATCAGACCTGAGTAAATTTGATTACAGATTATAGAAAATTAAAAATTGTCAGTAATCCCCAGTGGTTCAAAGAGGTGGGAGCTGAATTTTCTTTCACATACAAGGCCAGAGGAGGCAGCTAAGAATTGGCATAATGGCTCCATGACCATCAGGAACACGGGCTCCATTTTCTGTCTGTTTTGGGTCAATTCATGGTACAAAATGGCTGTTTCCACATCTAAATTCCAGCCAGCAGGAAGGAGGTAGCTCATGCCTGTTCCTTCAAGAACCCAATCTGGAAATTAAAAATAAAATCGTGCTCATATTCATTGACTTACCTAGTCACATGACATTTCTAATAGCAAGGGGGGCCAGGGAAGGTAGTCTTTATACTGGATGGTCTTGAGCCCAACTAAATAACAGAAGTTTTATTGCTAAGAAAGAAGGTTAAGGACAATAAGTCTTCTCTGCCTCAGAGATTCAATTTTAAGGACTCTAGTTCACACACACACCATTCTGCCTTTCCAGGTCTACCTGAGTCTGTAGCCTGAATTATTTTGGGCAGATCTTTTTCTCTCTCTGCTCTTTTCACCTCTAATAAGTCTCATCAAGTGCAATGTGTGTCTTTTGAGGGAGCTCAAAACTGCTTATTCCCTGCAACTCGTTTTGCAGACTTCTGCATCTGCCAATGTCATTCTATGATTCTCTGGAAAAGAGCACACTCTTGTGGTCCCTTCAGTCAGAGCGTGAAGGCAAAGCCATCCTTGCTGGGTCCTGGGTTTGATCATAAATTTGGCCTGGATCCCAGCCACCAGGAAACTAAGGCAGTCCTAGTTTCCATCCTGTACCTTAAGTTCAAACACAATTCTTGACTTGAGGCTTTGTGAGCTTCCATGGAGTTAGTATCATGAACTCTTTCTTTGGGCCTATTGATTCTTGAGATGTTTTGGGGGTATATTCCAACCACTACCTGAAGTTCTTCCTAGGAACCATGATGCCTCTGCAGTGTTATGTTGCACAAATTCTTCAATGGCAGGTAGCTCACATCCAAGGTTTGGGAGACTGCTTAAGTGTAGTGTCCATAACCATATGGACTGGTTGTGAATGATCACTTGGACTCGGTGGAGTGAGCTCAGTCAGGAATCACCCTCTACAGCTTATATTATGTTGTGGAAGTCAGCAATTCCAACAGAAATTCAACTGAAGCTGTCTTTTAGATGAGGAAAGTCGTTGGCTTTTGTAAGTGAAAAATATTGGGGCACGTCTCATTCTGGGCAAGTTCCAGGTATTCTAATGATGCTGTTTGGGTTCTTTTATTCACTGTCTCTTAATCCTGTCTGCCTCTGTCCTGGTTTCACTCTCAGGCAGTTTCCCATGTGCCAGGTATAAGTTGACTTGTTACACAGACAGTGGGTCCTTGGGGTCCTCCGGCATACTTAAAAGTATGGAAGTGTATGGAGAGGCAAAAGTCTGCAAACTGCTGAGATACATACTCATGAGTCAACCCCTGTAGGCAAGATTTCTTTCCCTGACAACGAAAGTTGTTATTCATCCATTTATTGAAGATTACTCACAGACTGTGTCCTAGGCATGGCTTGGCATCAGGAGCAGCATGTATGCAACCCTGGGTCAAATGTATGCCCACCTCTGTGATGGAAGTGGGGTCAGCCAGACCCTTCCCATGTCAAACAGGCTCTCCAAAAGAGAGACAGATTTTGTTACCAGAAAGGGCAAGAATTGTTGGCTAATCAAGAGCAGAAATACCCTCCCACCATGATGATGCTGTGTTTGTTTACAGGAAAGACAATTCTAATTCACTGGGAATTTAAAGCTGTTGAACTGACTTATGAGACAGAAAAAAGGAGAAAATTTTGAAGTTTTTTTCTCCTGAGATCGAGAGCCCCACTCCACCCATGTCCCTTTTGTCCAGGGGCAAAGGGGAAGCTGGTATGGAAGGGGCCCTGGAGAAAATTCCAGGAAAGACTTTCAGTTTGTTGGAACTTGAAAAATTCTTTTCTCCAGGGCTGGTCTCTAATCCTAGTGCTTTCACCAGTGGCCATGGGTATGGTCAGGAAGTGATTATAAAAATCCCCCAATAAATAGATTGGTCCACTAGGGATTTCTAGGGAAAAGACCTCTCTCAGGAGTAGCTATAAAGGATGTAAAAATCAGCTTCTTCCACAACCATTGGGCCCAAGATGTAAGGAAGGAAAATAAAGAGTAAAAGCCAGAGATCAGGGATTTTATTTCACACGTATATAGTTCTGATCTCCCTGAGGCCAGAGCTAATCCTGAAAATGGCGGTTGCTGTGAAAGAAAGGCGTGGCCTTCGCTCCAGCCACAGGCATGGGCAGGCCAGCTGAACGCTGGACTGTGATCCCCACCGTAGGCTAGAAAATGCTTCCGTTGGAGGATTTCAACAAGTGTTTTTCAAAGGAAAGGTGCTGGCAGCAGTGAAGGTGAGCAAGCAGGCAAGCAGGAAGAGAGGGGAGGGAGAAGCATTTTATTTATTTTTATATGGTTGTTCACACTGGTTGCTTCTCCCAGACCTGGGACTCAAACCCAAGGGTATGTGGCCTGCTCCTCCAGAGGCAATGGACCCAACCGCTGCTCCACCAGAGCACACCCAGAAAATGTGTTTTAAAGATACTAAGTCTTCATATGATTTTGCAAGGCCTTTTGCTATAGGCATTTTTATTTTGAAACTTATATAGCAGAGTAAGGAACAGTATAATGAACATCTACCCACCCTCCTCCTTATAAATCAGGGACAGTCTTGTTTTATCTACAGTCCCACCCATTCCCTCTTGTTTTAAACCTATTATATAACAGACATTATTTTTAAGAAGATTTTTTAAAACAAGTTACATATATTTTTTAATGGTGTCTTAGGCTAACCTCCCCAAACTCACAAATCAGAACGAGGTAGGCCTGGCCCCAAACCAAACCTGCTCACACCTTCCCACCCCTCTGTCCGCCTCCCTCCACAGTGAGTCACCTCCATCCAGAATAACTGTGGAGACCTTGAACATCCCATGTGCCAACAGCATCCTCTCAGTTATGGGCTCCAGTTCCAAGCTTGTGAATCTGCGCAGGCAAATCCACACAGGCATATACTTCTGCCTATTCTGAGATCAGATGATTGGAATATTTGGTGTGCCATGCACATCTTTAATTTTCCATTTCCTCCTCACATTGAAGGAAATCTTTGCCTCGCCTGGGTTTTCTCACATGCATTCCGCCTGGTAGGAGCAGCTGTGAAATAAGATGGTGACCCCAGGGCTGTCTCTCTCCTGAAGACATCGTGAATGGGGGTGGGGACTGTGTCTCAAAAAGACAAGGGATGTGTCAACCGCCCACATCGAGGCTTCTTGGGCATTGCACTGGATTGGGGCTGGGTTCATGTAGGCAGAAAAGATAAACATTGTGGTATCTCCACACGCAGATAAAAATGAGTGAAGTAGAAGCCTGTGTAAGCAGGTATAAAGTGGACTCCGAAGACCTAATTAAAAATGCATCTCACTGAAAAGTCTAAATTCACCAGGGAAAGTTGTTTTAACATTTATTATTCGTCTTTTATCACTGTGACTCCTTTCATGAAATTGTGACCAAATTCTAACTTTCTAGTTACTTTGGGATTTAAGACCAAGTCCTGTTCATTTGAAACACTTTAACCTTGAGCCTAAATCTAGGCTCTTCCCCTGGTCCCTGCTGGGTCTGGCCTACTGGGCTGTGGGCTGTGGCCCCTGGGAGGAAGCAGGGCTCTGGCTCTGAGAGCACCCCCAGCGCTGCAGGGAGGGAGGCAGGAGGTGGGAGGTGACTGCCACATGTCAGAGTGGGGAGGGGTTCTGGTATCAGGCTTCCACCCATCTCTCTGGCTGCTTCCATGTGGGCATGTCCCCTGCGCACAGCTGGGGGTGTCTCCATCTTTGTCCAGGGACGATGAGCTGTGGTCCCTTCAAGCTCTGTGGGCGAAACTCCTCCTTCCAGGGCTCAGAGCTGGTGTGAGACTCTGTGTGCAGTGTCCCCTCTTCTATGCAAAATTGCTGTCTCTGTCCCCCGGCAGGGCGGGTACAAGCTGGAAGAGCCAGCCAACACACTCCCAGACTGAGGAGCCTCCCCAGAATGCTCGTGCCTGCCTTGTGCTGGTAGCAGCGATGACAATGACAAGCGCGCCACTGAGTCCTGCAGCTCAGCACACAGCCAGCCAGAGCCAGCCCTCTGACCTCTGGAAGCACCCCACATTGTTGCGGGTGACACTCTTGGAGCTGACTCTCTTGCTTTGGTGGTGGGGGAGCCCCTTCCCTCCTCAGCTCCATGGGTCAGGGGATAACCTGGCATCAAGAACAGCATGTTCTCTATGAGGCCATCTACACCAGCCTCTCCTAGCTTTTCTCCCACAGCAGGGCTGGGCGGGGCGGGGGCAGGAGTGAGCCGGGGCACCAAGGGGAGCGGCTGGTACCTGACTATTTGATGATGCTCCCTTTAGATTTGGGGGGCCCCTAGTGCATTCTGTCCTCAGGTTAGAACACAGTTTTGATTCAAAAGGAAATCCATTTCCAGGGCAGGCCTCGTAGTTTGCCAAACCTGCTTTTACTCACCAACTTCGCGCAGAAGACTCTGCAGGAGGAGACGTAGGCCAGAGGCCTTGTGCTGGTCAGTGTGACTAGGTGGATGCTTTTCTTTAAAAGGGGGCAAGTCGGAGGTGGTGGTGGTGTCCAGGATGAAGAACCCAGCTTCGAATGGAAAAAATAAAGATCACTGGGGAAATCTTGAAGGGAAAATCTTTCAAAGGTCATGAGGCTTCAGCCCGCAGCATCACAGGCCTGTGACGTCATTCCCTAGATGACACTCCAGCCAGTCAGGGACCAGGCTGGCCTTGGTGCCCGTGACATTTCCTTGCTCACCCAGGGTGCCTCAGGTAGGGCCGTCAGTGCATACGTGTCGGATAATTGAATGAATGGAAGTACCTGGCGGCCACAAATGGCTGTGTCCTCAGCGACTGGTTCTTCCTGGAACATTTTCTGATCTACTATGTGACAAGTTCCATTCTAGGTCCTCCCAGAGCTAGGAAGTGGTTCACTCCTGGCCTCAAGAAGTTTATGGCAAAGGGCGGGAGACACATGGCATTCTGTCTACTGGTAGAGCCCCAGATCCCATTTGGGAAGGGGCCGCGACCCTGACTTTGAAGCCCGTGAGGACTGGGAGGTGGAGGAGCCTCGCACAGCCCGTCCGGACACCGGACCACACTGCTCCGAATGAGGTTGAATTCGTCCTTCCTGTTCCCCTAGCATGATGCAGGGCCACCCGCCTCGAGTGGACGCCTCAGAAAGCTCCTGAATTCACAACGGACGGTTGATGAGGACACCGTTCCTGGCACTGGAAGACGGGGTGCCTTTGAGATACAAAGACCAGATTCCCCAGTGTCACTGGGGATTTTTGGAACAAGGTAAAGGCAAGAGAGAGAATGAAAGGCTAAGGGGGGGTTACCCACGTACCTCTTGGCAAAATGGGCCTGGGGGCAGCCCAACTGCAGCCGTTCAGCCCCACCCGACCCTGGATGGGCCACCAAGTAGACTTGCCATCCAGTGATCAGGGCAGCCAGCAAAGGAAGACTGGGTGCTGCGAAGTGGGGGTCCATGGTTCCACAAGACTCTCCAAGAGAAAATGCTCCTGACCCCTGTGACAAGTTTATCCTGCAGGCAGGCCACGGTGGAGCCGGAAAAGGTTTCCTTAATTCCGAACACCCAAATCAAGTCCTGTCATCCAAAGGCTCTCTTGTCCCCTCGTGTGACTTCAGAGAGAAAGTGCGTGTCTGTCTGGCAGGTGGTGTTGCTTCTCAGCAGCCAACAGGGCCATAGAAGAAATGAGAAGGAAAAATATACTTGGCTGCTGCCCTTGAAGGCTGCTTTAAAGGAACCTCATATTTTTTTTGGAAATGTTTTCCAGCTGTTGTTTCCTTTCTGAAGAACCTGAGCCTAATTCAATTTGTGGTACCTTCCTCTTTTCCAGATTCTTTCAGAAGGCAAATTACCCACATGTGGCTCCCTACGGACACACATATGCGCCTCTGGTGCTGCCTGGGACTTTTCCGGAGTTGTAAATAAGTGACCCCTTGGTACATGGGAGAAGAAGTCCCACATCACATGGTCTTCCAGTTACACAGCATGACAGCCATCTGACGAGATGCCACGTGTTATCCCTAGAATGTTGGGGGCAAAGCCATCTCCAAGCCAACTCAGGGTAGGTCCGACACAATGACTGCTTCTCTGGGGAGACAGGCAAAGCAGGAGAGCCAAGAACGCCACTGGATTGCAGTTCCCAAACCCCAACCAACAAGTTGACTTTGGAAACGGTTCTATCTTCCTGTATCATAGCAACTATTTATAAAGCAAAAGCTGATCCACAGATAAGACTTTCCTTCTGGTTTAATCATTTCTCCGCCAGCACCCCAGCCCAGTGTGGCTGGCAGTGCAGTTAACGGGTGAAGAGGAGAGCAAGCCAGGGAAAAAAGACCGAAGAAGAGTTCAATACACAAGTCATCACTTTGCTAGAAACAGACAAGAATCAGGAGCCCCTGAGTCGCCAGGTACAGACACCCACCTTGCCCAAAGGGAGGCAAACCTGGGTCACGGGAGTGGGAGCACTGTGTGGGCTTTTCAGCCTTCCCATCTCTGGAGACTAACCTCCCAAATATTAGCAGCCTGTGCCCAGGCCAGAGCTGAGGGCAGGCAGGTGCCCACAGAATGGACCGAGCTTGTGTTCACCACCATCCCAGGGGCTCATCCTCTCACCCTTTCAGCTGGCCAGCAACTTAATTCTTGATAATACCTCAATGCAGAGGTAAGTTTTATTTGATGTTATGTTAGAATGGGTCATTTTCCAGGGAAGTATATTTTTACTAGCAGGTACAAAAGGTTGAAAATAGAAATATAATAGCCATATCTGCATTCCTGATCATGTCAGAGTTCTAATTAATCGGCTTCTCCCCTGCTTCTGTTTAAAGTCCAGAGCAGGAATTCCTGTGTGCTAGACTTTGCTACAGACTTGTTGGCTCACGGGGCAGCAGCAGCTGTGAGAACCGCTAGTGGCGCATTATATGCAGGTCTCAGGTCCCACCCTCCCCGGACCCACTCACTCAGGGATCCTCGTTTTCATGAAGTGCCCAGATGATTCACACGCACAATAATGCCCGAGAGGCACTGGTCTAAGCAAGCGATTTCCAGCTGTGGGCTGCCACCCATCACTACCTCATGGGATCAACTTAGTGATGGCGACCAGGAGTTACAAAATCGTCTGGCGCGCCCTGGTGGAGCCGCGGCTGCGTCAGTCGCCTCCAAAGGAGTGCAAGGCCACATATCCTTGGGTTGGAGTCCTGGGTTCGGGAGGAAACCATCAGTGTGAACAACTTAAATAGAAATGAAATAAGAATGCTTCTTTTCCTCTCCCTGGTTGCCAGCTCACTTTCATCCCTGCCTGCACCTTCCCTTTAAAAAAAAAATTGTCTGAGAGCGCATCATACGGAGTAAGAGCTGACTGTGAAAGCTGTTTCAATTACGTACACGCACGTGGAATATTAGGTCAGTGAGGAAAAATGCTGCCCTGCCCCCACTCTGTGGCTCATTGTCAAAAACACTTGAAAACTGCTGATCTTCTGATCTGGTTGGTTACTAACTCCTCAGGGCTGTTTTTCCTCTTTATTCAAGTTCACCGTCAGATGCCTGCCTGCAGCTCATTACTGGGCCCTTCTGCAGTCTCTGAACGACAGAGTGCTTTCTTATGTTTAGTCGCCTTCACTAAGGTGTTTTATAAGAGACGGTCATACATATTTTCAGTGACTATTTAACATGGACTCATTTGATAAATTCCTTCTAGAAATAGCATGTCTCCTTTTATTTGAGAGCATGCTATTTAACGCTTATTTCTGAGTCTTGGCTCTCTGTTGTCTCTTCTCTTTGGACCGCCTCTAATACTTAGTAACAGTAACTATAATAGCGTTATTCTCTCCATTTCCTTCAGAATATTTACTATTGAATATTTAATACTCTAACAAATCAGGGGATCAAAGAGGCTGTCAGTCCAGTCCAGGTTAGAAAATTGGCTTGTGGGATACGACTCCTGACCCTTTGTGCCAGGGGGTCCCGTTCTGTGAAGTTACGTGTGATTCTAAAGTGGGGGGAGAATGTGGGTCTGCACTATGCTTATTCTACAGGATTAGACCAATAGTTCATGTTTGCTTTAGAATATACCTGTTTGCCATGAATTATCTTAGCTTTGTGACCTTGGGGAAGTGATTTTACTTTTCAGTATATGTTAGGGATAATTGAAGTTTAATTATAAAGATAGTTCTTGGGTTTGTGAAGACTAAAAGGGTGGATTCTATCAATTTGCAATCAACGAAATGGACTTTTGGTGGGTCCCAGTGGCTTAGCGGATAAGTCTACATCCATCCCAAGGACCCAGGTTCGTGACCCAGGGCCGGGGGAGCAGCCAAGATAAACTAAATAATATAAGTAAAATGCTTCCTCCTCTTTCTTCCTGCCTGCTCGCCTTCAGTCCTGCCTGCACCTTTCCTTAAAAAAATATTGGATTGAAATATGTGCTGGACACCATGAAAGACTCTAGAGAAAAATAACTCCTGCCCTTCAGGAAGTTGTAGTGTAGTGAGGAGCGGATGACAAGCAGCACTTAATCGTCTTCCAGTGGGTTTCCCTGCTTCCATACAGGCCCCTTATCCCCCACTCATGGGACAGAAAGGTGCAGGCCTAACGTGGGGCCTTCAGAGGCGCTCTGGCCTCTGGTTGCCTGTCTAGGCATTTGCTGCCTGCCTCCCTGCCTCCCCACTGATCCTGTTCCAGCCTTAAAAAAGGACCTTATTGTTCCTTCTGAGAACACTCAGAAGTGCACCTCAGGGTCTCACTGAAACCTGTGTGTGGATTGTTCCCTCAGCATCTTCACATGGCTCATATACCACCCCTTTCCAGAAGATGCCACCTAGAGAAGAACTCACATCCTCTACCAGTCTCTATTCTTCTACCTACTTTTTCTCCACAGCTCTTTTTAACAGTGACACACACACAAACACATACACATCCATATATCTCTTTAGTGTGCTCTCTCCATATAGATTATATTATGCTACATATTACATAGTGTGTGTATGCATGTGTACATATACACACATACACACACACACACACACACACATATTTGCCAGGATTGCTTCCGGGAACAGGGATAAGGAAGGGGACGCTGCTGGAGATCGAGAAATTCAGAGATGACAGAAAAGGTGGAGTCAGGGGGCCAGCGGTCTCACGGCCTGAGATCCCTGAATTCATGCCTTCCACCTATTTATTGAGTGCACACACAGCCCTGCTTCAAGCAGCTTATGCAAGCAAGTTTTTAGTTACATTGGATTTGCGTATCCAGCCCTTTGCTCTCTAGTTTTGGGGAGTGAACAGTTACAGGAATACTGCCCCAGTTCTTTCCCACGGTGGCCTTCGCCCGGGGCTCCAGGCCTGGTGTTCCTGATATTCTGCCAACTCCTGCTTCGTCCTTGTTCTACTTTCTGCCCCCAACATATAGTGATGGTTAATTTTATGTGTCAACTTGGCTAGGTCACGGTATCCAGAGATGAGGTCAAGCATTATTCAATATATTTCTGCGAAGGTGTTTTCAGATGAGATTACATTTATGCCAATAGACTTTGTGTAACAAAGCTTGCCCTCCATAATGTGGTGGGGGGGCTCGTCTAGTCAGTTCAAGGTCTTGACAGGCAAGCACTGACCTACCCTAACGAGGAGGGATTCTGCCTAAGGCCGCCTCTGTTCTCGACTTGCAATATTAGCTCTTCCCTGGGTCTCCAGCCTATTCCTTCACTACCTGTACAATCACCTGAAGCAGTTCCTTAAAATTAATCTCCTTGAATACACATAGACAAACACCCCTAAATCGGTATCTATCTATCTATCTATATATCCTCATAGTTCGGTTCTGGAGAACCCTAACACATGGATGCCTTTTTGTCTGCCTGGACCAGAAATCCTCATCCACAAGAGCAAGGGCTTTGTGCAAATCACTCCCCTATTCTTGGCCCTCAACACCTTTTTGTTGAATGAAGTGAGCCAGCAAGAATTCCGGGTGAGACAGACACAATTCAAGCAAAGAGCAGAACACGAAGAGTCTATGGACAGGGAGAAAGTTTTCTTCCACTGGGATGAATAATTTCCCTCCAAAACTCATGTCGACCTAGAACCTCAGACTGTGACCATTTTTGAAACTGGGATCTTTGCAGATCAAATCCGTTAGATTGAGACGAGACCATATTGAATGATGGTGGCCCTCATCACTAAATACTGTCCAGAAGGGAGGCCACGTGAAGACACAGAGACCCAGAGCTATGGAGGCAGAATGGCAGGCGACGTGGGAGTAACCCCACAGACGGGCTGCCACCCCCAGCACCTGGAGGACTGTGGGGTGCTGCTTCCTGAGGCCTCCAGAAGAGACTGACCATACTGACACCTCTTGCAATTCGTCTCCAGGAGGGACATACTTCTGCTGTGGGGGACCCCGTTGTTTGGCGACAGCAGCCGCAGGCTGGCACACTGCTCTCCTCCGGGCACCTCTAGATCCCCAGAACCTTGCCCTCTACTGCAGCCGCTCCCCACAGGCCTCTCCATGAGCCCCAGTGGCCGCTGAGCCCAGGCTCTCCCCTGACCAGCCTGTGACCTGCCTCCAGATGTGAGCAGGGTTGCGGTCTGCACACGGGCCGGGGTCGGGGTTTCAGAAGCACAGCCAGTTTTGCAAAATCTGTCCCGGCTGAGAAGAACCCAGTCTCGGACTCTGCTGGGAATCCAGACGGGAGCACAGAGGCTCTGGCCAACGACACAGATGGGTTGTCCAGAGGCCAGGGGGGGCCAGCCAGCTTCTGGGGATTTAGGCTGCTTTTTACATTAAGGTGGCTGGAAAATTACCTATGCAGTGGTCCCCCAGATTTCCATCACCCCGTCTCACCCCATGCATTCATGACTTTTCACTGCAAGGGCTGGGGATTTTGCGACTGGAAGGTATCGGGTGCTATGTGGGGGTGCAGTGCTATTGGCATGGTTGTCACTGGCTCTCACAGCACCGCTTCACAGCACTTATCACAGTTGTAATTGCATATTTGTGTGATTCATTTATTTTGTCTGGAAGGATCCTTGTGGGTTTTGCCAAAAATTGCCGGGAGGATGGGGATTATGACTTCCTTGCTCCCCATTATGTCTCCAGTGCAAAGCAGAGTACGGAGCTTACAAATATGCATTTAATAAAGATTTGCTGCATGAAGTGAAATCCATAAACACAGGTCAACCTCAGGATGTTGAAGACGTCCTGCTAAAGGGAGCTAAGCAGCTCTTAGCAGTAACCGTCTCCCGCTGTTATAGAACTCTGCCCTCTCTGCAGCCCAGCTGAAGAAAATTCTATCTTCACAGACAGGCCTCAGCATCCAACTCCCGGGGCTGCCCCCCTCCAGCTCTGTTTACTTTAACTTTTTAAAAACTAGTTACCTTTGTTTCCTCTCCAAAAGAAACCTGATGTGAATGCTAATCCAAAATCAACTGAAAACTGAGTTACTGGGGTGCAGTGAGAGTAGGGGGGGACCCTCTTAGGCCTCTGTCCCCTGTGAACTCCCAAGGTTTCTCCAATCATCTCCGGAGAGCTCCTGGTTTGAAAAGTGGGGTCCTCAGAGATTTCCCCCGCTGCTGGGGACTTGGGTCTCTGAGACTCACTCAGTGGAACCCAGGTGTTCCCATCCTAACTCGAACTCAGATGTGGAGACCACACTCAGACCACAGAGGGTGGCCCTCCCAGATGGCAGGGTTTGGCATCTAAGAGAAATGTGTTTGTCTCCTCATGTTCATCTTGGAAAAAGAACTTGCTCCGTAGGATCACTGGGTGTCAGCACAAATCACAATACAAGCACATAAGAAAAATAACTTTGTTATTAAGCATACAGAATCTTATCAAAAGTACTTCACAGCGTCACATCCATAACTGAATATTAGCTTGACTGTTATATGGACCTGTTATAATGACCAACATAGCTACTGGAGCCTGGACCAGTCACGGGGAAGTAAAGACCAGTTGGTACACATGAAATTCCTCCAGGCACTTGCCTGGGGATCTCATACAGAATGCCGAGGTCCCAAGGGCGTGTATAAAAGAATCCTTTTTGACGATTTCTCTAAAGCAATAACATTTATTGAAAGAGCCTACAAAGTCCAAGATTTCATGCTTTAATAATGATGGTCATGGTTGTTTTTTTCTTTAATGGAAAATCATTTCTTGATTTGTTGTGAAACGTACATATGGACGGCGCCAGGAAAAATGTCATCTATTTCCCTGAATTCACTCTTAATGACATTAGATGGCTCTATTCGACAAGTTGTTTGGCCTGGATGCCTGCAAATAAATCTCCCTTTCGTGCGGGTTGGCAGAAAGATGTTAATTTTGTACAAGAGATTGCTGTCTCTCTCTGCGACAGGCGAGGGGAGGGGCACCCAGTGTAGGATGAGTGACTTACAGCCAATCCCAGGGGATGCCTGGCTCCAGAGGTGGAGACTGTCTACCCTGCATGCCTGGGAACACGGCTCACAAGGCCAGCAGAAGCCCCGGACTCTGGAAAGGGACATAACAGAGCTACTGTGCCCCTCCCCTGGTACTTGGGGGCTCCTCCATTACCATGTGATTACTGACCTGTCCGGCTGTGGGCACACCTGCATTTATTAAACAGAGCAGACTTCAGTTGGTCAATTCATTGTGGCAGGTATTAGAAATAACACATAAGGAACAGGATAGCAGCATTCCCCTTAGACCCCCACCCCCTACTCTTTGGTATGGAAAAGCTTGTAACGTCTTCAGCAACTGGGAAGGGAGGACGACTTTTCTAAACTAAGATGCTATTTTCAACAACAGATTTTTATCTCCGTTGCTCTCCCGTAGGAGAAGAAATCTCAAGTCCTAGTCTAAGTTCTAGGCATCAGGGTGCAAAGAAACTGAAATATTTCTTACGGGTCGAAGAACTGTATGACTATTCTGTCCTGCCCCCCCACCCCTGCAGGAAACAAGAAATGGCTTAACAAAACTATTATAAAGTGTATCTCCCCGAATGACTTTTCCATTAGGTTTTGAGAAATTCTGTCTAGACGGTAACGGTTTTGCTTTAATCTACAACTAAAAGATAGATTGGAAATAACAATGTTTCATTACGTCTTACCTTTGAAAAGGATAATTTGGGCATGGAAGATGAACATTTTCATCTGTGGCAGTTCAATTTATGAAAATGTGAGGACAAATAATTATTATATTTAATGGATCCAGCAGATTGAGATGATAAAATACAGGTTATCATGTCTTTTGTTGGAGAATATTTTCTAGAAAATATTCTAGAAAAGTCTCTCAAATCCAAGATATTACTACCTTCCATTCATTTTTTTTCACATATTACCCCAGGCTATATGTCCAAACATACCATGTGGTTGCAATGAATGAGCACTTGACAATAAAGAACAGTCTAAGACCAGTCCACCAACAAGCAAAGTAAAAGGTAATAAGACAGCTCATTTAAAAAGAAAAAGCAAAGACAATCACTTCTCATAGAACCTGTGCATAATTTTCTGTCGCATTTATCCATCCACACCTTTGAAACACTGTTTCACGGCAGGCCACATTCAATTTATTCCAGATGTGAATCAGCAGCTGTTTAGTTCATCTCACTGTGAACCCGAAGCTGGCGGGGCACCCTGCTGGAGGATGGATTCTGGAGAGACCCAGGGGGCAGGAGATTTTAGGGAAGAAGCAGTGAGACTGTTTGCGGGGACATTTTGGGGGTGGATTTTGCAAGAGTACAACATAGCAGAGTGTAAAGGGCCTTAGAATGCTGGTGGTGGGTGTATGTGAAACACAGACTCAGGTGCGACTTCAATACCCTGAGATGAATATTGCAATGTAAATAAAATAAATAATAGAAATAGCAGAGGAAAGTGACCTGGGTCCCTGGCTGACTGCGTCCTGTGATTTTAATATGATGGGACACGGGCAGGGAGGCTGTTGTCACATGATCTGCAGAGAGACCCTTCCTATTCCTTAAGAAAGACTGGAGCATGGCATACAGTGCCCAGCAATTTGTGGTCCTCTTGAAACAGCCTCCCCAGGAAGAGAGTTCGACGGCACCAGCTCAATAACAGGAGATGGAACAAGATGACTGAACACAAACCTCCGAGAAGACAGGGAAATCACAGGATGGGAAATAGGAATCCCCACCATGGGAGCAGACATGAGTGGCGACAATGATTGAGACTCAATGTCAGGCGAAGGCCCCCCAAATGGGTGGACACCGGCCATTCTGTGTCAGAGGAGAAAGTGGGGGTGCAGAAACTGGTAGGCTGCCCCGAACACCCAGTGTCCCCACGATATTTCAATGGGGTGGGTGCTCCCGTGGGCCGGCAGAGCCAGAGAAAGCCTTTTCTGGAACATGCTTCCCTCTGGGGTCCAGCGGCGACTCGGTGGGAGGTTTGGCAGTGAACGCCTTTCTGAATTGCTTCCCACATTTGCTGAGGTGGAGAAATCCATGAGAAGGCCTCGAAGAACGGGAGCTCGGACTGCATTAGGGAAAGTTCAAGTGGGAAGAGTAGGAAAGATACATCCACCAAACAAGGAAATTCTCCATCCAAGAGACCTTCCCCAGGACTATCCTCCCTATGCCAGCTTGGCTGCTTCCAGACAAAGACTTCTAGTCCCCGGGTGCCTCTGCTGATTCTGTCCAGGGTGCCCCTTCTCCTCAGACTGCAATCCAGCCATGAGTGCCCGTCCATTGTTCCAGTCTAGAGCATGGCCAAAGGCCCCTTCTGGACCCCGGGAATTCTGCTCTGCTCCCCCAGGGTCGGCCGCCCTCATTAAACAAACAACTTGTGATTTTCACAGCAAGCCCACTCATTCGATCAAATAGCATTAAATTGTCCCAGAAAGCCAGTGGCCCATTGTTTTCACATGTGAATCAGGGCGCATCATTCATTTACTTTGTTTTACAAAGAGGATTTATTCCTACAGCTAGAGTGACTTTCTCCTGCATGGATTCTTACATGTACGTATGGCACGGACCCCTTACTAGACTGGAATTCAAAAAATGTGGCAACGTCTATGACAATAAATATATGGCTGTAATTTTTCCTCATCTTCTCTCATCTCCACTTCGCTCCTTTATTTAATCAACACTGGACAAGAGGGAGTGATATTTAACATCCAGATTGACAAGGTGAGTACACATCACCATCTGGCCATGTGATGGAAAAGTCTTGCTTCTGATACCAACCCGTCACCTCATACTCTTGGAGCTCATGTGCCATTCCTCCCCCGCTTTTGATATTCTGTCAAATTTTAAGACACCATGGGAATACTTAATTTAGAAATCCAGAAGTTTCTGGGAAAAAAAAGGGAAAAGAACAGTTCCAACATAGACCACTCTCATTGACTCTCAGTGGGAAGATTATAAATCTGTCATTTACTCCCTCATCTCTCTCGTAGATCTAGCACAGGACTCTGAACATGGGATCTGGAAGAAGACAAGTTGGCGGCAGGCAGGAAAGGATAAAGAAAATGAAGTATTTTTTCTAGGTCTCCAGTGGAAGGCTTGTTTTTCTTTCCTTTAACTGATTCAACTGCTGTTGAAAGCACTCTTTTCTCTTCCTTTGGCCTGAGAAGAGGTGGGGGCATGCTAAGGATAAAAGTCTGTGGGAGCTTCCATGTCTCTTGTGTCAGTTCTTTTCGGGTAGTTGTCCCCAGAGCCGAAGTGCATGCTTTCTGGAGAGCTGGAAGGTTCCTGAGGGAAGGGGAACACCTCCCCTGAGGAGTGTGTTTGCTGTCCGAACACCTTGTCCTGCAGCTCGGTGATGTCATTGCGGATGTCAGCCAGCATCAGCAGCAGGAAGTCGAAGGAACCAGGGGGTCCCTGTGCACACAACACGAGAGCAATCAAAGGCCGACTCCCACACTCTCAACCCTTTGCCACGCATGGGCTTCCCTGCACCCCAGGACATGCCGGTCCCACAGCTTCTGGCCACAACTTCGGCAATAAATGTGTCCCAAAGGAAGTAAACAAGGATATGACAGCAGCTACTGCGGGGGGCATGGGCGGGGATTTCTTACAATAGCCTTCTAATGCCTTCGTTTCCCCAGTGAGCTTCGGCCTCCTAGCTCTAGGTGCCCTCCTTGCTGGCAGAAAGAAAACGTGAGACCAACCCTCCTAGAGAACTTTCCAAAGAAACCCGGGAGATAGTTAGGCGGACATGGCGTAGTGGTTGGGTCTGGATTTCCAGGCTGCACATTATTAGCTGTGTGTGTTGGACAAGTCCCTTCATGTGCCTGGGTTTCTGTTTCCCCATCTACAACGTCGGGGTACCCCCAACGATTGCCCTAGCGCCCCAGAGTTTCACTGGGCTCGTCGGCGCGGACTCACATGAGTTAACATGCAAAGAGCACAGAGCATAAGAAGTGCTTCAATGTTATCTTTTAAAAGATGAAATTATTAAAATGTTTTAAGGTTAGTATCTCTCTCTAGATGGACATCTATCTCTGTATAACTGTACCCTAAGTTGAAAGCATAGTGTAAAGGCACCCATCCCTCAATGATGAGGACAGCAAAGGCTTCCTAACTTTTCTACTGACTGAATATATTTTATCAATATGTAGAATTTATTAATTAATTTATCGGTCCTGTTTTGTGGGGCATGGTCAAGAAAAGTGCAAAAAATTGCAAATTCTGGGACTGTGAGTAGTAAGCAATACTAACACATTTGTCCTGTCACCCACCGGGACCCCCGCTTGCCACGGTGCGCACAGCAGGGTGCCTCTACGAAGCCCTCAGTGACGCGGACTGTCCTGACACCAGATGACGCTCACAGTAGCCGTGTGAGGGGGGCAGCCTCAGATTCCCCTAGTGCACAGGGGAGGGAAGGACGGAGGAGGTGACATGCCACAACCGGAGAGCCACCAAGTGGAAGCATTTAGTGGTGACCCCAATGGCCTGTATCGAAGGCTGACTCTTTCTTCAGAAATGACACTGACTTCTCCACAAGCAGTGGGGCTCTAGGCTTTTGGATATTACTCGAGTTTCCTTTTCATCTCTCAGGCACCCCTGCTAAAGCCAACGGGCTTCTTCTCAGGGGCTGTAAGCAGGCCCGCATGTCTGCACGTGTGGAGGGGCGGCCCTCTGACCTGCCGGCCACTAGTGGAGCTGCATTTTCAGGTGTTCAGAGTTGTGACTCTGTCCCCTGGATTTCTTTCTGGTTCTACCAGATGCTCTACGACATACGTGGAAATAGACTCATGACATCCTGAGGTTTCGGATCTTGAAACGGGCCAAATCAAGGCAAACCACGATTAAAAAAAAAAAGAACAGAAGATGAATTTAAAAACTAAATCCCTACCAGTTGCTAAAGGTGTGTGCTCCTAACCGCTGCAGTCTGGAGAAGCCTGGCTTGTGCTAATGAGACCAACTTACAGGCTCATCACAGCTCCATCCCCAAGACCTCTCCCACTGGGGAAGCAGGTCGTGGTACTTACTGGAGACCCCTGGGGCCCAGGCGCGCCTCTCTCCCCCTAAAAGCAGAAAAGTCAGGTTAGCTTTCTGGCCCATGTGCAAGTTACCACCAGTGTCTCCGCATAGACACCCTCCACGAGCAGCTCATGGCACAAAGGACACATCTTTTCTATGGGGAACACATGGAAGCTGGAGGCTGAGCTCAAGGGGCCCACTCATCTGCACCGAGCTGCAGGAATCAAGTGTCTCCATTTCCACCCCCACGAAGCCATTCCTTTTCCAAGGAGGTCCGCTGAGAGGAACGCATGTGTTTCCAGGCAGTGTGGGGAATAAGTGAGCCACTGTCTCAGTAACTCACACTGGCTTCTTCAAGGGACAGGCAGCAGGCAGGCCCCAGAGTGAAGCCGCCCACCACAGGGGGCAGCTTCTCCTGCACTTGAACACCCCATAGAAATGGGAACTCGCACACAGTCGCCCGACTGAAGGGCACTGCTAAGGAGAAACACACAGGCGCCTACCTCCACGCAGAGCCTTGTTCGAAAGTCAGGGCTGTAATCTTTCTCAGGACTGGTCTTGGTTGCTGTTTGTTAGTACAGTTATTTCCTACTTTAAGAAAATCGCTTATTAGGGTTTCTTACTAGCTTTGGGGAACAAAGTCTGTGTCTCAATTGTGTGACCTGCAAACTGAGCACAGAGCACTGGGACTCTGCCTGATGCCGGCACAGGAGGTGGCCGTTGAGAAACTCAGGCTTGTGAGGACCGCTCGTGAGACTCACCTTAGAACCGTTTCTTCCAGGGGCGCCTGGTGGGCCCTACAAGACAAAGGATCTCGTTGGACATGGATAAGAAGTCACTTTCCCCAACACCAGTAGGTAGCTTTCAGAGACCATACTCACCATCGGGCCCCTCCGGCCTTGCTTAATGTGGGACAGATCAGGAGATGGCCCCATGGGCCCCATGGAGCCCCGCGGGCCAGGCTGCCCGGGAGGGCCCGGTGTGCCAGGGAAGCCAGGGCTCCCTTTTGGTCCGGGTAAGCCTGTAATCAAAGCACACCTCGTCAGCTCTACATCCTATGAGGAGCATGCAGGCTCTGGCTTTCAGCATCTGGGAGCCCTGGTTAGCCATCGCTTTTTGAACTTTGCCCTTTGTCCTCTGACATGTCCCCTATGATGTCCTAAAGGGATGATAAGCTTAATGGACGTTCCCATCTTCCCTTCCTTTTATGGACAACCAGTTGCTTACACACTCAAGTCAGAAACTTGAGCGTCTGCCCCTCGATTTCCTGATCTCCACCACCTCCTTGCCCAGTCTCACACCAGTCTGCTTCTGTGTGTCCCCTCAATCACAGCAGGTGAGGGTTCTGCAGCTGGACAGTGGTTAAGAATACAGGTTTCAGTATGAGAGAATCAGATTTGAATCTTGGACAAGTAGCTTGAGTGTCTCATCTCTAAAGCTGGGCTAGCAAACACCCACCCTAGAGAGCGTTGTATTAAATGAGGTTTAGACACACACACGTCCACTTAGCACAGTCCCTGACACAGAAGCACTGAAAACCATCTGCTAGCACTTCTTTACATTTGCTTCCACTCCTGTCTCTATAGGAATAGTGCTTCTAAAAACAGACTTGCTGTGTAACATTCCTACTTTCAACCCTTGGGTGCAAAAGCTTCAAACTACCGGCTGTGACAGCCAGCTCTTTCCTGCAGGCCCGAGACAGATATTTACTACTTTGTGTGGCGGGTAGAAAATTCTCCTGTTCAAGATGCCACAGACCCAAGGCAGGAATGGTCTGTGTGACATCTATGTATGTATGTATGTATGTATACACACATACACGTGTGTGCCGATATACTATACGTATTCAGTAATCCCTCACTTAACATCGATAGGTTCTTAGAAACTGATGCTAAACAAAAGGACAGAGAATGAGAATGCAGAATGAAAGCAGGTCCTTAAATAATTCATTTTAATCAATGTCACTCAGGGTATTTTTTCCTCATCCATATTATAATGCAATGACATTCTTCAAGGCATTATCCAAGGACCTTCTGCTTGTGTATGAATCCATCTACACGCACATCTATCCCTCCACGTGTGTGCGCACAGGAAGATGTGCACACACGCACTAATGTAGTGCTTTGGTATATAGTGAGGTTACTTCTCTGGAGGGATGGCTTAGAGGGAAGGGGGCGGTGAGATATTTTTGGAGAAATGTGGTTGATGGGGAATGTACGAAGGGGGAGGCAGAGCAGAAGAGGAACAGGGTGGACGGTGCACCACAGCGTGGTTTGCTGGAGGAGACTGGAGGCCGAGCAGCCACTGGGAGGCACCTGTGGTGAGAAGCAGGGCCTGAGAGGCAGGGCCAAGGACCGTGGCTGCAGTGTGGGAAGTTCACGCGGAGCAGGGCCCAGCGGGGTTTCTACTCTTTCTAGGACTCCAATCGCCTGTATGCTCTAGGACATGTCCTCCTCTCTTGGATACTCTTTCCCTTTTATTTCCCTCTTTTCTCTTTGCAGCTCATTCTGGATAACTTTTTTATTGTGGCTCCAGTGAGTGTGCAGTGATGTTTCACTGCAGTTTCGGTTGCATTTCTCTTCTCAGCACCACTGCGTGCTCGCTGGCCATGTGTGTATCATCTGGAGACGTGTCTGTTCAGCTCCTTAGCCCATTCTGAGATCAACTTATTGATTTCTTGTTGCGTTGTAAGAGTTCTTTCTTTATTCTGGATATTAACCTCCTGTCAGATAGGAGATTCACAGATATTTTCTCCTGTTCTGTAGGTCGCCTTCTCACTGTTAGTTTCCTTTGAGGCACACAAGCTTTTAAGCTTGATACAGCACCATTTTCTATTCTTTTACCTGTGTTGCCTGCACTTTTGGCCTCAGATTCAGGAAATAATTTCCAAGACCCATGTTGTGAAGACGTCCCCTGCTGGTTTCTAGGAGTTTAGTTCCAGATGTTACTTGTAGGTCTTTAATCCATTTTATGTTAACTTTTACACCTGGTGGAAGGTAAAGTTCATCTTCATTCTTTTGCCTATGGAGTTTGAGCCGATCAGCTCTGAGGGCACAGATGTGTCTTGATTGCCAGCAGATAGAGTCCCAGGGACACGGTACCTTCTTTCTTTCCTCCGCACTGAAGAGGTGGGGCTGGCGGCTGTGCTATGATTCTTCTTCAGCGATGTCTTTCATAAACATAATTACTTTTTGGTCATACTTTCCCTACTATTGCCTCTCCTGTCAGCAGAGCACAGGATGCAATGACTTGCAGGTTCCAGAAAACAAAAGACAGACAGACTTCAGACTTTCGTCTATGGGGAAGTCTTGGCATGTCTGCAGACTCACGAAGTCCAAGTTAAAGGCTGTCAGTGTTCCATCCCAACAAGTCTCACACTCCAACTCTTAATGCTGGTTTCAGGTACATCCTGGAAGGGTTTACGGGGAAGGGGAGCTGATCCCTTCTGTAATGAAACACCCCCAACAGCACAAGGATAGACCAGAGAGAATTTCTCACCTTGATTTACAATCAGTGAATCTCAGAGATCACTGTGTATCAAATGCCTTTACACTGTGGGACTTTGATGTGCCAATGGAAACACATTATACCTTGAGCACCCACACAACGGTAACGACCTTCTCCCCACCAAAGTCAAAGGAGTTCAATCCAGTACAGCTTTCTATATTCATATCCCAGTCTGTGATTCAGCACAAGACCTGGGACTGGACTTTTACATGTGAAAAAATCCTTAATTTTGCTCTAGCCGCCCTAACACATCTCAACAGAAGGCAGCACAAATGGAGATGAAGTAGAAGTGAAAAGAAACAGGATTGGAGGAGCAAGAACACACACAGTCCATAGCCAAAGCCAGTCCTTAGTCACTCTCTGCTCCATCAAGGACCCTGGACAGCTCAAACCACGCTAGAAACCAGATGGTGGATTTGGAAAAGTCAGCAAGTCACTCATTAGAGAGAAAGACACCCTGGTTCCTCCTTAGTCCTTGTTGGAGGGCTATTTACACTGGTTAGAGATGAACTTCTTTCAGGAAAGTGGAGAAGGAAAATTCTCTTAGGGGAGGGTGGAGAAGTCTGCGCTGGGAATCAATGTGTAAGGAGAGACCCATGTCTACTTAGAAGCAGGAACAGGCTACTTGTGTGAGGCATCTGCTGAAAACCGCACTGACCAGAGCATCTCAGCATAAGGGCATGAACAAGAGGGCAGAACCCAAGTCCTGGACCAGTTCTTATTCCCTCTACAGAGCCAGACAAAGACCACCTGTGTCTGATGAAAACCAAGAAGTTAAGGTCTAAGCGAAGAAGAGAAAACAAATAGTTTGGGAAGAACTTGGAGGCTTTGTTCTTGCTAACCTAACCACAAACCCGACCGTGTCCTTGCTGCCGGGGCTGATCCCACCTCTCTGTCCAGCTGAAGCCCTGGGCCCTGTTGCTGTGGGCTCAGCACCCTCTCCCTCCGATGCTCACACACCACCAGGCACTCTGGGGCCAGGGATGCTGGGCGCCTGAACTTCCCGGTGAGAATGGAAGGAGGGTATCCCTCAGCAGTGGTTGTCGGGGCTAAGACTTCATCTCTTAGAATCACTTGCTAAAACTAACATTTCTCTCGCTGGTGTGAGAAAGGATCTATAGCTGTATCTAGGAGGAACATACAAAGCATAAACCTTTTATAACAACTTTTTTTTTTTTTTTTTTACAGTTCTCTTTGCATATTTCCCCATGGAATTATAATAGGACATTTGGGATTTTTTCTTCAAAGTAGAAATGAATCTCTAAAACAGTATGTGGAGTGAAAGAAGTCAGACAAAGAGAACATATACTCGGATTCCATTGCTAAAACAGACACTGCTGCTATGACAGAAAGCAGGTCAATGGTTGCCTAGAGCTGGGGGTGGGGAACAGATTATAGGGGCACAAGGGGGCCTTTTTGGGGTGGCAGAAAATTATGATCCAGACTGAGATACAGGGCAGGGCTTACACTTGTCAACCTCACGGAACTACGATTCACATGGGTCATTTTCTTGTCTGTAATTGAACCTCAGTATTAAAGAAAAACATAGACATAAAACTTGACGTAGGTGTGAATGTGTTCACAGATGACAAGGGGAGGGAGAAAGAAGATCAGGAATCGTGGAGAGGAGGTTGGGCACGAGGTGGGTGATGCGCCCGCAGGGGTTCAGTGGACACTTCTATCTTCGTACAAGTTAATGCCAACTCATAGTTTCCATTTTGTTTCTTTATAACTTAAAATGACCCCTGACCTTTATCTCCATGAACACTAGTATTTACAAGAGTTTTTCAGGTGTGAGGACCCAGTTTCCCGAGGCCCTCTCCTCACACAGATGCGGAGTCTCTGGACTTGATTTCGCGCCATCCCTGGACTGAAGAGCTCTGTCCGGTGCCCACGGAATGTGAGCTCTTGTCAGACCTTACTGGTGATGGACACCCTTCACCACCCATCTCTGTACTCACCAGGAGGGCCCTGGACCCCAGGCAGACCCGGAGGTCCGGTCAGGTAGGCATTGGCGGCCAGCACCTTGTCGGCAGTGACGTACTTGCCCAGGTCTACGGCGCTATTGGGGAGGAGGGAGATCTGCAAAGAGAAAAGGAGAGACCTGAAGACGGGAAGCCATGGCCCCCGACGGGGGGACTCAGCCCTGGGGTCCTTGCAGAGGCTGCAGAGCCGTGCGTGGGAATCTCCCTGTCACCCAGCCAGTGAGCGCTCAGGGGACTGCTGTGGTCCTTCTTTGAAGCCCAAGGCCTTCTCATGGAAATGACCTGCATGGGCCAAGCTAGTCAGTGAGCAGACCTGGATGAGCTCCGGATCGTGTAGTTGTCAACTTTAGACTCCCATTCACCATAACCAACAGAAGCGACCGGTGTCAGGACTGAAGAGCTCAATTTGTTAATTACAGCGTCTCAGATCTCTACTGAGCACCTACGACGTGCCGGGCTCTGCTTGGTTCTAAGGCGACAATGGTGACTAAGACAGGGCCCCGGCTCCTAGGCCCATGTGCCTTGGATGAGGACAAGAATGTGGCTTGCGCTTCCCCTGCATGTGTGGGCGGCCTTCAGTCCGGCTGGGCAACAGTGACGGCGGTGATTTTCAAAGTGGCCCAAACTCACTGACAGCCCCAACTCGACGCCTCCAGTGTGGACTGGACTTTGTGACTTGTCCCTGATGATGACTTGACCCCAGGAGGGACGGTGTGTGATCTGAGACTCGGTCATGAAAGCACCTGGATTGTAGTCGTTCCAGGGAAGCTGGAGGCACTGCAATGAGGGGCAGGGAGGCTGCGTGCAGCTGCAGGCCCTTCAGAAAGGCCTAAGTGCCAGAAGCTTGGCTTCCTCACCGATCAGAGGAAGGGCTATGAGGTCTGCATGGGGCAATGCCCACGGGGGCCACAGAGGCCCCGCACGTACTAACAGCTAATCAATGGCAGTTCTCGTCTCTTCCTTCCATGGAGCTAATCGAGGGGGTGCAAAATCAAGTGGGTAAGGTTGTTTTTGAGGGTCAGGGCTAGGCCATAGGACCCACCTGGGACCCCAGAGTCCCACAGAAGCCATGTCATCTCTGCGATGCTCAGAAGCACATTGCATCTGTGCCCCTGCCTGCAGTCTGAGGCCCTGCTTGGGGACCCTGTACCTGGAGGCCAATGCCTGCAAGGACAAGGCCTGGCGGAGCCCACGCTGGCCCTGGGTGTGCCCCAAAGCTCTAAGCCCGTCTCTGCATCTGAGCAGAGGCACCTCCTCTGGGTGGACTTGACATTAGTACAGGAGCAATGCTTCAAACTCGGTGCAAATTCCCATCTGAGGCTGCCAGCTGAGCTGCGTTGTGGGGGCAAGAAACTTCCATCTAGATGCTGATCTGAGCAGTCGTGGTTTTCTCAGGGATTTCTTCCTGCCCCTCGCCACCCCGACCCCGGACTCCCAGGCAGGCAGTGAGTGAGGCGGCTGAGGATGCTGAACACACAGCTGCAGGACGTCAGGGCCTGCTCATGTTTCCAATATGCGAATTCCTGCTCTTGGATTTTGTCCTTGACTCGACAGTGACCAGGTGGGGAGACGAAGGACAGGGTGAAGATGAGACCTTGAACCCTAAACCTCGACCCGAGGAATGTGTGGAGAACCACTACAGACATCTGGGCAGCCGCTAAGGGACCAGGCTGGCCAGGGGCTCTGCCGTCCAGGGAGCTCTTATCTGGCTTCTGAAGGTCCCGACTCCTGCCCTGGTGTGTGTTTCTGAGTGTGGAATTCGGGGGACGAGCAGCACCCCCCTTACAAATACGACCCTGATGCAGGCCGCTGGCCAAGACGCTC
The DNA here is from genome assembly GCA_004363575.1 of Solenodon paradoxus. Taxonomy (NCBI): domain Eukaryota; kingdom Metazoa; phylum Chordata; class Mammalia; order Eulipotyphla; family Solenodontidae; genus Solenodon; species Solenodon paradoxus. Next base: position 387,306 of record RJWH01000662.1, read on the forward strand.
TCCTGCCGGTGGCTGCAGGGTTTGGGGCCCTCCTGACGATATTTCTCAGTCACGAAGACAGATATTTTACCAATAGGAGAAATCCAGTATCAATGAAAAGCGAACATCATGAAAGCATGTGATTTGCACTTTGGTTAAAAAAAAAACCTTTGCCTGATACAGCTTCTGCAGAGCAAATTCTTCCAGCTTTTCTGCAAGGTGACTCCCCCTAATGAAGACCCTGCAATTTTTCTATATGGTCAGGAGAAGCCACAAGGGTTTCCACTGTATCCCTGCACCTGAAGCCAAAGGTGTCGCTCCTGTGCGCCTCCTCACAAGCCACGTGGTGTCAGGCTACCGAGGGGGGGGGGGGGGGGGGGGCGGGTAAGTGGCGTCCCTAGCTGTCCTATTTGAGCCTGGAGCCCCGCCCCGGGATGCTCCCCCATCAGGAACTTCCTCAAGAGGATTTTTCCTTGCAGTGCTTACTGAAATCCCTCCAGTCAGGGCATAAGGATGCTCAGATGGCAGGAAGCTCAAAGTACCATCAACACTGTCTTCCTCCAAAGGGGCCCCTTAGTGTCCTCAGTATGTCTGAGCAGGCTCAGGAGGCCTTACCGAATATTAAAGTCCTTGAGTGAGGACAGCTTTGCTGGCCCACGAGCTAGGAGATTCCTGACCACCCACTGCCTTCCAGGGACATGGTCTTCTTCCACGCTTTCAGCCAATTAGAGTTCTCTGAGACGCAAGGAATGTAACTCTGCCAGGAGGACAGACGTCCCATGCTCTTTCTGAAGAGACGGCACCAGCAGATGAAACTGAAAACCAACTGACAATCCCTCGTGAGGAAGTCCCAGGTGGGGCGGCGTCCCAGGTGGACCTAACCCACCTCGCACCGTCGCTGTGCTCTCTGGATGGTGAGCTGAGGCTGGTGGGCAGCCCGCCAGGTCTAAACTACCTGGCACCAACCTCAGCAAGTGCTCGTCAAGCTACATTTGCTTACTGTTTCTCCACATCCTTCCCGAGGCTCCGCCAAGTCACACAGGTCGGGCACCCACCTTCTGCTTCAGCTGCAGCACCGTCTGCGTCATCTGGTGAAACTCCTTGCAGTTGGCACAGCAGGTCCCGGCCTTCACCGCCGGCTCAGACTTCCCATCATGCCCTGGGAAAGGAGGCGGGCTCAGGGGGCGGGGCAGCCACACCCAGACACAGCCCTGGGGAGGGCCAGCTGGGCTGACCCCTGATGGGGACGTGCGCGGGGTGGGCAGTGGTGACTCCCCGGTTCTCAGGTCGCTGAGGCACCCAGGGTCAGGGAGGGGGGTGACACCCAACATACCTTGGGCCCAGCTGGTCCCATTTAAGATCCTGTGTCTTTCAAGTGTGAACATGCCTTCCCAGGAGTCGAGTTCTGGACAGGGCAGGCTTTATTCTCCCCTCAAAGGGCAATGCTCCCGCTGTAAATCACCCCCCAGCTCGGCCCGTGGGGCTCCATGCAGGGCTCGCGAAGCTGATCTCTGTCCCGTGACCACCAGCTGCTCAAGGGGAGCACGGCCAGGCAGGCGGGGTCACACAGAGGGGCTGGCAACCCCTCCTGGAGGTGTGGAGCCTGGATGGAAACGGGTCGGACATTCGGGGCCTGATGGTACAGGCTCTGGGATCCCAACCCGACCTGCCATGGTGAATGGCCCCAGCACGATCCTGCGCAGAAGTGGGGACATGTGTCCAGGACTTCTTCACATCCTATTTTGCTAGACTGGGTGGGGTAAGTGGTTCATGGCCACATGCACACGGCTCTCACCGAACTGGGTCACAAAAGCCTGTGTGCTCGGGTGATGGGCACCCGGGTCCCCTTACTACTAACAAGCAGGCGCACACGCCCCAGTCTGGGTACATGGGGCAGTGTGGGGCCGCCCTGCAGCAGGCACTGTGGTGGGATGGGGCAGGGCTGGGTGACACCAGGGTGCATGCCCCCTGGCTCATTAGGCTTTCATGCCAGCCCGGTGCAACCATTGCTGCTGGGAATGAAGCAGGGATAGCCGTGTCTCTCCGTCCTCGTGTCCTGGGCTTCTTACCCCTGGTGCTTCTCAGGGGAGGCCTCGTTGCTGGCTCTGTGGTGGAAGTCTCCCCACTATCAAGACCCAGCTCAGACGGCCATGAGGCCCACCTGCCGCCCCCCTGCAGGGACCCTATGGGTGCCGCTCAGCATGGGCATCCTGACTTCTCTGAGCCGTACCAGCCTCAGGCCAGCGAGCCGGTCCCCGGCCTGGACTCACAGCTCTGTGCCTCACACAGTGGGTGCCCATGCATGTTTGTGAAATGAAGTGCTGTAGGTTGAAGTGGGTGCCCCCCCACCTCTGAAAAACTCCTGTTGAAGCCCTAACCTCCAGGGCTTCAGAACCTGGCCTTATGTGGAAACAGGGTCATGAGTTAGGGAAGGTCACACAAGAATCAGTGGGCCCCTGACCCAGGGGACTGGCATCCTCAAAGAGGAAATTTGGACATACACAGAGGGGCCGTGTGAAGACAAAGACAGATTGGGGTGCTGCAGCAGAAGCCAAGGACACCAAAGGCTGCTGGAACCCCCAGGAGCTCAGGGAGACGCCTGGAATGGCCCTTGGAAGCAATCAAGCCTGCTGAGACCTCGATCTCTGACGTGTAGCCTTGAGAACAGAGACAACACACTTGTCCTTAAAGCTACTCAGCTGGTCACTGGGAAAACCCCAAACTCAGGAAATCTTCAGGCAGCCCAGATAACTGCCCCCAGGCAGCCAGGCCCCTGCCCCGTGAGCTGTACCGTAGATGATTTAAATCAGTCTCCAACAGAGCAGAATGACACAAGGGAAACGTCTGGGCAGGAAGGCACTTAGTGGTGATAGAAGCCTTAAGCAGCTTTGGCTGTGCTGGTGGTGGACCCCTGCATGAGCAATGGCCCAGGCTCCACATTCACTAGCTTGCTGATACTCAAGAACAGCTGCATGACATGCCTCCCCCGCAACCTAGCATTCACCCATTCCATCCCACCTGCTGGTCAGTCTATGCGCTCCTCCCCCAAAATCACCTGTCCGTCTCCTGCCTCCCATCCTCCCATCACTTACCTGTCTCTCCCCTTCATCTAGCCATCCCTCCCCTCTTCTATCCATCTGTGGGGCATCTGCTGTTTGCCAGACCCCGTATGAAGCACTGAGAATATAATGGAGGTACCTGTTAAACAATTCACGACTGACCCTCCTTTGACAGAACTAGCCTGTCTGCAGAGCCAGGTCCTCAGAAACAAGAGTTAAAAGCCCATCGCTCTGTACCTACTTTCAGATGCTGCTTGTCTTTTCTAAGTGTGGGTGTGATTAAGGTCACTTGATAGTTTCATGATAAGACTAAACCTCTTCATCCGGTTCTAGACGCTATTTCACTTAGATCACGGAAGGTTGGAAAAGATGTATCTTTCACTCCATCTCCTTCACAGAGAAGGAAGGTCATTTGCTTTGGTCCCCCAGAGTCTTTGCAGAGACTGGGTCTTAGAGATCGGATGGGGCACTGGGGTGCAGTGCGCCTGCCGCAGGTGTTCTGTGGGGCCCTGAGAGCGCTCTCCCAGGGGGCGGGTTCCAGGGCAGCGCTCCTCAAGCCGGGTCATCGGGCACACAAAGCCAGAGGACACATGGTCGTCAAAGCCCTCGGGTGACTCTGAGTGCACCCACATTCAACAGTCACCCCAGGGAGCAGCTCTGCTGAGTGGCACCTGAGCAGCAGTGCCGGGCCTGCATTCTGACTCTAAGGAGAGGTGAGAACCCAGAACAAGTCAACTTGGTCCAAAGGGCTTTTGAAGCTTCCACGGACGCAGCAGTAAGGAACGTGGACTCTGGTGCGGTCAGGTCAGGTGTGCACCCTGCAGCTGCCACTTTGTCCTTCTAAGTCGGGAATAAAGCACCAGTTCCTCGAGCAGAAAAATGACAACGCTCGTCACCTGGGCGGTGAGTTCCCAGAGCGCTGATGATCACATGGCATTTACATCCATGTTTTTAGGGTCACTGTTGGTATCTTAGATGATGATAAATTCCTGAAAAATTACGATGTGGGGTAGGCTCTTCACATCATTCTTTGGAAAGAGTTCTCAGAGGGGCTGGAGATGAAAAAGGACACAGTGTGTGTGTGTGGTGTGTGGGTGTATTTGGGGTGTGTGCGTATATGGTGTGTGGTGTGTGTGTGTGGTGGGGTGTGTGTGTATGTGTGGTGTGTGTATGTGTGTGGGGTGTGTGTGTGGGGGGCGTGTGTGTATATCCAAAACACACAATCTCTCCTGAATCGGGGCTCATCTAGTCTATAATTTCTCTACACAAATGACAAAAATGGAGTTAAATTATCTCTGCATTCTTCATTAATGTAACTCTTTCATAAATTTCGACAGACCTCTCTGACCCCGCATGTTTCCAATCCTGATTACGGCTGCGGTTGTCTGTCTGCCTGCCTGGGAGGGCACCATGCTGCGGAAGCATCACTTAACATTTGCCTCCCACCTGCTCAGATGCAGAGGTGCGGTTTACTGAGTGGCCGCCTGGGGGCGTGTGGCTCTAAGTTTTCCTGACGACGAGCAGGGCCCACATCCTAAGCATTTAGAGAGAATTCCTTACATACGGTATTTGTAATATTTAATCAACTTAGAAAAACTTCAAGAATGCTTTCACTGTATTTCACGTGGGCAGTGTTCCAAATGAGAAAAGTATGTCGGTTTTTGCCAGTTGATTGTGTAGATTTCTGCCCGGCTGCTATTCTCAACCCTGGTAACACATTACCACCACTCAGGGGGGCTTTTAAAACACCCACGGACTGGGCTGCACCCCACCCACCGGGGGGCTCAGCGAAGGAACAGCATCTGCATTTAAAAAACTCCCCAGGCTGAGAGCCACGGATCTCTGGAGGGGTGGAGCTTGACGGTGACATGGAACACCTGACTGTCCCAGCGCCTCTGAACTGTGATAAATGTGGCTGGGGGCTGCGGTCACCTTATCAGAAAGTAAACAAAGGTTGAAAAATAGAGACTAGCACGCTAATTAGTATGGAGCCAATGTGTCCTTAATTGGTCTTTGCACCAGGGCAAGACTCCCTGGGATAATCCAACAGGCTCCAGTTACACATTTTCAAAGACATGAAGCAACAGCGAGGACACGGTTCGTGGATTAGCCATACTGCATGTCACCTGCCTGTGTGCACGGGCAGCACCCAGGCCAGTCCGGTTTCTGAATGACAAGTGAAAGCTGGGTTGGGTTTTAAATTCCTCTAATGATAACATGGCAGACGCTGGTCAAAGTAAAGCTAAAAAACAAATCCAGGAGGAGGGAATCTTCGTTCATGTGAGCATGGGTGCAATGATCATTATCTCTTCATTAAAGAGAGACCATGATGAAATACTGGGCTTATTACTCCCAAACAGATGAAACCACTTAGGTTTCTCTGATGTTCTAGATGCCGGGACCCTGGCCCCCACTTACCGTTGGGGGTCATATGTGAATTGTGCTGTTGGATAGAATGAGAGGCAAGCCTGCCATTTAGAAGGTACAGAGGCTGGGCAGCCTTCGAGCCTTGGCACTTGCTCAGAGGACCGCGAATGAGGACTCACGGGGATGCCAGGGGCTGAGGGCACTTTTCAAACTGAGTTGGGCGAGATGGTTAGAATTCAGCTAGTCCAGCTCTCTTGTTCACAGAGGAGAAACCAAGGCCCAGAGACACAGTTCGCATCTCTAAGCTGGTTAGTTCTGGAAACCAGCAATCCCAACTTGCAGGCTAGAGAACTTGTCACACACAGCTGTCAAAAGACAGGCCTCACTTGCCTTCTGTGGCCATCAAAGTCACCCCCATTTCCCCTAGGGCACCACACTCCAGCTGTGACTTTAACAGTCGCTGGTCCTTTCTCAGCATTTTACTTGTGTGTGTGAGCTCCTCCTCTCCGTCCTATCCTCAAATGTCCTTGCTACTGGTGTTGAGATGCTTTTCTTAGGAAAATCCCAAAGCCAAATGCTAGTCCTCTGTGCATACAGGTAGTGAATTCAGCAGAGAGAGCTGATGAAAACTAAACACTGGGCAATTTACTTCAATGCTGCTGTGGGGAATGGAGGCGCGATACAGCAGACAGTGGTGGTGTTTCCATTTTAAAAAAAAGTCTATCTGTAGCTGTTATATTGGGGGGAGGGGGAGGAGGGAGGAGGAAGAGAACCTGGAGCCTAGACTAATGGCTAATATGTTCAATGCCATTTCACAGAAAAGCTCAATGGTATAACCAGTGGATCAATTTTTACTGATTAAGAAGGCAGACAGCACATCCTTAGGCCACAGTGAACAGGAACAGTGTCTCTTAATTTGGCAGAATGAGTGCACCTGGGTGGCTTAGTGGTTAAGTCCACAGCCTCCAGCTGGTGTAGTCCACATGCATCCCAAGGGCCCAGATTTATGACCCAGGGCCAGGGGTGATGGGGAAGAGTCAAGATAACTAAATAAAATACACAAATGTTGCTGTTGTCTCTCCCTTCCTGTCTGCCTGCCTGCTTGCCTTCATTCCTGCCTGCATGTCTGCTTTAGAAAATTAAGGCAGAACAGAGTACTGCCATCTTTTCCTTCATTAGAAGCTGTGCAGTCTTCAGTACACGGTCCCTCTGATTTGGTTGCTTCATCTGGTGACGACCATATCTTTGAAAATCAACCAGATGACCTACCAAGTCCAGCGCCAAAGCTCAGATCTTTGATGCCCATAGGTCAGAATTTTCCAGACCGTTTCTCAGGGCAGCATCATCTGTGAGATTCTCTTAAGACATAATTTTGAGACATGCAGGGTCAATCAGAATTAACATTTCTTTTCAATGTACTCGCATGTGAATACTTACGAAGTGGGCTCAGTAATGCATTCTTCCTCGGACATCTGACTACAGAGAAAGAATAGCTTACTGACCCCCCCAGGAGCCCAAGGCTCTGAGGGACACAATGTTGGGAAATGCCGTGAGAAATGGCCGAGCTAAAATGTCTTTAAATGAAAGTAATGCTGGAAAACATGTTGTGACTCTCTCTCTAAGTACACATGTTCAGACTTCTTACTGAATTCTCTGCCTTGGAAGTCAAAGCCATCAACGCTGAAATAAAATTCATCTCTTGTACTGAAACTGTGTGTGTGTTTGAAACCTATCAGTAAGTAACATTCATCCTCAGGGAAGGAGACAGACCAGTCTGGTAGCAGGACTGACTGAGCATGAGACGGCTAATGTCACAAACGCAGTGAGCCCGTCTGGTGCCGCAGCTTCTGAGATCACACTGCTGAGGGGGGAGGCAGGCAGTGAGCACCCCCCCCCACCCGCCAGGGCCCTCCTGATCACTGCACCATGGTTCACAGTCACCCCAGGCTGCCACCCAGCAGGTGACTGTCAGGGCCTGGCCGACATCTGTGGGGACAGAGTGGGGGTGGAGAACCTAGGAGCTTCCACAAGAGCAGTGGTCACCCAAGGCCTGAGAAGAAGTAGAGTTGGCACATACACTCTTCCCTAGGTTCTAGAAACCCCACTCAATGTCTCTGGTCTCTGCACAGTCTACTATCTGCCAGCAGGCGGGCAGGGCTCCCTAGGAGAACCAGGTCCCGTCACTGGGAGATCCCCTCATCTGCCTCCAGCCAAGTGCTCACTAGGAAGCGTCTGCTGTGGCTGCTCCCCCCGCCCTCCGATTTCTACTCTGCACTGGGCTGCTCACGGCTGCCCTTCGTGCCATGTCAGCAAATCTCAGCAGAATGGAAATTTCAGGAAAAGAGACAATGGAGGTGGAAGAGCCCTGAGCCCATAGCTGCCTGGCTCAGAACACAGCTAAGAACCGAATTCCAAAAGGGAAAGTTAGCAAGCTGCTTTCTCGATACTAACTCTCCAGTTGGCCCACACGTTACAGCATCAGGGGCTCAAAGGCTGTATAACATTTTCAGTAAGATTCTTCCTTTTATAACAGGACATCATCTAAGGGTAAGCTACACATCACAACTACCTCACATCCGCTCCACCGTGGGACAAGGCAGGCATTTAAATTTTGAAATAAAAAAAGTGGCCTGAAAGTAATTTTTTCCTCACTTGATTATTTTTATGCCCTAAGACCATTTCCTCTGCTTTAAGCTCACCTCTAGGCACACGGGCCCATATGCTTTGGGCTTTACAAAGTGTTACCGAGTCCTCCAATTCACTCAAATTCTACCCAATTGAGCTGACTCCACACAGATATTTTGCATCAACTTCTAATATGTGGTGGCTTTCTCATGACTCAACCCTATTATTCCCCAGAATTTCGCTTTGTAGTTTTTCTGTGTGAGGCAGCTGGTCCCCAGCTGTCTGTTGTCCTCAGTGGATGGCCACATTTCCCCCACTTTTGAATGGCGGGCTACACTCAAGAATCATTAGCTTCTGAGCACCCAAAGGGTTCTGGCATTGCATCTCCTGTGCTTTTAGTACAGGAGTCCCATCCCCAACCAGAGACAGCCCAGGCCATGCCAGCCTCTCCCAAGCGTGCCCCTGCCCTCTTCCTCTCTGGAGTCCTGAGCCTGGGAAGATGATAATAGCTAAAAGGGTTGGATGGGGAATCGCATGCTTCCTTGGTTGCCTTTCCCCTCCCTCCCTCCCTCCTCCCCTCTTCTTCTTTTCCTCCCTCCTTCCCAACTTCAATAAAGTAACCCAGCATTCAGGCCAATCGTATCCCTGAGTGACTAGACATCTCAGTTGAATCTGGTTGCTAAAATGCAAAATCTTGAACTCTGAAAAGCAGGCAGCTTCCCAAAAAGTTTTTCTACTCCACTGTGGGCTGTATTTGCAAAACATAATAAAAGTGAGCGACTAGAAAACGAGGACATAAAATGTAAGCATATCTCTTTGGATTCAGACACGATTCCTCTGTCAAACTGGCAGTAACATTTCTAAACACGTTCCATTTCTGCTTTTATCCAACCAGGAACTAAGAGTGCAGGGACAGAGCCACGCACGTGCAGGGAGCGGTGCGGATGTCAACTGGACCTGATGGGGACAATACTCCCATCTCCAGGCCCCCCGCGTTCTCTGAGATACACGGGGCTTCCACTGCTTCTCTGCGCAACCCAGCTTGGTCTACGTGTGGACTAAGTCTCCTGATTTATCCTCGAGAAAGCTCACCAGCGGGACTTGAGTTTGAACGCGCCGGCTCACAACCCCGGCTGCCATCAGGCATGGCGCTCCCCAGGCTCGTCGGAGGCGGCTGAGCCTACCTTTCTCTGACACAGGTCCCGCCAACCATTCATAGCAGCACCCCGTCCCGCCCCAGGAACACCACTGGTCCCAAACGTGTGTGCAGCTGGCTGTCCGTTTACCCAGCTGCTATGGAACGTGGGCAGTGGTTCCACCGGCTCCTCCACTCACCGCTGTCGTTGGGGTACTTGTCCTCCGGGGTACACGTCCTGCCGTCGTCCTCCAGGACATAGCCCTCTCGGCACTCACAGCGGTAGCTGCCCGCTGTGTTGATGCACAGGTGTGCACACAGCGTCTCGTTGCCAGGGGCGCATTCGTCAATATCTGCGTTTGGACCAAAGTGAGAGAACGCTCAGAGCGCCTCGGAGAGCTCACTTCCGACGCAGCAGGTGCCACCAGGGGTGGCACTTCTGGTGACGTCTGCAAGGACACTTGGCCCGACCTCCGTGGGAGAAGCCTGGAGCCAAGGAGAAGGCTGGAACGTGCGCCATCTCTGTCACCCAGGTTACCAGCTGAGCGGGGATGGGGCTCCTGGTTGGGACTCTGCTCCCCATGTCATGGGGCTGGATGCAGACTCCACTAGTCTTCCATGTTCCCCACATTCTCACCATAAAGCCGCCTGCCCTACACACACTTCACAGGGCTCCTCAGGAGGGGACATGCAAACCCACAGGACACAGCACCACAATGGGAGAAGCCAGCACCATGGGACCATTCTCCGCACCAGTGCACCCAGGGTTTTTCTGTCCTTGCATGCCAAACAGTGTGATGAGGACTCAAGGTCACCGAGAAATGGCGCCTTCCCATTGATGGCATGTGGGAACAGACACTTCTGAGGAAAGAAGTCAGAATGGGGCAATGACAGCATTTTCCCCAGAAAACTTCTGCCTCATCCATGACCCAAACAGATCCTTCCCAAACCGTGGCACTGAGCTGTGAGACGATCAAACACGTGAACCATGAGCGTCCCGGGGTCCGTGCACATCATGAACTCGCTTCCCTGTCCAACGGGGTGGAAACAGGCCCGGCTCTCATCGGGGAGCAGGGGGAGGCCCCAGTCAGCTTAACGTTCGCTGGCTGAGCCGCTGACTGGTGGCAGTGGGTGGGAGGCAGCCAGGGCGCAGCTCCAGGGCTGCACATGTGGTGGACAGAGGGAGCCCAGCCCTGTAGAGTCCCACCACACCCCTGACAGGCTGCTCGCATCCCCTGCACCTGGCACGGGGATGTTCTGTGCATGTGCACTTACTGTAGACAGAGATGTCACAGCTGAGACCCGCCCAGCAATGCCTCAGTCTGATCCTGTGTCCCACCCTGACCCTGACCCGAAGCATGGAGCTGCCTCCACCCTCCAGAGGCGGCAGCGAGGTTGCAAGGAGACAGAAATAGATGGAAAGCTGAGCAGGGTGCTGGGTGCTGGTCCTCAAGGGAGCAGGTGCAGAGCTGCCCCAGACTGAAAAGACGGCCCATGTCTGGGGCCTAGGGTGCAGCAGGGCTGGTCCTGGGTCCCCTCTTGCTCTGTGGGCATACTCCCAACCTGCCGGCCCGGGGGCCCCCTCCAGGTGGCTGGAGAAGCCAGAAGTCCTTGTGAGCTGCATTTCCCTTTGCTGCCCTCGCAGAAACTACATTTTTTTTTTTTTACACTGGAAGGAGTGGCCCCGAAGCTGTTTTATGGGCAGCCTGCACTCACTTTGTATCTTGGGGTCACCTTTCTGAAGGTGCGTGTTTTTCAGATGTAATACTCTTACATACTTGATAAAAGTCTAAGCATGACCTCCAGTGTCCAGGGAAATCAGCCGTCTGGAGCCGCAGTGGCTCCAGGGGAGATGACATGCTTCCCACCCCAGTGTGCCTCCTTCCCACGGGGTCCGGCTGCTGGTCTCACAGCTCCTCTTCCAGCAGATTCCAAACTGCAGAGTGCGTGAGAATCCCCAGAGGCAGTTGTGTGAATGCAGACCTCTGGAGCCCCGCAGAGTCGGGGTGGGGGGCAGGCAGGAATATTTTTTTTGAAAGCAAGAACCCCTTTTCTGAGGCAGGTCAGTCCACACTTTGAAACACAGGGGACAATCGTAACCCGACTGGGCACCAAAAGGGGACGTGGACGCAGACAAGCCGGTGGTGATGAACGTGGACTGTGCTCAGCCATGGCCCGGGGGCTGGCTCCCCCCACCCGACGCCCGGCTCTCCTGTCTCTCCTCCTAGTTGCCTTCTGAGACCACTGATTATTCCCTTCTCTGCATTTTCATGCTTCTGCCCCTAGATTCCCTTGTACGTCGCTGAAGTATGATGATTCCCCCTTCTCTGCTCGTGTCAATGAGGGCCTGACTGGTACCAACTCCAGGGGGATTCCTTGGCCAGGGCTGGTCTCCCCGACCCTGGTGAAATACCAAATCCTGCTGCACCTGGCAAGATGCATGATGTGAAGGACGGAGCACGGATGGAAGCGTCCCTCTGAGTGGGTGCCCCCAGTGAAGACAATTCAGCCGGGACACACTCATCTGACCCAGGTGTGCCCTCGGACGTGATGAAGATACCATGTGCTGTCGACACGCACCCAGGCAGTACGGCTTCTGCCGCCTCTGGTGTCTCTCCCGGTCAAACCGGTACCCGGGATAACAGGTGCATAGCACCCGGCCGAAGTTATCGGTGCACTGCTGTTCACAGGGGGACTGGTGACACACGTCATAACCTGGAAGAGAGAAAGGTGAGCTCACGTCAGCCAGAGACACTCACAAGGGAGCGGTGGGGCTACCCGCCTGGCTCGAGACACTTTCTGTGCAGGGCGCTTGGCTGTGCAGAGAAGGGCATTCACACTTTGGGGTGTCACCCGCAGCAGGACAGCGTGGGCGACTGGCTCAGGAGCACAGTGGAGGAGCAAGCCTCTCTCGTGGCCCCTGGGCCGTCACATCAGCCTGCTGGCCATGCAGGGCCGCTCGGCCAGTCCCACGGGGCCTAGCTCTTCAGCAGGCAGCAGAGAAGGTTGCTTATTTGCCCAGAGGTGCTCAGTCGAGCAGAACACGGTGGACCAGGGACACCCCCTGGAGGGCACAGGGGCTTTAGGTGTCGTCCCTGCAGCCTACCAGGGGGTCTGTCCTTTTCACCACTCCATACAGGTTGGGGGTTGATTCCAGCTAAACGCTGCAGCAGGGCCAGGAGCCAGCGGTTAAGAGGGCGGCTCTGGAACAGAGACGTGGGCGCTATCAGAGATGATGTGTGTGCGTGCGTGTGTGCGTGTGCGGTGGACGGGGGCTGGGTGGGGTCAAATGGCTAGAGATCTCCTTCTAGCTCTCAGCCTGTGCAAACGGGGTGACTACTCTATTACCCATAAAGAATCTGGGCACCTCCTCCCCGCCATCCTTACGGACTGATAGTTCATGCGTCTCTGAAGGGACTTTGGCTCTAAGTCAGGAGCTCAGGCTGAACATGCACCTCCAGACGAGATCGTCCCCATTAATCACCACTATCTCTCCCAGATGCTGACAGATAAGCTCTCCTTGGACGGGGGAGCCTGGCTTGGCTCTGCTGCACACAATGGAGGAAGGGTGGCTGTGGGCCCTGGGTGCAGGCAGGGCGGGTGTTTCCCGGTCATGCATTCCCACGTGGACCTGGACAGAGGCCTGCTGACTGCTCCCCCCACAGCTGACTGCTCCCCCCACAGGCCCGCTCTGCCCGCGGGTGTCCCTGGTCCAACACTGATCTCCACCACTAGGCAAACAAGGCTCTGCCCTCCTCAAGGATTGTTCACAGGTGTTGGCATGACTGGTTATGAGCTGCCCTGCCAGGTCAGTGTGCACCATCATTTGGTGAGGCCAGGGGAGAGGAGGGACAGGGCAGAGGCTTCAAGAGCACGTAGTGATGAGGTGCCACGTAGCTCATTTCCAGCAGGAGCGTCCCAGTGCTCCACTGTTCCCGCTCCCTGGAGCCATGCTTCCAACTCTTCTGATTCGATATTTCTCTGCTTTTCCAAATAGTCAAACTGCACTCTCTGTCTCTCTTCATCTCCCCCCAAGCCCCCGCCCTCTCTCCCTGTATTGTCTATTGGGGGGGGGGGGAGATAGAGAGCATGGCAGGGGTGGGGAGAGGGAAGGGGAGGTAGGTAAGCAGAGACAGAGAGACACAGCCTGGACGGGAGGCTGGGAGAGGAAGGTGAGCCTTTGTGTGCACCTCCTGTACTTCCAGTTCAGGAGAAACTCTTCTCAGTCTCCCTTCTGCAGCCCACTGGCACAGTTCCAGGAGCAGCAGTAAATGAGCCCATTACCTCCCACTTCAGAGACGTCAGCATCAGGCCTCTGTGGTATCCTCCCCAAGGTTTGGGTTCCAGGCCCATGGTAACTTCCCCTGGGCTCTGACACACAGCCATCCACTGGCTGTGCCCTTTCTCGGGCATCTGGGTCCCCTCTGATGGGCACCTCGTCTGAATCCATGTTTGAATCCTTTCTGTATCTTCTCTTTGTTCCCCCAGCCTAGAGGTGGTGGCTGCGTCCGTGTAGCTGTTACGTCTGTGATACTTCCTCCTTCCCTTCTGCCTTTTCGTTTCTCAGTTTCTAGTCAGTTCTTCATATTAAGTAGCAGGTGGTGGTTCTATTTCTGGACTTAAATCTGACCTAGACTTACCATCATTTTTAGAGTTGAAACAGGAACTAATTGGAGCATCACCAGGAGGCATGGGGCGTGTGTGTGTGAGATCCCTGTTGGGAAAACCTGCACATCTAGTGAACAATTTGGAGCAAGTTTGTTGAGTTTGTATTTGCCCAGATTAACTTTTAGCAACTGTGATGAAAACCAGAAAACAATTTCAAAATGGGCAAGACAGCAGTGCTAAATCAGGACAATCACTCAAACCAGGACATATTGTAACCCCACTCTGACCTCACACTCCTACAAATTCCTCCCTAATCTTGCCCCGGGGGCTTCCTCAGTTCTGTCAGTCTCTAAAGATGTTCAGAACCTAAGACCTTCGACCCTTCTAATCTTGAAGAAGTTGCCCCTAGAGCCTCTGACCTTTACAGGACTCTGCAGGTCTGCTGCATGGCTGTCTCTTGCGAGGTCTGTGGCCACCAACCGGGAGAGTCAACACCTGTCTCATTCTGGTTCCCTGACTGCTGGATCTTCCCTCTTCCTCTTTCCCAGTTAACCCCTTATTTTAATAGAGTGCGACTTCCAGCAACTTCCTGAGAAAGGTCGTAAGGGAGGCAGCGGTTTTGAAATCATGTGTCAAAAACTGTCCTTTGTTGCCCCTTATGAGTATTAGTAGTTTGGGTAGATAATTCTAGGGTGGAAAACTACTCCAGAATTTTGAAGGCTTGTTCCATTGTCTTCTAGCTTCCAGAGCTGCTGCAAATACTCTCTAAGATTCTGATTCATTATCTTTAATGAGTCTCTTTTTAACTCCCTAGAAAATGTATTTTTGCCTCCAGTGTATTAAAATTGCACAATGTTGTCTGTAGGTGGGACCACTTCCCTCTTAGGTGGGTCCTTTTCATTTCAAAATGTACATCCTTCAATTCTGGAGAATTTTCTAGAGTTATATCTTAAATGAGTGCACTCCTTTTCTCTCCTATTCTGCGTGGGACTCTCTTCTATTCTGCGTGGGAATCTCTCCTATTCTGCGTGGGAATCTCCGAGATGTGGCTGTTGCTGCACCTGGACTAGTCCTCGAAGTGTCTCTCCCGCACGTGATTTCTCAGCTCTTGATCTTTTGCTCCAGTTCTTGGAAGAATTCCTCAATCTCATCCTCCAATATTTCTACTATTTTTACATGTTCATGCTTTTAATTTCCAAGGAGTCTTTGTTTTTCCTTTGAATGATCTTTTCAGGTGACACCATGTTCTCTAGAATGGAGGATGCTGTAACCTCTTTGTAGCTCTCTCATGTATAATGGGCATAATTGTGAATTTCTTCTCCTTGTACATTCTGTTCTTTCACTAAGACTCTTTTCTATATGCTTCCTGGTGTGGACTCTCTTCTAGTCTGGTGATCCTTTTGAGTATGTACTCTGACTCAAAGAGCACTGAAAACAGTGAAGTAGAATCCCTTTGCATGTAGTAGACTTTATATATATAAATCCTGGGCTTCATTTAAGTTATCTGGCTGGTGTACTTCACTCTCAGTTTCTTTTGGATCTTTCCTTGGACTGTCTAGAAATGTCCAGGGAAGACATTTCCAAATCCTTCCTGAGAGCAGTTACCCTGGAATTCAGGTGAAGGAAGAAAGCCAGGCGTTTCAGCATTAAATGTGTAATTATTTAATCAGTCCTCTATTCTTAGTGTTGGGCCTCTACATCTCCGACTGACATCGTCTATCCCAAGAGCCTCTGGTTAACTTACCAAAAGCATTTCTTTCTGGTCTTCTGCTTGGTTGTAGAAGAGGCAATATCCTGTCTGTGTGGAATGAGGACAAGTTCTGGGAGACCCACTTCTTTTTTAATAAAAGTCCAATGGATCTTTCTGTTTTGGACATCACTTTCATTTCTATTCCTAGTACACCTCAATTTCTGGAGACTTTTAGTTTTTCTAATTGCTGCTTGTCTTTTTTGGTATAAATTGAGTTGCTCCTTGGTTTTCTTTGATGCTGGCTTAGGATTCATCTTTTGCCAAGTTACAACCTCTTGATCTGTTCTCTAGATCCCAACATGCTGCTGCCCCTAATCTCCTCTTTCTTTTCCCTTGTCCTAGTGGGTTTATGCCTTTTGTGATCACCCCTTTTTCTTTTTTGTGGGGTTTTCTGAAGGTAGCGAGGTTAGTGAGTTTATTCAATCCTCTTTTTTTGTTGATTTTTTCCAGAGCCTACCAGCATTCAGTTCTATTGCTTGACCTCTGTAATGTATTTTCTGTTTTGTCCTGTTTCTCTTGGCACCATTCTAATTCATACCTTCAGAACCTCTTTGGTAAAGAGGATTCTTCTCCTAAGATTTTTCACCTTAAATCCATTCTACATAACATTGTCAGGCTATTAATCTTCTCAAAGCAGAGCTCTGGGTATGTCACCACTTGTTCAAAAATAAAAACCTTTCAACTCTATCCTGATGAACATCAAATATAAATACTCTTGCATTTAAGGTCTTTAATCATATCTGAGACTGCTTTGCAACTTTAAAACTCAGCTGTGAATTCCCTACACTTCAGTAAGACTATTCTTTTTCCCCTATCATCCTTCATCACATTCATGCTTTCTTATCGTCATGCTTTTGTTTCTTCTGTTTTCACCTCTTGGAATGTCCAAAACCCCTCTGCTTTCACTCCCAGCACTTTATAACTGTTGATATCTCACCCAAGGCAAATGCCACCCTTTCAAAGAAACCTTCCTTGAACTCAGCAGGCCCTTGTTTGTCCTCCTGTCAGTACCCACAAGGCTGGCTCTCGACTTCCTCTGCATGTGCTCTGCCACATTGAGTGAGTGTCACACTGTGCTGGTTCTCTTCGAGGGGACAGGAGGCATGACGGTGAAGAGAACAGGATCTGGAGTCAGGCCCTAGCCCCAACCCTTCTCCTTTTCTGACCCCGATGACTCTGCCACTACCTTGGATGGTGATTTCTTTAAGCCTCACTTTCTTTACCTATAAAATGAGAAGAACAATAATACTGACTCCATGATGCCTTTATACAATGGATGTAAATGGATACTGCACAGTGCTTCGCTGGCTCTTCTGCTTCTTTTGTTCCTAGTTCTCAGGATTGTTTGGGTCTCTGTCAGGCACCGCATCCTCTGACGTAACTGGAGCTACTCTCTGGAGTTTATGCTCCATGGTAACTGTTGAACTAGAATAAACCAGGTCACCTTGTTACCCAGACAGTCCAGAGAACACTTACGGTCGGGGACGGCAAACGTTTTCCGTCGATGGCTTTGCCTGCTTCTGCTGCTCTGCCACTGCAGGGCCCAGGCCGCCAGACAATACATAGGTGAACGAGTCTGGTTGTGCCCCAATAAAACTTTATTTAAAAACACAGGCAGCAGACCAGATGTGGCCCACAGCTCAAAGGTTGTTGACCCTGACATGAGGCAACATTATTCTTGTAAATTGCCAATTCCACTCATTAGCGTTATTTATAAATTCTAGTTTCTTTTAACTATCAGTGATCATTCATTTTGTGTGTCAACTTGGCTAGGACACTCACTATACACAGACGGTCAAACATTTTATTAGATATTTCTGTGGAGATAGTATTGAGATGAGACTTAATATTTAAATCAGCAGATGTTGAGAAAAGCAGACTGGCCTCCATAAGGTGACTGTGTCTCATCTAATCATTGGATGGACTGAATAAAAAATGACTGCCCACCCTCCATCCTGGTGAAGAGAAAAGTCTGCTAGCAGATGGCTTTCAGCTCAAATTGTAATTTTAACGCTTCCTTCCAGCTTACCCCACAGATTTCAAATTTGCCTGCTTCCACAAGCTCACAAACCAAATCATTAAAATCAATATTATTACTCTGCTCTGTTTCTCTCAAGAATCCTAATATACCATTTTTTTTCTGAAATTCTACATTTATACTTTTTTCTTATAAAAAATACTGTTAGTCACAAACACAGATGTTGCCTTATTTTCACAGATGAAGACAAATGAGTTTTTAAAAGCTTTCTCGTGAAAAGGAATAGAACAGAGTTTGTTACGGCAAAGCAAGTTTAGCCCCCGAGACCACTTTTCTGGAACCATGCAGCTCTAGGTTACATGAATCCAGCTTCCCACTTGTGGGTGAGTGAGAGCAGTTTCAGGCCTACACGTCTGAAACCACAGTACCTAATATTTAAAAGAAACTAAGTATGTGGTATCCATGTAATATGTTCTTAATTAGATCGGGTAAGGCTGTTAGCTGGGACATTAAATCGATCGGTCTAAACTTCATTTGCATTATCTGCCAAATTGAAATATAAGGACACAGCTGGTGACTGAGAAAAGCTGGCTTAGAAAATAATGCAATTATTTTGACCGTACGGTTATTTCTACCAGGCGCTAACCAACAGAACTGGCTGGCAGTGAGAAATTCTGTCTTGGAGAAACCCAAGGCCACATAAACCACTGTTGTGTCGAGTGATTTCCTAACCAGCCTCCCCACAGCCACTTCCTCAGAGGTCACAGCTAATGGTCTAGTCAAGTCTTCGAGCCTCCACCAAAGAGAGTAATACATAGGAGGGGTTCATTATTTTCCCAGTTGACAACTTGCTCTGTGTAAGATAATGCGACATGAAATCAGCTGGCATGGGGTTCCAGGCCTTGGATTCTTGGGCAACAGTGAAGACTAGTATGTGACAACACCCGTCCACTTCTCCCCATCCCAGCCTTTGGTAAGCTAATGCTCGGCAAATAATCTCATGATCTTCAAATCGTTGTGTGTTTTCTGTATCAGAGCTCAGCCTGGAATCCTGGCAGCTCCTCCTCCTGGTCTAAATCCTGGGCAGCCTTCCTGGGTAATCCAGCTCCCTCTTGAGCTCACCTCTGGTCCTCTGGAGCTCTGCCCTGGTCCCCTCTGCCATGTGCCCCTCCGCACTCTCGCTGTGCGGAATGTCTCTACCGCACACAGCGCAGTTATTATTAATAACCACGGCTACAGCCACAATGGCCACCAACATTCATCAAGAGCTTATTAAGAGCCAGCCTCTGTTGTAAGTACTTTACATGTGGTAAGACTCTCCAACCATATGATTCAAGTATTAATACTTTGTTGTAAAAACTGAGCTTTAGGAAGGAACTCGCCCAAGATCACAACTAGTAGGAAGTGTTATGGAAGGAATGTTTGTGTCCTCCTTATAAGTTGAATTCCTAACCCCCAATATAATGGTATTTGGAGGAGGGGAATTTGGTGATTTGATTATTAAAGTCAAGACTGCATGAATGGGATTAGTGTTCTTATAAAAGACCTCGGAGAGCACCCTTGGCCCTTCCACTCTGAGACGGCACAGCAAGATGGCAGATGTCTATGACCCAAGAAGTTCTTTTCACCAGGCACTGACTCTTCCAGTGTCCCTCCCTCCTCCAGAACTGTGAGAAATACCTGGTTGCTGGTCAGGCCACCCACCTATGGTATTTTGTTTTAGAAGCCTGAATTGGCTAAGGCAAGGTGGAAGCATGATTAAAGCTCAGGTTTCTCATTCTATGGGTTCACGTCTTACCTCACTCATATATTCAGTGCTGAGTTGAGCAGTATTTGCTGATTGTTGTGTGAAAAGCAGGTAAAGAGGTTAGGAGGAAGGCTGTGTTCTAACTATGCATGAAAAGCAGATTAGGGAATTACATTCTATTCAGCATAAAACTTGAAATCTATAAATTACTTAGTGTATGTGCATATGTTGTATAATGATTTAGATAGAGCATGCCACAGGAAACAAGAAAAAGACATTTATGCCCCTTCAAAAAAGAAAGAAAGAAGATCATAACACACATACAGTTCGTACACATACATTCTAGGTACATCGAGCTTCACAGACTTCCAGTGATTGGTTGAGAATAAAGTTCGAAGATGTAATCTTTTTTATTCCATACCTTCTGGGATGCACTGTCCAAGAACAAATTTATATCCCTCGCAGCACTTTTTCCTAGAAGACAAATAAAATTACATTTCAGGGTGATATGTTAGGTTAAAAATACAGTGCTTTTCTGTTATTGGTTTTGAATGGAATAACTTGTGTGCAGGAAAAAATAGGCAAAAGGGAGAGTTGGGGTGGAGCAGTTTTAAGGGAACCTGAGATAAAAAGGAAAAAAATATTATCATTATCTCTGCCCACATCTTCCAGTCCTAAGAGGTCCTTTCCCCCACATGATATATGATATTAATTAACGCTGAGATTTCAAGATATTTATATTAGACAATCAGAGACTTAGAAGATCTAAGTATGAGGATGTTTGAGGCTGGCCAGGTCCCTTATCCTACAGACCAGAGTCACAGGACATGCTAATTACAACGACAATCAGATCATTATAATCACAATTAGACAATGGTAACAGAGTGTTTCTTTAAATAATAATTAGGTAAGTAATTATCATGAAAGAAACTAGAACCCACTTTTGAGTATTTTTCTTTTGTTGCTGTTAACACCTGTGCCATATATGGTATAGAAAGGTGCCTCCCAAGTGATCTGAATGTGAGAAGCAGCCAGCAGGCATTTCCCAACATAAATAACAGAGACCTGCATCTCTGCCTGACATCTCCCCACTGGATGTAAATGGAAATCCCACTGCAGCAGAGACTAGGCCTCCAGCCTGGAGTGCTGGGCTCCTATCAGACAGACCCCTCTGCAGGCAACACCTATAAACTCTGGACACATTGCAGGCAATCGACCATCTGCAGGCTCTGGGATGTGATTCAAAGCAGGCAGGTTTCTGAGGATTGCTGACATCTGGGACAAGGGATCGACTGAGGAGGGCAAACTCCACCGTCCAGGGCTTTGTTGCCCTGTGGGGTGAGAAGCTAAAACCCCATGAGAGAACCTGCAGTGATTTTTGGATTGAGAAAACCAGGTAAGTGGAGTCAGGAGAAAGGGAGGTGAATCCTGGAGAGTGTAGAGGAGAGTCCCAAGTTAGCTCTGGGCCCATGTTTAGGGGTTCCTTAGCCAGGTGCATGAGGAACAGACACAGAGCATCCCAGTTAAAGACAAAGAGGTTAAACACAACCTTGAGTCTTCATCTACTGCAGGCAAAACAGTTTTCACTTTTTGCCTAACCAAGTTCATTGCTGGTTAAAAAAAAATTGTCAACACTCTTGAATGGTTAGAACAGGAACCAGTATCTCCACACAGAACCTGCTCCGAAGGAAAGCACAACCAACAAGGCAGCAAAGCTGTTGGAATGATCTGACAAATGGGTTTGATATAGAACAGAGATAGGATATGGGACAGAATTTGCGAACTTGAAGACAAGCTAGCAGTCATGACCCAACCAGAAGGAGAGAGGGAAAGAGAGACTTTTAAAAAAGGAAACAAACCTCAGGACTTTTAGGACCATATCAAAAGGTCTAAGTATGGTATCTGGATTTCCAGAAAGAGAGGAGAGACAATGGATCAGAAAAAATGTTTGCAAAAATGTTTGCGGAAACACCCCCAATGTAGTTAGTGAAAGACATAAATCAGAGATGAATGAATTTTAACCCTCAGCCAGGTTAGACAAGGTTCTCCTGTTTAGGAAGAATTTGATACATATATTTTCCCATCACGTTCTATTAAAAGTAATGTAGAACATTATGTTACACTTTGGCAAATCAGTGTCATTTATTTTACTGGTCAAATCCACTTTTATGGACTGGTCTATGGTGGATTACTACTCATAAGAGAAGCTGAAACAATTCCTGAAATGAAACATTTATGAAAATGCCATGGAATCCATCATTTCTAAGTTTTACATAAAATTTATAAGAAGTACATACAACCTACACATGTCACCTCTGTGGGGTTCCATCAGATGGAGTAACAGGGCCCACCCCTCTGTCAGCCAGGCTCACGCTGAAGACCCTAACCCTTCCTCGGGGAGAAGGGCTTCCCTTATAGAAACAGTGACAACAGGAAGGATTTGGAAACAGTTCTGAAATCTTTACAACTTTGTGGAAACAGTTAAAGGCCCCCCAACAGAGGACACCACAGAGGACACTCTGGTTTCCAGCACAGCTCTCTGTAACTGAGGAATGACCTGTGGCCGTATTCAGAGCTTCTCCATTAGAATTTCCCAACATCTCCGGCTGAATACTATTTTACAGGACAAGAGAGGCCCACGGGTTGACATTTAGGATTACTGTGACTTCTAACAGAGGTACAGAATCTACCTTCACATCCCACAAAACCTAAACTTTAGCCAAGTTTTGCATGATTTAGCAAAGTCCAAGTCTCTACCAACCAAAAGAAAAACTGGCTTCATTGGGCCATTATTTAAATTGTCAGGTTCTTCTGGATATTACCTAAGTGCCCAATATCAGATGAATGGATAAAGAAGATGTGGTCCATATACACAATGGAATACAACACAGCTCTTAGAAGAGATGAAAGCCTGCCATTTGAATCAACATGGACGGAACCAGAGGGGACGATGCTAAGTAAAACAAGTCAAAAGAAGAAAGATACTAGAAGACCTCACTCATAGGTGGAATGTTAATAGACAAAACAAAAGAACAGATGAAACATAACCACCCTTGAAACATTTGCAACAGAACTGAGGTGACCAATACGGAATGGGGCAGGTTGGGGCACATGGGTGGGGGAGCCCACTGGACACTGGGGAAGAACACTTGGTGATGTGGTGGAGGGCAGGGTGTGTCAAAATGGGAAACCTATACATAGGAAACAATTCTAATATGTGGAATAATTTCTACAACAAAAATAAAAAATAAATTGTAGGGTTCTTACTGGGAGAGGGAGCCCCACAGAAAAGGGGAAGATGAAGAACAGTGTACAGATGATCAGAAACCCAGTGATTCATTAGGAAGTTGGCTAGTGGGGAAACATGTGTTTTTGATACTCCTGTCTCCACTAAAACACCACATGGAAACATCTGGTTCTATTTGTTTCTGTTTAAATGGTGCACCAGTACAGCCTCAGAGGTTTGAGGCATTTTAAAGTTCATGCAAATGCACGTAACCCTGATAATCTCTCTTTCTACATCCAAGACATTGGATGTGCACAAGCTGACCTTCTTGAACATTTCAAGGGCTTCAGACTGTCCACAGAGTGGGGTCAAAAGAAACTTATCCTTTGCCTTTTTATGAAGTTTGGTTTGCTTTCAAAAGGCTCCAGAGCTTTGCCAGGAGACCTGAGCTTCAGGATGGACATGCTTCATTGAAATACCCACCTAGCTCAGAATTACCTTTCCCTTGGCTATTGGTTTCTGCATTGCATAACTACTGTCAGCTTTCTGCTTACGGGCAGGAGGTCTGAGAATCCACTGGACCCTCCTGCTTCCCTAGAGTCCCAGGGAACACCTCATTCTTTTGCATGTTAAACACCCATCAATCATACATCACCATTTTAAATACACAGTGAAATATTTCAGAGTATAAAAAAAAGACACACTGGATGGACGCTCTACCTTTTCAAAGACGACTTGCCACCTAACTGACATATAATGAAGTTGTGACATCCCGTCTTGTGCAAACGAGGGTCCTTCTCAGACCCAACAACACACGAGGTTGTGTGGTTTTTATTTTGAGGGAAAACAAAGATGGGGAAAGCTCACGTGAGGGCTAGGGAGGCAGTTCTTCAAACCCTTCTGGGGTCATAGCTTGGTTTTCCAAATACAAATGCTCTCCTTGTTTCTTGGCAAGAAAAAGGGATGATTAGGTGGTTGTTACAGAGAGAAAGTGACATCTCATAATCAGAAAAGTCTGTGGAGGTTTCCCCTGGGTGCCCTTAAATATTAACACACATTAAAAACCATAAATAAAAACAGCACAGCCAGAAATACATCCCACCAACCCAGCATGTGTGAGAGTTTTTGGAAGGAAAAACAATCAGGAAAACGAAGATAACAGAGATTTCATCAGTCGACTGTCCGCTGACTGTTATCTGATTCTAGAAAAGACTGAAACCACCAACACTACCTGCTACAGAATTAGAGGACTTAAAGGGACTTTGAAAGGTCAAGTGAGTTAGGCAAGAAGTATTTCAACACTTGCTCTAAGGCACCAGCAAATTGTCCTAAGATGACTTGGCATTTGCTTTGTATAGCTGCACCAGACAGATCAGCTTTTTTTTTTTTTTTTTTTTTTTTTAGGTTGAGAAAGAATTGCTTTTTTAAGAGTATTTGAGAATTCTAGGTGCCAAGCCATGTGTAGTAGACGGAGCAATGGCTTTGGGGTCAAGTAAATCTGGTTTTCAATGCTGGCTCTGTCATTTGAAGAGCCTGGAATGTGACCTCGGGTTCATTTCATAAACTTGTTGAGCTCCAAACACCTCCTGGATAACACAAGAGCAGTAGTATTTCCCGTCTAGGATGATCACAAGGATTACAGGGAATAAGATAACCTAGCATGGCACCTGGTGAGGACCAGAAAGGTGTTCTAGCTGCAGCTTTCCAAACACAGAAAAAGCAATTCTTCAAGATAATTTCATCTCCTAATGCATCTCTTTCTTCTATGTCTTATTTAATGGCAGATGTTTTCTCTTCTTCCCAAAAGAGAGGGGAAGAAAGGAGGGGAGAATGAGAAACTTCCAATGTTAAAATGGTGGAAAAGCCATGTTTTTTTCTTCTCTTTCTCCCACAAGTTAACCCCAAATTGTGAGGAGAGCAAGAAATAAAGACAAGCTCAGGTCCCACAGGTTTAGGAGTCCTAACTCTGAAGGACAATATGGGAATGCGGCCAGTGGCTGGAGGACAGAAAGTGGCGTAACACCCAACCTAGAAGTAAGTCCAGCCACCTTACAGAGAACCTCACAAGGCTGAGGACTTGGGGACACCAGGTCCTGAGCGGTGGAGGCCAGAAGATAGCAAGGTGATCTGAAAGTCTGTTGGGAAGTTGGACGTGCACTTCCCTCCCCAGGCCCAAGCCCTTAGCCTCAGACACTCTGCCTCCCACTGGCAGGCGCCATCTTATTTTGGGAAACTGCATCCATGCAGTTCAGGACTGGGGCAGCGAAACCCTCCTGGTGATGGCTTCTAAAGGCAAATGGATGGTGGCTTCTTCACATCTTCAACGTGTCAGTCCTAAATGAAGACATGTGAAACTGAGGAATGGGAGTGCCAAATTTTACCTACACCACTCCGACCTCACGATCATGTGGAGGCAGGCTGTAAAGAACTTCTGCCAGGAAGGACACATGGATTCCTTGGGGGCATATTTCAAGGGCTGAAGATGAAAAAGGTCCTGAATATCTTTGTAAAGCTCTTTAGAGTGAGCAAACTTTCTGCCTTCTGTTTACTCTTCTTCCTTGCCCAAACTTTTCTTGTGTTTTGCATGACTTCGTGTGAGCTACTAGAATTCCTTTTCCACCAGATGCCCCGAGAACAGAACACAATAAAATGACTCACCTTCCAAGGCATGCTTGCTTTCAGCTTTTTACCAGAAAGTGTTCCTCCCAGGCAAATGAAATAGCACCATGTTTACTACAGCTATCAGTAGGCCAACCTATTTCTTCATCTACTGTTAAATCTCAGCGATGACATTCGGAGCCTCATCAGGAGCCTATTAAGCAGAACCTGCTGTTACATGCATAGCGCTGGGTGATTAAGATCCAATGAGGAGAAGTGCGGTGGTTTCTCAAAAAAAATGAAAGTCTGCCGCATGATCCAGCAATTCCACTTCTTTGAGCACATGGCTGAAAGCACAGCGAGCAGACTCGAAGAGATGCGTGGCCATCGTGCACAACAGTGAAATGTAGCAACCACCCAGTGCTCACCGATGAATGGATAAAGCAAGTGTGGTCTGTACATACCATGGAATATTATTTTACCATAAAAAGGAAGGAAATTCCGACTTGGCTTTGGACTTTGAAACCATTATACTAAGTGAAAAACACAAGGGGACAAATCTTATAGGATTCCACTTATATGAGACAGTAAGAGTAGAAAACTCAGAGACAAGACAGAATGCCAGGGGCTGGGGAGGGGAGGTGGGGAGTCTGTGTTTACAGGGAAGAGTTTCAGTTTAGAAAGATTAAAAGACCGCGAGATGGACGGTGGTGATGTGCACAGCAGCGTGAATGGACTTAGTGCCTCTAAACTGTATCTAAAAATGGTCAGAACAGGAACCAGACCTTGGGGTCTGGTGTGAGATATATACATTTGTCGAGGTGAGAAACCATGCACGTGAAACATATGCACTGTTGTAAGCAATGCTACCTCAGGTTTTTAAAAAAGAGTTATCAGTTCGCTATTGTCCTCATAATAGCAAACTGTAAAAAAAAAAAAAAAAAAAAAAAAAAAAAAAAATTTTTTTTTTAACCACAGACAGAAAAGATCAATGAGGTTCAGAACGCAAACTGATTCATCTAACCATTAACACCTCAGTCATGGTATCACCTAGGTTTAAGATGTGCCAATTGTAGGGAAAATTTTTTTTTTTAAGGAAAGGTGTAGGCAGGAATGAAGGCTAGGTAAGCAGGACAACAGGAAGAAAGAGGAGAAAGCAGCATTTAAAAAAATTTTCAGTTGTTCACACTGGTTATTCCCCCTTGACCTGGGATGTAAACCCAAGTTCTTGGGATGCCTGTGGACTGCGCTCCTTTAGAGGCAGCTGACCTAACCACCATTCCACCACCAGGGTGTGTCAGGAAAAATATTTTTAATTGTGTGTGGGAGGATTATTCTTAGATGGATCTAAAGTAACCATCAGAAGGTATTTATTCCTACATGGCTTCGATTAATCATTCAATGTCCATTTTGCACGTATGCAAAAGACAGAACAGGTAGTAGGGAGGGCCCTGGGCCTTGAGGATAAACCTCAGGTTTAGATCCAGACTCTGCTACTTTCCAGCTGAAGGGCCTTAGACAAGTGACTTCCGGTCCCTCTAACTGAATGTCCTCATGTGTACAATGGGATGTGGTCGGGCCTGCCTCACAGACTTGGTGCTTGATGGGCAAAAACGTATATAGAGCTCAGCACAGCGCATACATCACATTAGACAGGAAATGCACAAAGCATGTGCTGGTTTTCCTGCCGTGCGCCTGCCCTGTGGCAGATAATGACTGTGTTTGTATGTATGTAAGTGTGTGTATAGGTATACACGCATATGTGCCTCTGTCCCTGGGCTCAGGGCACAGAACACCTGACAGCCTTGTGCTTTTCTAAGTGACAAGCATCTTTTGTTCTACTATTTGGCATTAAACCCCAGCTCCTGAAACCCTCCCAATTTCCTGGGTGATGGGAGTGTCTTTTGTTTTAAGGATGCAAACTATACAGGACTCTTGGATGAGGGCTGGTCATTGAAAAGACTGAGTTTATTAAAAATGTGTAATTTTCAGCCCTGCATCCTCTCCCACCCTGCTTCTCTCGAGAAGGAAGAAGGGCTGAAAATGGAATGAATGATGGGCAAGGAACTGAACCCAAAACACGGTGTCATGGGGACTTCTGACGTGTAACCACCTCAGACAGAAGTGACGGCTGACCTGGGATGAGCATCTGAGTGGGTGGCAGGGACTGAATCCTCAACCCGCGGGACTTGACCTTCGCTCCAGGGACTTTCAAAGTGAGTGAACATGTTGACACCCAGTCGGTACGGCAGGCTTGCTTGGTGGGGGAGCCCCCTTGCACATTTGGTGACCAGAAGTGTCAGAAGTGAAATGTTCTGCTGAGGAGCACTGCAGACGTACAGAAGACAGTGTTTCTCCCCAAACACCCACTTTCGCAGTCCCTGGAGTTTGCAGAGAAGTCGGCAGCCCAGCCACAGGCTGACTCTCTTGACTTGACTCGGAGCGGGCGGCAGTTAGGCTGGCCGACAGCAACGCGAGGGCAGGACTCTTGGCCACACTGGTTTGCAGGTTCCCTGCTTCACAGGTGACTTGATCAACTGGGGGGACGAGGAGACCCTAAAAGCATTCCACCTCCCTATGGTCAGCACGGCTTCTGCTCTCAGTGGTGAAAGGTGGGAGATTGGCTCTCCAGCTGTTTACTGGAAGCTGGTCCAGGAGCCACCAGGGACCTGTCCCAGGGCATGCACTCACCTCCACCTGCCAGCACCTCCTACTCTGCAGGACAGCTCAGCGTCTCTCAGACGCACTCTGGGCCCAGGGCCTCAGGGGAGGGCCGACCAGCCAGAGGGGCTCTGGGTGGATTACCTCCTCTTCCCAACAATGCTAACGCGACCACCAGCTCTGTGTACAGTCCCTCTTCCTGACCACCCACCAGAGCCTTTTGCCTTGTCAGTCCTCCTTATCAGGTGTGCTGGAATGCCTGTTCCTTAATTTACATATGTGGTGGAGCCTTTAGAAAACAAAACAAATTGAAAAAGATAATTTGATATTATTAAAAAAAGCAAACTAAAATTACCCCTGTGGGTATACGCTAGCAAGGTATTTATTTCTATTTCCTCTGTTAACAGAGTCTCTTTAAATCTTTCTACAAATGCTTTCCTTGGAATGTAAGTGGGTGCAATATTTTCCCTAATGATTTTAATATAGTGGTTTAATATCTTAGTGCAGGTCAACAACCAACACGAAGTTAAAATATTACTGCAGAAAAAAATTAAAGAGTAGGTAGAATTTTCATGGTTCCCTTTATGTGCACAAGATAACAGATGTTCCTATGGTCTCCTTTCTTATTTTTTTGTAATAAGTAGGTATTGCTTTTGTAATACAAGACAACAAAAGAAATAAATAAGAGGATCTTGGGATTTTAGGGGTTCTTGGTGTATTTTCAATGGCAGGCTGGGCAAGAGCGTCAGAAACTTCTGGTTGTGGAAGTGTATTGAAGAGAAGGGTTCCTGAGTGCGCACTTGAGCTTGACTGCGGAGATACCCATTGTGACTTATTTAACTAACACAGAAACAGGGTTTACATTTCAGATAAACTCAACCAACGAGGTTTCAATCAGGCTGCTTTGGTCAACTCAGCTGGAACCAATACATGGCTTGACTAAGACTTTACTGTAAGAACATAATGTGCTATTTAGCAGGCTATTCATCCTTCTGTTTCCCACTTCAACAGAGATTTGCCTCACAAAGAACTTCATAGGACAACTTCCATTTGTAGACACCATTTCAACTAACCTCTCTGTTCAGGGTACTTCCAGGACTGTGACTTTTCTGAAGCATGAGAGCTATGAACTGCATCCCAGTCTGGGGGCTGCTGTCCATTGCCAAGAAGAGATGATTTCCTTGCAGCAAAATGGCCCGCCACATGCAGTGACAGTGTGGGACCCAAAGCGCAAAGCCCCAGGCATTTGTGTTTGGATTCTCCCTTTCACTCTCCAAGCATTCAAGGAACACCTACCTGGGTGGTTGCTCATCATGCTACCATATTACTCTTTAAGAAACTCCTATGTTCTAGTATTAAATTCCTCATGATAAGCTGAGCAACAGAGCAATTCAGCCAACTCTGGTTACCTGTACCCCTGGAGTCCCCGACCTCTTCTGCTTTCTCCTCCTACTCCTTCCTCTGCAGTTGTCATTTTTCCTCACTCCTCTCTCCCCTTCAAAAGATGGACCCAAACTCAAGATTTTAACACTTGGGTCTCTGCTCATGACCCCCTAAACTACAAACTGGGCATCTTCAATGTCTTCATTTTGCTTGTTTCTATTTTCTAAGTGTTCTGTAATGATCAGATAACCTATTTCTAATGGATTGGTATCGAAGACAAACATATTTCTGCTCTCATCTGTAAATGATTTGGAGGTAGTGTTAGGCTGGCCCAGGGACAAAAGCAGCAGCGGCCATGCCCGGGAAAGGCCAAGCCCGGGAAAAAGGTGGATGACGTCAGAACAAGGGATGCAACCCCCACACCTGGATTCACAGGGCCAATCCCAATGGCCACATGGGAAGCCCGCGAAATTCCTCTGCTTAAAGAGCCGGTCCCACTTCGTTCTGGGCGCAACTTCCCAGCCCGCGACTTCCCGGCCCTCTGCGGACTTGGGAGTTTCGCCCGGGTGTGCAAACCCCAATAAAGCCCTGGCTAGTCGACATTTTTTGTCTGATTGAGCTTTTCTCCTCGCGGAGCCCAGAAAAACCTTACAGGTAGAAATTCTGTTTTCAGTGACAAATTTCTCCCTTCAGTGACTCACACCTGAGTGAATGTCAGTTGTTTTGCTTTTTCCTTAAGGGTTTAGTGCAGGTCAGGAATGGACTAAGTCACATCATGATTAATTAACCTACAAAAGCAGATCTGTGATAGGGGCCCCTCTTGCTTTTCAAAGTCATTACCAGCGAAACTCTACTTTAAGACTTTCTCATTTCATTCCCAAGTGACTTCCCCATCATCCCCCCACACCAGGCGAAACTTTGAAGTCAGCCCTTTGTATTTACAAGTTCTTGGTACTGAGATCTCCCAGTAACGCCTCATTTATGCGCTGAAGTGCAGGAACCGGCCGAGCGCCAGTGAGACTCGGCTCAGTGCGAAGCAAGAAGAACCGGAGCTTGTCAGAGCAGGGAACTTCAGCGCTGGGCAATTTACAAGGAAGTTTCCAGACATTGAGATTTCAAGGGTCAGCATTTCATAAGGCCCAAGGGCTTCATGCACACTTGTTACGGGTGCAAAATAAAGACCAGGTCTGGATTCTCTAGGCCACTGATGGTTTACTGACTGCATTTCAGTAGGAGCCTGTCTCCCATGCATTTCCTTCACTTATTTTGTTTTGGGATGTGTATTAGGGCCCTGTAACTGAAACCAAAAGTAACAGCTGAAATAAGATGGAAGTTTTTTTCTCTTAGACAAAACTGCCAGGTGTCCTTAGCTCACATGGTGACTGAATGGAATCACGAACTCAGCTACTTGGAGTTGGTCGTCCATTGCTAAGACATTGATCTCACATTATCCAAGATGGCCCCCCATCACCTCATTCACATTCCCACCCATGGGAAGGGGAAAGGAAAGGGAATGCACCCCTATGTTATGGGTACTCACACCCTGTTGGCCAGTTTTAGTCACAAGGTCTTACCTGGTGGGCTGAGAGGTGGGAAATACTTCCTTTTTTCTGTGTGAGCTAGCATTGGGGAATTTTGTTACTGCAGGAATAAAAAAGAAATACAGGAGAACAGCTAGCTGTCTGTCACAGTGAATCTGTATAAATAATGGTCCAATATTGCAGTGTAATTTCAGTTCATATTAAACATCGGAAGCATGACATTTCACTTCATCCACTCACACTTAACTGACAGCACACGATATGCCAAGCCATCTCCATAGATCATTTTCATAACCACCCTTCTTCACTTTTGTGAGAACTGAACACTGAGGATTAAGTAACTTGTTCAAATGAGTAGCTGAGCTGGACATGAACCCAGGCTGTGGGACTTCAGATATCACCTCATCCCTGAACTGGTAGAAGACATGGAGATGAGTAAGACTTGCCATTGA
Source organism: Solenodon paradoxus (assembly GCA_004363575.1). Taxonomy (NCBI): domain Eukaryota; kingdom Metazoa; phylum Chordata; class Mammalia; order Eulipotyphla; family Solenodontidae; genus Solenodon; species Solenodon paradoxus. Next base: position 418,415 of record RJWH01000662.1, read on the forward strand.
TCTTCGAAGATAATCCACAGGGGAGAAACAACAGACACACAGTGAGGAGTAACATAAGGCAGCAGTACAAGCCTCATAATGGATGTGCTGTGCATGTTCTCAGGACACAGGGAAAGACATTAACTCGCAGGGACTGCGGAAATGTGTGCCCTGCCCCAGAAAGACACACCAGGTCCCAGACAAAGTGACGCCCACTCTCATGACCTACCAGCCTTGTCTCTCCAGCTTGGACCCAAATCTAGTTTCTCTGTCTTGCAAGCTCAGCTTCTTCCTAGAGAAAAATTCTCCGTCCTTGGTCAAGGTAGATCTCAGACAAACCCCAAGGGGCACACACACAATCTCTGAGCGCCACACACAAAACCAGAGGAGAGGTTGGAAAGAAGAGACTGCTGACAGCCAGAACTGATCAAAAGGCAACTGAAATAGCTCAGGCGAGAAATGATGAAGAGGGTCTTTAACAGGACTGTGGCATCTGAACAAGCAGGGCAGATTTTAAAGACAATTTGGAGGCACACTCTAGAGGACCTCTGAATGCACTGGAAGTAGGGTATACAAAAAAAACAGATCAGCCCCAAACTAGAGATTTCTTTCCTTACCACTGCCTGCAGGAGGCGGCTGCCACCAACAAGTACTAGTTCACAACTGGCAAGAGACACCTATTTTTATAAGCACACGGTTTGGGCAATTAGAAGGGAAGGAATTACATTTTGATTGGATGGACTTAGATGTTTGGGGCTGTAGACAGTTCAAGGGTGAGACAAGGGTGGAGAGGTGCTGGAGAGGGCCTGGAAGAGACAGTGGACGAACACACTCCAGGAGTGCACAGGCCAGGGACGTGGTTTGGGATAACGTCCTCTGGAAGAGCTGGGTTGTATGAGGAGCCAGAGAGAAAAGAGGAGAAAGACAAGGGTAGAAAACAGAGAGCAAGGCAGCTTATGAACTGGCTGTTAAGAGTCTGAGCAAACCAACCCTTCCACCTTGGGTATTTGACCAACAGAGTCCCCGGTCTTGGGCTAAGACAATCTTCAAGGTTTCCCCCTCCCAGCCTTCCTTGGCTCCTGGGATGGTGAAGATGCTGTGTGTCTTCATGGTGGTAGCAGGGGCCTGGGGTTGTACATTATCAAAATTCACTAAACTATGCACTTGAATTGGAATATTTCATCAGCGGTAAGCTACCCATCATTGCAGATGATTTTAAAAAGCTCCCTGGTTCTAAGTAGTTACTATTTTATGCAAAGCAATTCATAATAGCATGAAATATGTATTATTAGTAATTTTTTTCAGCAGAGAAAAGAAATAAAGATCAGAAAGGCACAGCCCCTCATCCTGGAGGGAGATGGGGATTGTAGATGGAGACAGGGATTGGAAGAAACTGTCCAAAGACATGAGGCCTTGATCATTCTGAACACTGCGATGGGCGAGCAGATGTGTCTTGAAAATGTTTTGCAAACACAGGGAAGTCAGGAGACCCTTGTGGACTCAGAAATGGCATGTGTGGTCGTAGGTTCTTTAGGACAACTCAGGAGTCACAGGAAGGCCTGGCTCTCCTGGGACCTGCAGCTCAGAGTGTGGTCCTTGGGTGTATGTCACGTGATGGTCAGTAAATGGCTAAACTCAACAAAGATTTTTAAGGCACAAGAATGCATGCTTTTGACATGGTAGATGCATTTTCAAAACAACTTAAGCACCTTCATATTGGAAGCACCATTTGATGAGCGGCTGGCTGCCTGTATCTCTACAGTGAGTCTCTTGCACAGCCTGCATGATCTACGATTTCTTTCCTTTCTGAAAATGTTAAAAGTGACTTTGAGTAATGAGTCTGACTCTTGACAAGGTGCACTATTTTGGACCCTATGATAAAAGTAACTCCATGGAGAATAGCCAGTGGGTCTTGAGAGGACATGCATGTCTCTCTCCTCCGACATGCCACAGTCCATCTCAGCCAACTGACCACGACTCCTCCCAGGCAGGAGCCGGTCTGAGCCATCCAGAGCACCCAGCCCAGTGTCTGAAAGACCACAGACACTCAGCGTCTTTGGTGCTAATGAGTTTGGCTGCAACTCCTTTCCTGGGAAGAACCCAACCAAGATGTTATTTATAAGAATAAGGGTTATGGCTTTCTCTTCTCTGCTTACTCTTCTGACCCCCAGTAGGCTCTTGTTCTTCCTTCCCGTCTTTTTCTGTCTTACAAGGTGTGGAAGGAGTTAGGAACTGGCAGGCGTAATGGACAGAGAGCAAGGACTGTGTAAATCCAGTTGTGTTTCTTGCACAAAATAATGACAAACTGATGGCCTTTCCCCTCCTCTGCCTCCAGGGGCCAAAAAAATCTTCAACTTTACCTGGAGTACGCAAGATGTACTCTGTTCATGATGGAAAACTGGGAGATCGGGTCAGCTCTCCCAGTCCAAGCAGCGAGCTGGACCAGTGACACCCTCCTGCCAGCGGTCTGTATTAACAGATATCTGGGGAGCAGGCCAGTGAAAGCGGGAGAGCTGACACTTCTGCAGAGAGACCCTCAGCAAGCTGAAAGCGGAGTGGGCAGAGCCAGGGGAGCAGGTGTGTGAGGGACAGGCTGCCCAGGGCTGCCCTGTTTTTCATTCTCACCCAGGCATCCAAGCCACCACTCCCTTTACTCTTGAGATTCAAGGGCACTTCTCTTCTTTGCAACCCACATCTTGTTTTCCCATGATCCTAGTGACATACAAAAGATGGGGATGCATGGCAATTTTTGGAAGCAACAGAGTAAAAAGCTGTGGATTTGGGGGTTAACCACAGGGAGGTTTCTATGATGGCTGTGTATTTTATCAAAAGCACATGCTTGCTTCATGGACAGAAGGCACGCAGAGATGGCTCAAATAGAAATGCTCTGATTAGCCTGTAGACACAGCCCTATGACACTGAGAATTGGATTCTGTCACTAACAGTTGGATATCCAGGTCTTTTCTGAACTTGTTTCAGATCATATACTGGTCGCCTGAAGAAAGAATTAACGCCCGAGTTTACAGAAAAACAAACCAGGCAAGCAAAGCCAACAGAGGAGAAAACGTGTCTCAGGAACGTGAGCTAGCTTTCAATAACCCAGCAATTCTAGTATCTTTGGCAACCTGAGCGCACAATTCCTTGGCAGTGCTGTGGCGCTGTCTTCTGCTTGGTGCTCCCTGGGGCCTCTTCCTGTGCTCCCAGCCGAAAGAAATCCTGTGCGCCTCCATGGAAGCGGCGATAAGACTGATGACTAGATGTGTGTCTGCTTCACAGCTAAGCATTCCTTGGGCTGGATCTTTCACTACGCCCCCTCCTCCAGATCTTTGACACGCTTTCTAATCTGCTCTGTCGACATAGCTAGAGGCCAAGTGCTCCGAGAAGCCAGGCCAGTGTTTTCCCCTTCCCAAATGAGGCTTTAAGACAAACAGTGCCATGTGACCCAGTGATACTCGGGACCTTGAACACATGCCAGTTGGCTTTTGTGGCCTTCACTCCTCCCTCCCAAGCAGTGACAGTGACAGGATTCCTTTCATTTCATTCAAGGGGACTGTCAAACAGGAGCTCCTGAGAACTGGGCATTGTACGAAGCTACCATTATTTAAAAAAGGATGGTTTTCAATCAGGAATAGCACTCTGGTGGCATGTCAGGCACTCTACTGAGGAACCCCAGACACTGGGGTGGGAGGAAAGCTTTCCTGTGAGGGCAGGAGAGGGGTTGCTTTCGGAAGGTGGGGTGCTTCCTGAGGCAGAACCTGAGGTACCTCTTCAACACGAGGACTTGCTGATCTTTCCAGGGACAAAGTGTGCTGTGTGAGCGGCAAAGATGGGGGCCGCAGGGGAGGGCAGGGCTAGATGGAAGGGCCTTCCTGGTAAGCCACATCTGTCCTAGGCACCCACTTCAGCCAGGGTCTTCCCAGGGACCGGAGCTAGGCTCTGGGCAGCTGTGAGGAAGGCTTGGAGGGGTGTGACTATCATGGAACGAGGGGCCACTTCCAGATGGCGCAGCTCTACCAGGTAGGAAGCAGCCACCTAGCAGGGACGGCCTGAGTCCCGAGAGAGCTCAGGCCAGAGCAGTATGACTACCCTGGGGAGCACCCAGACCACCCTCAGGAACCAGGATGCCCCCCGGGGCCGGCCTGAATACGGCACCATCCGCACTTGTGCTGACGGGCTGCGAGCTGACCGATGGACGCAGGTAGCATGCTTCCCCCCAGACCCCAGGAGACACCCAAGGGCCCATCTCTATCTTAAAACTCCACTCTGGAGAGCACGGCCGGCAAAGCCCTTCTCCAGCCTTCGTGTTTCCATTGTCTCAATGAAGACTCTGGAAGCACGGGGACTTCAGGAGGTCAGGAAGGTCTTGGGGTGTTTTCCCTTTGGCCTGTTGGCTTCTTTCTACCATGGGGAGTGTTGACTAGCTGGCCATGGTGTCCCGAGCACCCTTCTGGTAGGAGCTGCTTGGCAGAGCCAAGTTGAGAGAAGAGCTGGCTTCACCCAGCAGCCTGCCAGCAGCACCCACGCCACCTTCCCAGCAAGGTGCTCTGCCTGGACAGTGTGGGGACGCGTGGCAGGCAGCCGGACTCTGGAAGGGCGGCGCTGGTAGAGGAAAAGTGAGACAGCAGCATGCACACTTATCACTCCTGGCCTGTGCCGTGACCTTGAACCCTGGTGCCCTCCAGTAGACGCCGAGCCAAAGCGAATCACATCTCCGGGTCATGCCTGCCCCCAGACGATGCTTCCTGCACCGCTCTGGCTGCTTCTGCGAAAAGTGGAAACAGAGGGAGCGGAGCGGGTGCTCCTTGCAGTCTGCAGGAGTGAGACACTGAGCCCTCACCAGGAGCCATGGGACAAGGGATGTGGTCATCTCCATCCCACAGGAGAAGATGCTGCAGCCCAGAGAATCTTCTCAAGGTCATGCTATGAAGACATGTGAGCGCTGGGCTTTTGGTCCTGACAAAGCACAGTGTCTGGCTCAGAAGAGTCACCTGCTAAAAAGATGTGAAACAGAGATGCTGGTGGGGACCTCTGCCATCATCAGTGCCCACTCGCCAGGACACTTGGCTACTGCATCCTTCTGAGAGGTGCTGGGGCCCGGGTGCCGGGGCTGCGCTCTCCTCTCTGCCGACAGCGCCCCTCCTTCCATCCCTGATTCTAGACGGGCGCGCAGGACCCAGGGTTACATGGAAAGCAGGGTAAAGCCCATTGCTTCTAAGATGGCCCAGGACTGTGGGCAGCTAGCAAAGTTAAGTGAGCCCCAGGTAGAATGCTGGCAAGCAGACCAAGGTGTGGGGAGGGTGCCTTCAAGTCTGTACCCCTTGACTGCAAGTGTACGTCATTGCCTCCTCCTGGCCCCAAACACATCAACTGACTGAGGCCCCGCTCGACTTCTCGTCCTCCTGGAAGCCCTCTCTGAATTCCCATCCACTAGGAAGCTCCTTCTGCTTCCTTGGAGCATCCACGTTCTTCCTCTCCTCTCCGTGCCATCTTGCGCAGCTAGAGGAAAGGACCCCAAGCCCACAGTACTCTCCATTCTGGCAGCAAGCTGGAGTCCACAAGAGACTTAATTAAAAAAATCAATTAAAAAAATGAAGCTTAGTCTCACCCTCTGAAGAATTAAAATGGGAATCTCTGGGGCGGGAACCTGGGAATCAGCATCCCACACAAGCAGCCAGGATTGAGAATCACTGCTGCAATGTTATGAAAGCTCAGTATGTCCTTTTTTCTTGCACATTCCTGTCCTGGGTAACGCCGTCCCGTAGCGCTGCGCCCAGGCCTAGCACATACTCAGAGCTCGCCAACCATCCATGGAGTGACTGCATCTTCGCCTGAAAATCAAGACACTCCCCAGCGGGATATGGGAGCATGTTTCGCCTTTCGTTTTTGTTGTTGGTAAGGTAAAAGTTATATTTATGTTATCCTCAGATTTGGGCAACCGGAGGACACGAATTCCAAAGAAAATAAACTCCCCCATGTTAACATCCCAAGGGAGGAGCAGGCTGTGTGGCTGGTATCTCCTGCTTTCAATTACGGAGCCTGCAGCCAGATTCCTGTGTGCGCCTCTCAGGCTGGCCGGCTAATGGCACCCGTTCAATTATCTAAACAAAGGTGAGCCAGAGGGCAGCTCTAAACACTCGTGGGGTGAGCTTGAGCCAACTCGGAGCCCTTGGAATTCTCAAGCTTACATGACTTGGCTTTGTGGATCCAATTTCCTTAAACAAGAAAAAAAAAAGAAAAAGGAAAAAAAAAAAGACACCCTAGATATGAGGCCATAAATTCCATTTCAGAAACGAAAGGCGTGCCAGAGCGGAGCGGTAAGGACGCGCTGCTTTGTGGCCGGTGCAGATTGGGTTGCTAGGTTGCTAGAATCAAACAGTCATAACTCACTGGCAAGGAGGCAGATGGCTGAATCCCTTCCAGTGTTGCGCTGTCTCTCCCATCAAAGGATGCATAACATTCTATGTCACTGATGAATAATAAATCCCCTTAAAAAGGACCAGAGACCAACCAACAGCGATCTGGGGATGTAAGCAGAGGCAAGGCCGTCCCTCATATGTGAAGACAGGCTCCTGGCTTGTCTTGTCATTGGGGCAAGTGCTGCTCTTCTTGGTGGGCTGGGTTGTGCCTCTTCTCTCTAAGGACCGGCTGTGAATTGCATAGGACACTGGGCACAGCGGTGGCGAGGGAGGGAGCAGGGAGAACTGCCTCTGTGGACATCAGCTCCCAGTCGCTTGCCAGAATGTGCCGACAGCAGAGAAAGAGCACTCGGGGTAGAAGCCAGATGGATCAGAAGACCTGCAGGTCAGGGCAGCACCAGCAACTCCACCCTCATTTACTGAGCACCCACTATCCGGAGCACCCAAGAGAGAGTCACAGACCACAGAGTGTCTTCATCATTCCTTAAACGATCAGGAAACTGATGTCTCGAGAAGCTAAGCAGTTTGCCCAGGTCACACAACCAGCAAGTGCCAGGGATGGAATCTGTACTCATGCAAAGGGCTGAGTTTCTAATCAAGCTGTGAGATGACTGCCTTTGTCGCAGGACTGACACTCAAGAATGTTTCTGGAATCCACCCTCTTCTCCACCCCTGCTGCCAAAGACCTACTTTGGTTCAGTCTCTCTCTCACACATTTTTATAGCCTCCAATCCTGTCCGCATCCCAGCAAGCTCGCTAAAAAAGAATCTACTTAACTACCCTATGTGATGTCTTCTCCTGGCTTCCACGGCCTACAAGTCAAGGCCAAAGCCTTCGGCCAAGTTCAAGTGGCCCCACCTTCCACTTCAGTCTAGATCATCCCCACTGCGATCCTATCTCAGCCCATGTCTAAGTCTCCCAGAAAGACCTTCATCCTCACACCTTCACCATCTGTGTGTCCAACTCAGAAGATATCTCCTGCAAAGAATCCTCTATCTCCTCCAGTTCCTGTTAGTTTGCATGTTTATTTTTCTACCCAGACTATGAGCTCCTAGGAAACAAGAGATGTATCTTGTTCATCTTTGTCATTTTTCCAAGAAATGGCAGGAAGTGCGAAGATGTGCTACAGAAATGACACTGACCAAATGAACAGAATATGAGTTGGAGAAAAAAAGATAAGCAAAAATCACTAAATTGTTGACAGTTGACAGTATGTCCACAGGCTCTCTGTACAATCAATCTTAACAATTCCCCTGCTAGATTTCATAGATTTTACTTATTTCTGAATAACCACAAGCAATTAGCTTAAACAATTTAATTGTAAAAACAGGTTGACATGTTGGTCAATACCACACGCAAAAAAAAAAATTTTTTTTTCAGTGAAGGATATTATGCAAGAGTATACAAGAGTAGCTGACCCTAGAATGTCTAAGCTTTTTCTTTCTTAACCCAAGTGCAACTTTCTTGATCGAGGACCCTAGTTTCCACTCTTGTTGTCACTCGCTGAAATGCAGCGCTCGTTCCCGGATTCAGTTGGCCCGCATATTAAACTGCACTAGACAAAATAGACAACTGTATTTTATGTCCTGCATGTCAGGGTCCGGCAGACTCCATGACAAATACTCTCAAAGGTAACCTGCTGGAGTCTGCAATGTTTTCCTGCCTCCCCAACCCTTGGGAACTGGACTTCAGCTGACCTCTGCCTCAAGGTCCACCTCACTGCCTCTTCCTCTGTGATACCTCCACTGGTTCTGAAACAAGCAGAAAGTGACCTCCTCTCCCGTGTAACTTCTGTAGCACTTGTTCTGTGCCACTTGCACTGCCAAGGTCACATGTAATAAGTCACAGTGGAAAGGATGCTTCCATGAGGTGCAAAAGACTTGGAACGCATTCCCAGTTGCTGGGTGGAGGATTTACCTCTCTGAGCCTTCGTTTGCTTGTTGCAAAAGGCTAATGCTCGACTAGTTGGGTTATATGACCTGAAAGTTTCCTTCCAGTTCCTAAATTTCGGTGAAAAAAAAAAGATCCAGATATCTTGTTCCTATCTGAAAGCTCCCTAGGGAGTAGAAGGTGAAGTGCAAAAGCATAGAACTTTGGGTCACATTCAAACTATTTCGAGTTGAAAACAATGACTAAAATGTGATGTTCTTCATTTTCCAAAGGACCACATGATGGCATGCTCAAATTAAACATGAAACGGAGAGATGACCCCCAGTGGAAGAGTTGGACCCGATGCCACAGGCTGAATTAATATGCTGTGGCATTTCAGTTCATCATGATAAAGTTGGGTTATCACGATTACACATCGACTCAGAATTGCACACAGTAAAAACACTTAAACACTCCTTGTGATTCAGGACATAACCCTTTGGATCAGTGAAATGTACATCCCCCCCAAAATGGGGAAAAAAAGATGCTCAAATTTGATTCCTCTTGAGGATGAGTTTCAAAAGGCAAACAATTTGGCAAGAGAAAAGGAGACTTGGAGAATCACTATTTTTCTTACTAAATTACACAATTTCATATCTCTTAAAATAATTTATAAAGACATGTTAAAATGAGAACAAAATAACAGAGTCATTCAAGGGAAAAGAAAAATATGGCAGAAGGACTAAAGACAGCTTCCACAGTTGAGCACTATGTTTAGGGCTAATTTTCTTGGCAGCTGAGCCCCAAAAGGGAGATTTGATGAGTTAGTTCTAATGCACATTTCTATAAGAGGCATAAAAAATTTATCATCACTCAAGAGTCTCAGCCAGGAAGTAGGCACATTGTTAGGATAATGCGAGGAGAGGCTGTTTACAAAAAGACAAAGTACAAATACATGAGCAGGGTGCCAGGGGAACCCCAAGGGCAGGTGCAGGAACTCAAGGCTGACCAAGAGGGGCTGCCGCACCTGTAACTGGGTTGAACAGTGTCTCCCCCAAATTCACATCCACCCAAGAATCCAAGAATGTGAATTCATTTACAAACAGGATGTGTTGAGATACAAATGAAAGATAGGGAGATAAGGTCATACTAGATCAAGGTGGGTCTTCAGTGCCAATGGCAGTGTCCTTCTAAGAGATACACAAGGACACAGAGAAGGTGGCCATTTGTGGAGGCGGCAGAGATGAGAGTGTTGTGTCTAAAACACTAAGGATTTCTGGCAATCTCTGGAAGCTGGGAGAGAGGAGTAAGAGAGTTTCTCCATTACAATCTCCAAAAGGAATCATCCCTGACTACTCCTTGACTTCAGACATCTGGTCTCCTGAGCTGTAAGAGACTACATTTCTGTTGCTGTAAGTCACCCAGTTTGTGGTTGTTGCAGCAGAGAGGATATTACTGTGCAGTGACTCGGATGTCAGGTCGTGGAGTCACACAGTCCTGACTTGAGTTTCAGTGCAGACACACGCGACTGAGGCAGCTTGGACCAGTCACCTCCTTTCTGTCACCTCCTTTCTCACTTGTTAGGTGGCAATTTGAAACTTGCCTTCACGGCTACTAGACAGAAGAGTTATTTAGGCAAAACACCTCACATCATGCAGACATAAAGCTAGGCTCTTAATGATATAAAAAACAAATAGAAAAGTCACGTAACTCATATTCAAGGTCAATAACTGGGGTTTTAACCACGGGCAGTGCAGACAGGGACAGTTAGATGGGTTTACAACATACGGTCTCCACTTTCACTCCCTTTCCCTTCTTGAAGCTAATATTTCTACTGGGTGTGAAAACAAGCAAAAATAAACTTACAGAACATTTTTCTCCCCAGCCACAAAACCTGGAAACAGCGCCTCTGTGGACCCCCAATTTCTTCCATCCCGATACTCTTTGAGAAATGGGTCACAGGTAGTAAAGACCATATTTATCCATATTTATTCACAGTGCTAGCTGCCTCTTGGGACTGCTTAACAGTCAAAATCAAATGGAAAATTAATAATGTAAGGCTGCAACCATGAATGAAAATTTAGATGCATATATACATGCAATAGCTGCAGGCAATACTAATCTCATCTGATCAAGAATTTTGATGACACTATAAATCTTTTATCATTTGATAAACAATACAAAGATCGTTATAACATAAAGCAAAATTCCGCCATTTCTATTTTCGTTCTTATTGTTGTGCATTCCCAGATGCATGACAAATACTAAGAAAATGCTAGCATTTTTATTTTGAATGTAATTAATACGAGGGGACAAAAGAAGAAGGAAAAACAAAAAATTTGGTCCTTAACCAAAACCCCTTATGGGCACACATTGAAAGCATGAGATTTTGGACACATCTTAAATCTAGCACATTTCTTAAGTTTGCAGAAGCTTACCACATGAGAGAGGAACTTCAGTGCCCAGTGGAAGCAAGCCAAAGTCATACAGGAGGGGATTAGGAAACAAAAATTTCATGTGTGCCGTCTAATGACCTTCCTGAAATCCAGATGGTTCCTTTGCTGTGAGACGTATTTCAAGATAAGGCTGATTTATTGAATGTCATTATTAATGAGCTGGGTGAGAAAAGGAATAATTGTTTAAGCGGCCCAAGATGTTTTCAAAGCAGTGGAATGGTGGTTCTAAGGGCAGGCTGGGGCAGAGAGTGACTGGGAAATTGTCATATAAGAGTCTATCTGTGAACGCAAACAGCAGGCTACATTAACACTGGAAGATATTGTTGTCTTTGACCACGATGACAGAGACCCCTAGGGGTCAAGGCCACGAGTCTTGCAGAGTGGACTCCATCTATTCCTCTGCATGTCCACCAGTTCTGCTGGGTACATGGACGAGCACGCTAGGACTACGTCGTACGTGAGAGTCCTGAGGGAGAGTGTAAGATGATATCTTTACTAGGATTTAATTGTACTTTTCCATCTCTGCTCCAACCACCCATCTTTAGTTCCAAATCCTTTTCAGCCTCTGATCTCTGCTTTCCCACAGCACAGAGAATAAAACTCAAACACCCCCCACCCCCTAAGGCCCATTGAGTCCTCTGTGATCGAGTTCCCAGGTCCTCTCCAAATGAAGCTCTCCCCTGTTTCTGTTCTCCTCTTTATTTTGTAATCATGTCTCATGCAGCCCTGGTGTTCTTCTTAGGGACAGACATCTGAGCTTTTGGCAATCTCAGGTCAAGTGCGAATAAAAGGGTTCTCCAAGAACTCGGCCGTTTTTGCACCTCAAATCACCTACAGTTTATCCAGAGATCTACTTGCAGACACAGCCTCAAGACGAGTCCCCAACATTCCTCCTCCAAACCAGATCCCTAGCCCCGCAATGCTGACGTGACCACATTTCAGTGAATCACATCTTAAGACGCATCACTGTCTGCGCTGATCCAGCACATGCATCTCTCACAGCATCTAGCAGACCATTACTAGGCAACACAGGACACAGTGGCACTTAATACGTGCTGACTACTTTGCCTGGACTCTTAGCAGCTCTCCTTACTTGGCCTCTCCGTCAACGCATGGCCCTCCCAGCGAGTGGGCTGGAGAACTCAGCCTGTGTGCTTTGATCTGACACTTTGTTTTCCCGAAGCTCAGCCTTTGGAGCAGCCAAGACTGGAGACCTCACCGGTTTGTCCGACTGCAGAGCCACGGGCGACATGCGCGGCTGGCTCGGACGCCAGGCTGAAGCCCTGTGAGCATCAGCGAAACTCTGTCTGTGGCTTTGCGATGAAATACAGACTTCCCTCGGGAAATTCAGGCATGTTTTCTTCTTTTCTTAAAAAAAGAAAAATAAAAAGGCTGCAACTCGGTAAGTGGCATCTGCAGACTTTAGAGCACACACACTTACTCCTGACCCTGGTGCACCCTTGCCATGACACGGAAAGCCTTTTGGTTCGAATGGTTAAAACCGAAGGACAAAGTCATTCATTTTAGTAGCTACATGTAACTTCGTTTTGGCCACCGTCCTTTTGGCTTCTCAGTGGTCGCCAATAAATCTCTCTCAGGCCAGTCACTCACCCGCCTGCTCCTCGACTGTATTTATGAATGACACCTGGAATGACGGTGACCAGAGGCCAGGTTCAGATACACGTGATTTTACTTTTAGGTTTGCAAAGCTGAGAAGCTATTTTACTTTTAAAATACACGCATGTGGCAGGTTTGTCCAAAGATGATAGAAGGCCGTGTGAAGGGACACATGAAATACAGAATAAGGGCAAAAAGTATGGAGGGTAAAGAGAGGAGTAGAACGAGAATGAGGCCCTCAACTGCGCAACCTGCCTCATGGCGTGAAGAGACACATGACCTTCTGGAACGTTGGAGCTGACATCAAAGCTATGTAAATCACAGCTCTCTGAAAGACCAATTGTTGAGGAGTAAACATATCTAGCAATGAAAACAATGACTGATCAAGTGACTACTATGCACAGAGACAGCACTAAACACTTTCTCTACACACCAGGTCTACGTCTCCTAGGATGAGCCCTGCAGTTTGCAGCAGATGGCACTATATCCAAAATCAGGCCATAAGTCCTCTCCCACTACGACTTCTTAGGTTTCCTCAGCTTCCGTCCCACTTCGGAGCCCGGCCCCAAGGTCTTCTGATTCTATCTCTGAGCAGTTCACTTGGCTTGTCCACACAGAGCCTCCTGAAACTCTGCCTTGGACACAACTTCAGGTTAGGAGGCCAATGTCATCTTTAAGCTAATTAAGCAGTAAGAAAAATGATCCACTGGGAAAACAAACATTAGTTTAACATTTGTGTTGGCTCCGTGACGCTCTCCTCTAGTCCCTCGTACCATCAATTCGGTGGGAGGTGGGAGGTCGGCGGAGGTCGCAGACTGAGTTCCAAATCCTGCCTTTGCTACTTACTCCGCTGTGTCTTGGACACGTCCATCTCCCCGGGCCTCCGTTTCCTCATCGGCACGATGATACCTGAGGAAGATCTACGTTCTCGGTCTGAAGGGAGATGAAAGGGGATAATGCAAGTCTGCTTCAGCAGGGTGCCTACCATACCTTGTGCTCCAGAAACATGTTTCTTTAATTCACTCTGCAGAGCACACGCGTCCTCATCCATGGGCGCATGTACCAAGGAGAGCGGACTGGGACAAGGATTCTCCTCTGCAGAGAGCCCGCTACTTTTCCTCTCTCTTTGGCTAGCAGCGCACATATCTGCAGCCCTTCATGAAGGCCCAGGGATAAGAGAGAGCCAGCGAAGACGAGAGGGGCCAGCAAACATGTCAAGTGGCCGATAGCAGCTGCCCATGTTTGTTGTTGCAACCGTACCTTCTGGACGGATGTGAGTCGTTAACATCCCACAGCTAGGGGGTCAAGTGATCTGAGCTGAAAAGGAAAGTAGGGGGTCACCCAGGTTTATCTTTGTTTACCCTCCTCTTATGACTCATCTTCAGAGTCTGTTTCTTTTCCTGGGAGATTATTTGGCTCATTGCCATAGACCTTCCTGGCTTGCTAACCAGATGTCTGTGTAGCTGGTTTTCACTCTGTGACCTGGTTCTTAAGACTCCAGATGCTTCGGAGGTCAGTTCTCGAGCTTCGTGGGCAGGGACACGGTGAAATGGGGCAGGAGTGTCCCCTAACCTGCAAGGTGACTGCCCAAATGTTACTGCAAACACTGAGAATGTCCAGGGAACTGTCTGCAATCCACCCACCCCACGAGATGGCAGGAATAAGTCTTTGTCTGAAGGCAACTCAGTCATTTATGTCCCCCTGAGAAAGCACTTCATAATCATTGTTCCTCTCCATACCTCACATTCAGGTCACCTTGATATCAACCAAATACTGATGGCTTTCCAGTGCCAGGCAGATCACTTGAATAACACCTGTCCCCTGGCCCTTTGGCTCCTACCATACATTTAAACTACACCAGATAGAAAGAAGGGTCTAAACCCAGCGTGCACATTTCTCCTGGCAGGTGGGACAGGCACTGGAGATGTCATTTCTGCATGAATGAGTGTAGGCCAGGCAGTGAAGGTACTTTTGAGCATAAGGTGCTGGGAAAATGGGGCATTAAGTTGACATTTATCATGATAATAATCACTGAACTCATTGATTGGCTGACTCATAAACAAGCTTTCATGTTGTTGTCAGATCATTGAAGGACTCCGGGCATTTGACATTCCAGGAATATATAATATGCAAGATTCCCTTTTGTTGGGGTAGGAGGAATTTCCACCTGTTTTTATTTGTTCACAAGGGTAAGCCTCAGTGGTAGCTATCTGAGCTCTGCTGCAGGTGAAAGAAAAATCCTTTGTTCCCATATAAAGGATATAGTACTACTGACACCCCAAACCAAAGTTCCCTGGCTCCCCTATAACACACACCATTATCTCACTTTTGTTAAGTATCATTGGACCCCAAAGCCCCCTGGTCATTTTGAGACTGAATGTGTGTGTACTGATTAGGTGAGACCATCAGGTAAATTCTGTGCCTTTCCTGCTAGAATCAATGTAGAGTTTCACTAGAATCTCACTGGAGTCATCTATTAGTTGCATTTAATGCCCGGTGCTCCTAAAAGCAAGCACGCAAAGAAAGGAGCTCAGAGGAGGGAGTTGGTTTCCCAGCCAGCAGAGCTTTAGCGCTGTGATCTCAGAGAATCATGTGTTTTGAGCTTCAGAGGTAACACTTTCTTCACCAACACAGCGCCCACGGTCTGGGGTTGTTTAGAGATTATAGGTGGGTGTGTCCTAGGATCAGCATGTCCAATGTTGGCGGGTGGCAGGGGAGTGCCATAGCCTATGACACTGACTGACACTGTCCGAGGTTCTGAACCCAGCAGGGCACTTCTCCTGGAAGCTGGGGACACCCAAGCAAAAACCCGCCACCAAACACACTGAGCTTGTTACAAAGCAGCCGACACAAACTCGATCAGAGGGATGCTCGCTGTGGGTTTTGGTCACTTGTCCAGCCTCTTGGCGCTCCACCCAGAGTCTCACTGCCAGACAATACCAGGCCTGAGTCCTCAGAATTACTCAGGAGGGACCGGTGCTGATGAAACAAGAGGGAGGGAATAAAATACTGCTCTGAGGCTGCAGACTAATCTGTTAAATGTGAGACAGTCACTGGGCTCCCTGGGTATAAAATTGCTTCTGTGGGCGATCCTGAATGATTTGGAAAACGTACCCTGCCACTAATACATAGTTTCCTGGAGTCTTTGTTTAAAGATAAAAGCACTCTTTGGGTGACAGACTTGTTAGAATGGCTTGGCAGGGAGAGGGGACAGAAGCAGCAGCTCAGTCCTTTCACTACTAGGTTGACCTCTCAGAGAAAGCTGGGTTGAGACATTCCAGCACCACTTAGCAGCATACAGGATGTGTGACGGGGATGGGACAGCTCTTTGTCTAATGGACTCAGCACTCTGAAGATTGTGGAGTTTGTCATAACCTAACACAATGCGTTCTGACTCACTGAAAGTGATACCATAAATACATACACTACATACCCTAATATCCACCCACCCATCCACCTATCCACCCATATACATACACCATACATATACCCTAATATTCACCCATCCACCCGTATACATACACAATACATAAACACATCATCCATACGTGCATACAATATATGTACCTATATGCATCTATCCATCCTCACACATACATAATATTGATCTCTCTCTCTATATATATACATACACATGTATACACAACACATATACACATACATTCACCCATACATCCCTTCGAATGCATGCATCGATTCATATAATGAGTGGCTGAGAGTTTACTCTGTACCAGGCACCGTGGGAGGACCTGGCAGAAAGGATGCCTGGCCTGTTCTCAGGGCGCCCGGCCAGCAGGGTGAGTGATGAGAAATCCTACACACGTGTAAAACTGATGCGCAAAAGGGATACTTTCCAAATAAGGATAGAGTCAAAGAGGGGAGGAAACACAGTCATACCATGCTGGTTGAAATGTAAATTGGTATAAACTTTCTGGAAGACATCTTATAAGAAAAGCCTTAAAATATTGTTCATCCTGTGACCCAGGGAAATTAATAAAGTGATCATGAGAGTGAACACATCCACATATTTTCTTTGTATTGTCATAGCAAAGACTAAAAACATTGGAAATAAACTAAGTGTCCAATAACTGGGCACAGTTTAAAGTGACAGAATCCATTTAATGGAGTTCCAGTCATTTTTAAAATAGTGTAGTTGCAAAGTATGCAAAATTACCCAATCTATACGTTAACTGAGGTTTTCTTTGTGTGAAAGGATTTTGATTTTGATTTTAAGTTCTGGGTTATCAGTATTTTCTAAATTCTGTACAATGGTATAGAATAGTTACTTGACAAGAAGAAAAATTAAAGGATTTTTTAGTTCCATGAAGAATCATTACGGGTAAGCAATTTTAATGATTAGAAACACTTACTCCCACATTTCCATCTAAAACAAGTAAGCTGCACTTCGGCACTGAATCCCGTGCTGGAAACAAACTGACCCTGACAACTGCGCATTCAAGGAGAAGAAGCTGCTGCCTGCCTGCTGCCTGGACGGGAGAACCATCAGGAAGACATTTCTGTTTTTAACGTGAAGTGGTGAGTGTTGACTCTTTAATGCCTTAAGGTGCCATAGCGGAAATTTCCACTGGGGGGAAATGATGAAAGTAGACCTCCCAGGTCCCTGTTCCCAGAATTCATGATGCAGATGCAGACACACTGGGAAGAAATCCCTTCAGAGCTGCTTTCCAAATAGTCACCCTTTCTGCGCACTTCTTAGTGAAGGGGTGCTTTACTCCACAGAGCCCCCCAAGGAAAGGACTTGGGGGGAATTCAATAGTGTGACACAGCACAGATCAAGTCTATGTCACAGAATCTGTCCCGCTATTTTAGCTCCCGATCTGGTTCCTGGGAGTGTTCACTTGAAACAAAGTGTACTCACACTGGAGTGAGCTGCAAGGGAATGCACTGCTTCGGCCGCGGGAAGACCATTCACAGACTGGCTTCATCTGGGCACAAGAGACTCAGGACCCACCTTGCAGCAGGGCTGCCCCCAGCTCTGCTCCATCCTCGGGACTGATGGCTGCTCCCTGCAGCTGCACATCACTGGCTCCAAAGGGCTTGTGTTTCTCAGGACAAGGCTAATCCAAAGGGCTTGTGTTTCTCAGGACAAGGCTAAGGAACAAAAGCTGGGATTTTTCTCCCACTGGCCTAGCCTGGGCCATGTGCCCATCTCTGCACCCATCATGGTGACTTTGTCTCATGCTTCTGCCACAGGCTCCCTGAAGATATGTGTGTATAGGAGTGTACACATGATGCCAAAATCTACGTGCTTTAAAGCTTTATTGCTTTTTAAAAATATGTAATAACTGATTTATAGTATATTTCTTGATTATAAATTAATATACCCCTGCATCCTAATGCATAAGTTGGAGAAATTACTGAGAGACACAGAACAACATAATTACCCATGATTCCACACAGCCCAGGATGTTCATCTTTGAGCGGTGACCTTTTCACTGTTTCGTATTTGATTCTTTAATCGTTGAGAGAATGCTGAGACAGTCACATACACTGCCTCTTCCATGCCATTCCACAGCTTGAGCATTTTCTCTCACATCTTTCATTTCTGATGGTAGAAGTTGGTGATTTTAGGCTAAATTTCACTAGTATGCAATATGCTTTATTTAACAGCATTGGATGACTCTGTTCTCATCTTTTGCTTTTAGACATCTATAAAGCTCTCATATTGAACAATTTTAATGATTAGAAAAACGTATTCCCACATTTTCATTTAAAAGTAACCACTGAATCCAATCAACTTTTATCTAAAATTAATAGCTTTTACTAAACATGCAGGAAAAATGACTCCTATGGGATCTTCCTCATGAAAGGCAACACGTCCCAGGTAGGACTCCTACCTTCGCAAAATTAAGGTGCCGGATACAAATGTTGGTCCATTAACAAGAGGAGTTTTGAATGAAGCAGGACCCAGCAGAGACTAAGCTTACCTGCTTAAGTTGACAATGAATCAGTGACAGTGTTTAGGTGGAAAGATCTGTTCCAACTTTCTTCCAAATATTTCTTGCAAAGGGAGCTTTGGAGATAAATGTCCAACTACCCATCCAGCAATGACAACACCCTGCAGCTCTGCACACCCAAGCCTGCACACACCAATTAGGCAACAAAATTTGCTGAAAGAAAAAGATGAACTCCCAGCTTCAGAACAATGTCTGAATTCCTGTTTCCTGACAGCATCCACAAGAACCACATGATCCAATTTACATAATGATTTTGAGTTGTGCTGAACTTGACTGATGGCCAGAAGGAGCACCTGGCTTACCATCATTCCCTGCTCTGAAAAACGTCCCTTCGAAGCCTTAAGAGCTTGACATACTAAACACAAATATAAATTAATCTCACTTGGCGCGAAGCCTCAAAACTGTAGCAGGACACACAGTTAGGTGTCTTGTTGAAATAGTCACTGTTAAAAAGTAATAGATTTTTGTTGGTTTTCAATAGCCACAAAAGGACTGTAAAGCTATTTTCTGGGATGATGTTCTCTGAATGCCGAACTTCTCCCGTTACTCAATCCATCTGTCTTCATCCCTCAGCCAGAGTGCAGATTTTACAATCCAAAGTGGAATCTTTAGCCTTCCCTGCCAGCAGCACTGAATCCCATGTGCTGCACTCACATTCGAATATTGCTCCATAAGAGATGAAGTGACTATTTTAAGCAAACAAGAATTTTTGCTTAAGTAGAAAATCAAGAGCCAAATTCTAAAAAGCATTACACACATAAAAATCCCCCAATTCTGACTTTGATATGCTTCAGAACTTGTGACTTTGGATTTATTTCATGATTTCAACACAACTGGCTTTTTAAAAAATACAGATTTCCCTGGGTTTTGGTGGTGTTGACAATGAAGATGCGTGTCCATGAGTTATGGGGATGGCAGAGGAGTCTGGGTGGAATGCATGCTTCCCAGGGAGCAGTCATCTTCATTTTGGGGGAAGCATTTCCCTAAAATAGGTAAGAGGGAATTTTGGGAAAGGTACACAGTCTGGATCATCATCCAGGGACTCAAAGAGTCTCCTGCAGACTCAGTTTCCACTTCCTACCCCACATCTCTGGGTACCACTGCTAGTCAAGGATGTTTCTTCTGTTTACCTTACTAGTCTCAGGTGACTTTAAGAAGAATCTGATATTGGCGTTGAACTCTTCTCACAAGCTAGCCCTCATGCTACTCCATCAAGCTGTTTTTTAAAAGGGAAGGTGCAGGCAGGAATGAAGGCAAGCAGGCAGACAGGAAGAGAGGAGGAAGAAGCATTTATTTATGTTATTTAACTGTCTCTCTTTGCTGTTCCTCCAGCCCCAGGTCTTGAACCTGTGTCCTTGGGATGTATGTGGACCCCACCCAATGGCCTTTTCCACTAGGTCACCAGGACACACCATTGGGTTTTTTTTTTGTTTTTTTTTTAATTCTATTTTTTTAAGGTGGAGAAAATGCTACCAGAAAGCTGTAGGCCTTTGCAAAATGAAAAGTGGAATTTTATTTTTACAAGAGTAAGTTCATTGGACTTAGTAAACATTTTCTTGGGAAAAAATTTTAAATGCTTTACTTTTCCTAAATACTAAAAAACTATATGGTGATAAATTTGGAAACATAATACACGAATAAACAAACATTCCTGACTTCTTATAAACACTATTTCTACTTGATGGTGTAATGCATACAGGTATGTACAGGATTAGGGCTGTACTCTAATATTTTTTTCCTGGCTTTAATCTGAAAAGCTTGAGTTTTCTCTGTCATTAAGCATTTTATTAACACACAAGCTTTATTGGCTACATTATTTTATCAGAGGGATAAATCACCATTTAACTTCTTCTTAATTACTGTTTATCTGTGTCATATGAAAGTCTAAGACACACAATCCTTTAATAAATACCTTTTTATGTGACCATTGATTATTTCCTTATTACGTATTCCTAACTAGGACTTAAAAGGCTTTTGATTGCCAATTTATTCTCCAGAAAGTTCTAGTAATGAACACTCCTATCAGTGTGACGCAGAAGTGTCTACCTTCTGTCACCTTCATCAGCACTGAGTCCTGAGTAAAAAAAAGTGGTTGCCAGTTGAAAGGGTGTGTTCTGAGATTCGTTTTGGTTCAGGAAGAGAATAGGGCTCCAAGGGGTTCAGACACATTTCCAGGCAGAGAGACCAGTTACCCCACCCTCCTTTGTCAAAACTAACGCTCAGCGAGTCGTTTGATTTCTTGCTGCATGTACCCACATAACATCATTTCATTATAATGCTGATGGGAAATGAACGACTGACTGCCAACTGTGTAGTGGGCACATTCACCTCGGGTCCGTGTGGGTTTTCTCTGGGGCCTCTGGTTTCTCCCACATCCCAAAGTTCCGCTCAGGAGGTTCACTGGCGTCTCAACGGTCCCATCGGAATGCGTATAGATTCAGTTGCACCCTGAGTGTAAGGGGATCTCATCCAGAGCGAGTCCCGCCTTATACCCTGAGCTACCAGACAGGCCTCCAGCAGCATGAGCCTGAACTGGAACAGAGGGGTTGGAAAGTGGTGAATGAATGAACTGAAATGATTATTCAATATCAGAGGGTTTTAGACAACTTCTCCAACTATAACTCCATAGGAAACTGGAGTCCTGAGATAGCTTCCAGGTGTCCAGAAACCATGCTACAGGCTGAGCAAAAATCCTTTGTTTAGGCAAATGGAATCCCCAGGGGGGTGTAGATTTGTTCACTCATGAAGCATGTGCTGCAGCGTGTTCTATGCAGTCTGTGCAAGCCGTAAAGACCCTTGCTAGGGCTGACGCCCCCTCCACTGAACTCTTCTCCATATCTAGCCAAGTCGTTCAGCAAAGGGTGGCTGGGAGATGATGGAAGGTCAGTGTTCACAGCTGTTTTGAGTTGAGTTAGCTCTAAGGGCGAGGAGAAGTGGGACCTAAAGGTTCTGGCCCCTGAACTGAGAATCTGCCCTTCACATCTCAAACAGCGACCAGGCCCTTAGCTTCAGCTACTGCTAGACTGTTTTCTGGAGCCAAAGAAATCAATCTTTCTCCTTCATGACATTTAGACAATTGTGTCCGATGATTACCTGTCAGATCCTCCTTTAAAACATCTAGACCACAAGAGACCCTGATATGTCTCTGTAACCACCATCTAGTTACCCAAATTTAATGACTACAATCAGTTCAAGTGCATCAATTAGTGTCATATCTCACTCTCCTTCTGGAAGGGAAAAAGTTATTATAGGTCCTAGACCTTGGTTGAGTTTTACAGTCAGTGAGGAATCATCTGAAATGACCCTGTCAAGGAAGGAAAAACCACCATGGCTTTAATAGCTTCATGGTGCTAAGTTTCAAGGACTATGGCTGTCAAACTGTAATATATGGTCAATATAGTTTTTATGCTTTATTGTAGTAATTATTCTACACATTAAAATAATTTCCTATGTATAGGTTCCCCATTTCTTAGATGGATTCCAACATGCCCTGGGCCTCTACCAAATCACCAAGTGTTCTTCCCCACTGTCCAGTAGACTCCACCACCATTT
Organism: Solenodon paradoxus; assembly: GCA_004363575.1. Classification (NCBI taxonomy): domain Eukaryota; kingdom Metazoa; phylum Chordata; class Mammalia; order Eulipotyphla; family Solenodontidae; genus Solenodon; species Solenodon paradoxus. The sequence continues at coordinate 440,282 of RJWH01000662.1, forward strand.
GCCCCCACTCGCCCCATTCCCTATTATAACCTCAGTTATGTAGCAAATGTTTCAGGGTTGTTATGTTTCATCTGTTCCTTTGTTTTGTCTATTCGCATTCCACCTATAGGAGATGCCATCTGGCATCTATCTTTCTTCTTTTGACTTGTTTCACTTAGCATCATCCTTTCTCATTCCATCCATGTCAAATGACAGGGCTCATCTCTTCTAAGGGCTAGTATTCCATTGTATGTATGGGCCACATCTTCTTTGTCCATTCATCTGATGTTGGGCACTTAGGTAATTTCCAGTTCTTAGCTACTGTGAATAGGGCCACAATAAATATGGAGATACATATATCTCTGTAGATGGGTGCTTTTATATCTTTTGGGGAGATGCCCAGAAGTGGAATGACAGGATCATATGGGATTTCCATTTTCAGTTTTTTGAGGAATCTCAAACTGTTCTCCATAGGGGCTGTACCAATTTGCACTTCAACCAACACTGCAAAAGTGTTCCCTTTTCTCTACATCCTCGCCAGCATTTGTTGTTTCCAGACTTTTGGATAATAGCCAGTCTTTCAGGTGTAAGATGTTATCTCATTGTTGTTTTAATTTGCATTTCCTTGATAGCCAGCAAATAGGAACATGACTTCTTCATGTGCCCGTTGGTCGTCTGTATATCCTCTTCAGAAAAGTGCCTCTCCAATTCTTCCTCCCATTTTTTGATTGGATTGCCTGTTCTTCTGGTGAGTTTTATGTGTTCTTTGTATATTTTAGATATTAAGCCTTTGTTGGAAATATCGAATGCAAATATCTTCTCCCAGTTAGTAGGTTTCCTTTTGGTTTTGGTGACGAATTCCTTTGTTGTGAAGAAGCTCCTTAGTTTGATGTAGTCCCAGTTACTTATTTTTCTTTTTATTTCCCTTGATGGTGGAGTTGAGTCCCCAAAGGCTTCTCTATGACTGATATCATGGAAAGTCTTTCCTATGTTGTCTTCTAAGAGCTTTATGGTTTCTGGTCTTATGTCCAAGTCTCTAATCCATTTTGAGTTAATTTTTGTGAATGCTGTTAGAGAGCGGTCTAGCTTCATTCTTTTGCCTGTGGCTGTGCAGTTTTCCCAACACCATTTGTTGAAGAGACTTCCATTTTCCCACTGAATATTTTTGGCTCCTTTGTTGTAGATTAACTAACTGTATGTAAGTGGGTCAATTTCTGGTGATTCAGTTCTTATTCCACTGATCTGTGCCTGTTATTATTAAGTCAATCAAGTTTTATGGCAACAGATGGAACTTTCTAGAAAGAGTTGAATGATTAGAAATAAGAATAGAAATAAGAAATAAGAAACCTTTTTCATTCTACATAAGCATTCTCTCAATCGTTTTCTTCTTTTTTGCACACTATGGCCTCAGTTCCCAATTTACCAGTATTGAAGAGGATGTGAAGGGAAGAAAACTGTGTACTGTGTCAGGAATGTAAATTGGTACAGCCACAACAGAAAGCAATATGGAAATTCCTCTAAAACATACATTTCATGTGATCTAGTTATCCCACTTCTGGGTATTTTCCTGAAAAACACAAAAGTCACTAATTTGAAGATATATATGCACACCTATGTTCATTGCATCATTATTCACAAGAGCTAAGGGCTGGAGTGCACATGAATGCCCATCAACAGATGGGTGGCTAAAGATGATGTGGGTTATATACACAGTAGAATATTACTGGACTTGAAAAATGATGAAATCTTGCCATTTGCAACAACATGGATGAACCTAGAGGGAATCATGCTTAGTGAGATAAGTCAGACGGAGAAAGAGAGACACTGATTTTACTCATGTGTGGTATAAAGACAAACCAAATGAATGAATTAAACAAGAACAAAAGCAAACTTTGATACTATAAGACCAACTTGGTGATTATCTGAAGAGAATGGGGAAAGGAGTGGCTAAATTGGGTAAAAATTGTCAACTGTATGTAAAGACTCAACTGGATGTTTCTTGGTGAACACAATGTAGTTTAATGTTGATTCACAATGATGAACACGAGAAACCTCAATAAAAAGAAAGACGAGGAATAAGGAGCAGAGCTCTTTCTGCTCCACGTGGAGAGGCAGCGAGACAGCTGCTGTCTGGGTCAGGAGAGCGCTCACTTGGAACCGAGTCAGCTGGCTTCTTGGACTTCCCAAGGGAGAGAGGGGGCGGGAGAGACACAAACACAGAGACAGACAAACAGAATAGTTGAGAAATGAACTCTGCATATAATAGAAGGATCTTTTGTTGACCTCAAAAACAAACTCACAGGAGCAGTGAGGGCAAAGGCTCATTACTGTGGACTAAAGAGAATGGTGAAAATGAAGCAGGGAAGAAAGAACATGGTCTACTCTTTCAATAATTTTTTGAATTCTAAATAGGGAGAGAACTAAAAATAGATAGCAGGAGTGCTAGAATATGTTTTAGGTGAGAAGCCAGAAATCAAAATGTAGGAAGGAGAGCACCTTGGTCTTTGAGAAGCAGGAAGCAGTAAAGGCAAGGTAGGAATTGACCTTGAATAAGAGGCCGGACACCCCATTCCGTGATGCTAATTTTGTTTACTAGCCAGCATTCATGAAAACGAGTTGGCTTCTGGACTCTTCTGGCTTGATCTACGGTTTATGGCACAAAACAGAGGAACCAAGAATGAGAACAGAGTCACACACACACACACACACACACACACACACACACACACACACAATTTCCATAACCACTTCCCAGTTAGTCTCTGATAGTTTTCTTCTCAAATGCCTAACGAACCAATAGCACGAAGTATGGTTGTTGCTGTTATTGTAGATTACAGCTTTCCAAATTATTTTTACATTATCTTATTCCAGTACTGGACCTAATTATTTCTTGGATTATCTGTAATATTTGTTTTCTTAAACATTACATCTTAATCATATGCTTTATGACAATGAGCAAAGTCTCCTGTTCCATGTCATCTAAGTGATAACCATGACTTGATGGATTCAGCCATTTCGAAAGTAAAATACCAAAACCCAGTTGAAACAGTCTCTAGAGACAGCTGTCTTGTTAAGCACATGGGTGTACTCAGTGTTCTTCCAGCATAATGAGGAGTCACGGGGTGAGCTGAATGATCTGATACCCCCCAAATCAACTTGCTGGCCATGCAATTATGGAACAAAAAGAACTCCCAACATTAAAAAAGAAATGACCCAGTCACTGGAATTACTGTCTCATCACTGCCCCCACCAGAGTGAAAGCCGAGAAGAGACACATTGAAGATAAAAACAAACACCATATTTGTTTTCAACCGTATGTGGTCTTTTGCCTTCTCCTGTCCAAGAATCTCATAGGCTATCAAAGCAGCCTTCTTATTAGAGAGAATCAGAGAAAAAGAGCTAAGAGAGGAGAAAACAAAATGATGTCCTCAGGAACAAAAAAAGTATGAAATCCCTACAAGGTGCTTAAGGGACCAGGTATAAGACGAGAAGATGATGCCTTCACCTGGCAAATCTTTCTGGGACACACAAAGTAAAAATGAGCCTTTCAAGTTAGTATCTAGGCAGATCAAATGAGTAGCAAAGACCTGAAAGTTGTCAGCTTTCTGAGACTGTGATCTAGCTGGGTACAGCAGCCAGTGAAAATTTCTCAGAAGACATGGGATGAGAATTGGGTCTTAAATATTGAGTGCTTGTCAGTCATGCCAATGACATTTTTCCAGAGGGAAGGGGTAATTTGGAGACTACACAAAGTTTCTCTGGGGCTTGTTGGGAGCAGAAGATGAATGCAGACTCGTCTTTGTCTAGGGAGGAAGGTGGGGCCCCGTGGTCCAAGAACCTTGGATGAAACGAGCAGGAGATCCGATGTGGGATGCACGTGTGGGTAGGCGTAGTCCTGGTACTTACTACAAACTACTCGTTTTCTTCATGAAAATCTCACTTTGTGCTAAATAAAGTTCCAGAAATATGTATCAGTCACTGAAGAGAGAGATAACCTAGAAGATCATCATTAGGAACTTGCAGTGAAAAGAACATGGGGTTCAAGGCAGGGTATCTGCATTCCAGCTGCATCTCTGTTGCTGTTTAGCCTCCTGACTTGAGAAAACTCACTCTGGCCATCTGCCCTCTTCATTAAGGCAATAAATATGGAATCAGATGATGACAAAGTCTTTACCTTCCAGTTCTAACATCTAGGATTTCATATGACTTGCTACCGTTCAAGTGACATCAAGCATGTGAAATGCTTACCACAAGGTCTGGCCCATAAAAACTCAACAAATTTCAGTTGCCTTCGATGTAATATTATCATTTTAGCATCTGGTTACTTCCTACAATGATCATGTGGGACTCAACACAAAATTCAATAGACTACCTGCCTATTTTGGTCGGGAATTCACCTACCTAGAACTCATGATAATGTATGTTGTACCTTAAAACTAGAGTATACTGGTTCCAGGATCTTGTATTTTACACATTCCAAGGTTTCACTGCTTCCCTTAAAACCTAAGAAAAGTTCACACACTAAGAAGGGTAAGGTGCTTTGAAGGGTGCCTGGCACGAAGCAAGAACCACCGAAGTGTTAACTACTGTTCCTTCTGGTCACGGCAGTGAGATGCCCTCTATCTCATCAAGATGTGCTGCTCATCTATAGTGAAGGCCTGGCATGAACACGTTCCATGATTTCTTGTGTCCTGACTAACCGAGAAGCAAATAAGCAAAGCCCTCAGTGAATTAAAAAGAAACTGAAGAAAGTAGGCAAAGGTCTGGGCACTGTTCTCCTGAAGAGCCTCTCATCCTTCACTTAGCCTCCAGAAGCAAGATCCTTCTCTGAGAGTATCATTCAAATATCCTAGGAGCATAAACAGGACAAACTGTGAGTCATCTGCTCACTCAAATACAGGTGATTCATTCATCTAACTAACAGGTGCTGAGGGTGCTGAGAATGTGCATGTTCTGGGCTTTGTAGCTGAAGGGACATGGGGAGACTTAAGAATGAAAGACAAAAATGCATCAATTACCATGCCAGGCCAGCTCAGTGTGGCCTCTGAAAGGGATCTTCTAGAAGTATCATTGTTTCTCTAACTTCAAAATGGGTATGTGCCATGCCAGTGGAGTTTGCTTTAAGAACCTACTTTCATGTTACTTTCCCTCTACTAGCTACCAGATACACATATTTGCAGCCATCTCTCTCATTACTGAATGTCATGTTAACATTTTTATGTGGCGAATATCTAGAAGGTGGGACAGGGTTAAGAAACATGGTGAGCAGCACATTAAATCATTCTTTTATTATTGAGGTAGCACTGGTTTAAATGCTAGGTAAGTTTCAAGTGTATGGCTTCACACCTTAAAAAGTATACCACACCGTGCTTCCCATCAGAGGTCTGGTTTCCATCCACCCACTTGCAATTACCACCCTCTCTACCTGTTCCTCCCACCCCATCCGTTTCCCTTCTGGTAACCATGATTCTGCTGTCAAAGTCAAAGAGCTTTGTTTTCTTTGTTCATCTGTTTTGTCTTACATTCTACATTTGAATGAAATCATAGTGTCTTCCTGATTCTTTCACTTAAGCATAATCACTCAAGATCCATCATGTCCCCCGTGACAAAATTTCATCATTCTTTTGCAGCTGAGTAGTATTGCACTGTTGTATACACCACATCTTTGTCCATCCATCCATGGATGGGTACTTTATACATCCATCTGTGTGATGACCAGTGACAAGTACATAACTATTTTCAGCAACCTTGACAGTTGTGACTATCGCTACAATGAACATAGGGGTGCATCCATCTTTTTGAAGTACCGTTTTCTTATTATTCATATAAAATTTCTACCTAGAGGTGGAAACTCATTTCTTTCAGTGGTGAGCCAGGCGATGTGGACCTAGAGTAGCCGTCTGCTGAACCGACAAAGGTGCTGGCTGGGAAGGCTGCTGGAGCTCTGACGGAGAAACCAGATTTGTACAGGATGTGATTAGAACACCATTTTCTCCTATGTTATTTCAGGTCATCCTCAAAATCCTGGGGCACAGGAGACTCACTCCACAGAAGAAGCATAATCCTAGATCTGAGGTCAATTAACACGGACTCATTATAACACAGGCAGGAGGAGGGAGGAGGGGAATGTGTACATCTGTCTGATCTCAACATCCATCTTTTCACTACACTGAGACACTTCTGAATTCAAAATGTTGGGGTTTCACATTAAACTTTCCTCCCTGAGACAATTATAGAAAATAAAAAATTTATTCTGGGGGGGGTATCTTGTCATTTTCACCAAACCCCATCACCGGCTGCTGCGTCTGCTGGTAATTGCAACCGTCTGCCTGGCGGGTTCCCAAAGCCGTGGCTTCAGAACACTTCAGTGACTACGAAGGGCCGGGAGTCAGGAGGAGCGTATAGGAAAGGGAAGTATTGCATTTAATTGTTTCCTTTTCATAATATTTTGAAACCTTGATCCAAGAGGCTTTTTTCTTCCCAAGCTATTCTTGTTTTTCATTCCATCATTTTGAATATATGTTCAAGCAAAATCTTTAGAGTACGAAATTAAGGTAGATTACAACGAGAACTTACATTTTATCCTTAGCACAGAAAGTTCAAAAGAAATGGACTGTTTGGAATTGCTAGGATACAATGAAATATTAGTGTTATCAGAAATACATGCAGTTTTTCCATTACTTCAGGTTATGAGTCTGTATTTTTCTTTTGAAAAAGAAAAAAAAATCTGAACCAGAGTAAATTTGTTAGAAAACTTCAAGCCTTTTCATATAAGACCAGCTATTTATGAAGAGATAACAAAGAGAATAGCATTATCTTCTTAAAGTACTTTTAGTTCATTCTTTCCAAAGCTTATAATCACACATGAACATATATACATATAGATATAAATGTACTAACTTTAATGAGTATGCATCACCCGTCTAAGGAAATGTAAACAATACAGAAAGAATAAATTGGTCTTCACTTTGCTCATATTTAAAGCATTTTATTGTGAAGTGTAAAATAATCACAATATTATGATTACGTATTAGTATGTTTCAAATTCTAAATATTGTCATATTTACTTCTTTTTATTATTTCATATATCATGTATTATAAAAATTCATAATATATAAAATACACAAAAAACTGTGAAACATAAAAATCGGCATGGAAGTCAACTCTTCAGCGCAACAAATGTTTATCAAGACAGATTGTGCAATCACCCAGGTGGAAGCAAACTTCAGCAGCATCTTAAAATTCCTGCCCACTCCATGTTCACAACAGTTTTTAAGCAAAAACTGTTTGCTTTCTGCAACAAAAGGACAGACCAGAGAGACCAGTCCACCTCTGATGCAGTGCCCACGTCATTTGGTGTCCACGTACATATGGGCTGTGATCAAACACCTGTCCACACATGGGCCGACATTTGCTCATTTACCTCTGCAATGGCCATCCACGAAGACTCTCGCCACACGCCTGTGCACCCAGAAACCCGGCGGACCCACTTCATCGGGAGATCTCCGACGAGAGAACAATTTGATTTGGAGAATCATAGGGACCTTTTACAAACCACACGTTCTATACTTTATAATCTGGTACACAGATGGGGCCTACTGAACGATGACCAGTGAGAAGTACATAACCACTTTAGAAAAAGTCTACTCACACATTCCTAAAAGCCTATGGACCTGAAACTAGCATACCTATAACAACTGTATCATGGACTGAAACCTCTGCTAGAATTTTAAAAACTCAAAGTCAAAATAAGAATCATCTGTTACTTATTAAATCTCTAATCTATGAAGCCCCGAGGCTTCCCTTCATTTTACTTAATCTTGTCCTTAAATATTTAAAAACATGCGTTTGCTATAAAATAATATGGGTAAGCCAAAAAGCATAATGAAAATAGAAGTGACCCATACACCTGCCAGTCAGAACCTTACACTGAAATATCACTTACTAATGCTGCCTCTAGAGCTGGCCCTCCTGGTCTAGTATTTCTTACTTTGAGGTAAAACGCTCTCTAACGTGGTGATTCTCAAATGTGTTACCAGCCTCAGCATCACTGGGAAACTTGTCAGCAAGGTGACACTTGTCCAAACCGACTGGACGGGGGTCAGGTGACCTGTGCTCAACAGGCCCCTCTAGGTGACTCTGAGGCTCACTGATACCCGAGCTACTGCTCTAGAGAATGAGACTCTCCCCAGATGGCTTGGTCCAGAACCCTCCCTGTGCTCCCTGGGAAGTGCCTCATAGCAGACATTTGGGCCCAGAACCCACGAGCACAACTGGCGTTCTCAGCTGTACCTTTTCTCAAACCTCACCAAACTGGACTGCACATAAAAGTCAGGTGTCCCATTTGTGAGAGAAAGACAAGCAGTCGTAAGTAACAGGGCTAAGGCTTAGAAGAGGGAAATATCCATTTTATCCATTTTTATTCCCCAACAACAAAAAAAATCCTAAATTTTTAGAGGGGTGAATAGGAACGTCATGCCAAAGTTTCTCCAGGCTGCACTTGGAGTTTCTCTGAATGATTTCTTAAGTCTACATCATGAAAAGACTTACGAAAGCCTTTTCTGTGACCATTTCTTTGTTCATAAGGCAAGTAATGCAAAAGGCTGTGACTCAGCCTTCAGTCATAATGAAATCAACAGCGTAACTCCATCAATCCTGAAAAATTTGGGAAGAAAGGGGAGGCCGTCAAGACTGGAGAATGGAGACTGTTGAGCTGCGACGAGAAGACAGCACTCAGTACGTGTTTAGTTCTCTTTGTAGAAAGCCAGTACATTTTCCCTCCACATAAAATTAAAATAATTTCACACCCATCAGGCCAGCAGCAGCGAAAAAGCATGATATAACCAAGTGTTTACAAGCATACAGAGCAAAAGGAACACTCACCAAGTGCTGTTGTGAATGGAACTTCGCTCAGTCATTTTGGAGAGCAGTTTACAAGGCCCAGTGAAGTTAGACAGTGAGAATTCAGTGTCTCCAGAGCAAGTACATGGAGGCCTGGAGCACAGAAATCCAAGCAGAAGCCTCCAAGGGCACGTGTCCAAGAATGCTCACCACAGGGCTGTTTTAAATAGCTAACAATTCTGGAAATGCACCAAATGTGCAAGGAGAGAATGGATGTATAAACTGTGGTTTACTCATATAGAAAAGTGTCACATTTTGTAAAATACAAAAAGCAAGCTGTGAAAGGACACATACAGTCACGATACCATGTCTATCAATGTTTCAATACTTGAAAAATGTATTTACTGCTGAGGAACACGCATCTATCAGTATATGGTCATTTTCGGGAAACAATACAATCCAGATCTGGGGTAATAAGTACTTTGAGAGGGAGAAGGATTCACAGAGCGTTGCAATCATATTTATACTATTTTTTCAGGCGAACACAAATGGCTCTGAGGATTTTTTCTCTAACATTGTAAAACATGAACGATTTTCATTAAAAACATTGCTTGCATCTCCAGAGGGAAATATCAGCCCTTGCCTTTACTGGTAGCGAGACTTGGTCAAATTAACTTCCATGAGTGTTGTTTTTGTCATCTGTCAAGTTCTGAGGGTCCAATGACATGTCATCAGTGAGGGACTCTGCTTTGTGGAACCAGACACATGACACTAGGAGACTTGTGTCCCTCTCCTTGGGCTCACCAGCTTCCTTTTCTCTCTCTTCAGCAACATGACCACCAGCTTTCTGCCAGGTAGGGAGTCAGCCATGAGCAGGGAGGCAGCAGGAAAGGAGCAGAGGCCGTCCGCCAATCTAAAGGCAGCAGTGAAAGGGCCCCATTCTGAAGTCCTCCAATCAGTTTAAAGGGGAAACCACTAACAGACCAATCAAAACAGGAACCCCAGGGTTGCCTGATTCTCTAAAAATCTCAGCACAAAACTCCTCCTGGCTTGTTCTCCTCTTGGAATATGGCCCACCCATATCCTGTCTCTTAAAGTGTGTGCTATCATCAATAAACCTTCCTTGCTTTTGCTTCCTACCGGCTGTGCTAACTTGTGTGTTCCTGGAGTGGGTGGGTCCCATGAAACCTCTGGGACTCACAAGAACCCTGAAGCCAGGTCCCAAGACCCTGGTGGGAACATTTCCATCTGTCAGCTAGAGTCCTTCCACCAGAAACGGAGCCATACTTGGGTTACCAAAGACAACACAAGAGGACATTTGTACGTACAAAGGAAGAGAAGTCTGTCTCGGACTAGAAACAGCTTGCTTCAAAGGATGGAGGTGAGAATAATGAAATGCCAGGAGAATCACAAGGTGGTACTTATGATGGTACAGGAAGAATGAGGGACACAAACAAATAGCAGAATGATATCTTCATTTCTTAACATTAAAGCAGGAACACAAAAGAACACTTTAGGAGCGGGCTTTTTTTTTTTTTTTTTTTTTTGGTGGGGGATGCTTTTGACTACTTTTAAACTGGAAAAAGCAAAAAAAATTCTCATTCTACAGCTCCAGGCACATTTAAGAGATCTCTGATTTCATCAGCAAAAGACTTAAAAATCATCTTTGGGTTGGGGTTTGCCGACAATTCATCGCATCCAGTTTTCGCGACTGCCGTTTTCTAGGCTTGTCGCTGAGTTCCAGATGCAGATTCTGGAGTGCGTGCTATTCTATCTGCAGTCTCTGTGACACGACGCCAATCAAGGTGACATAGGTCTCTAGTGCAGCTGCCAAGTTCCTTCCTTTAGCAAGCAAATAAAGTAAACAGTGCTCAAGGTCTCTACTGAGAAGGAACTTGGCTAATCCTTTTGTTTTCAATACATTTTCATCTCATCCATCAAAGTTGAGCTGTAGGATGTACCTTCTCAGACTCTGCTTCGCAGCTCCACCCATTCCTAGCTCTGTGCCTTTAGGCCAGTCACTTAATCTCCTGTATGTTCCCGATCTGCAGATGGGGACGGAGACACAGTGCTTACTTCATAGGAGAGTTATGGGAACTAAATACCTTGAAGGGCGCCTGGAACATAGTAAAGCAGGATTTATTTCTAAAGAAATGGGGTCATAAATAAGCTAAGCTGGCAAGACAAAGTGATATTTAACAAGGTGATTTTAAATATCTTGCTTTTCATTAAATAAGTACAATAGATAATGCGTGTAAAGATGAATGGCTCCATATATCAACACTGTCAAGAGTGATATGAGGAAATTTCAATATATTTTCTAACAGCTACAGTGAAAACTACGAAATGGAGTTCATTCTCAAAAACTCCAGAATAAATTTCAGAGACTTCCCAAGCTTATAAGAAATGTTCGTCTTTAGTTGCCAAAATATACACACTTATTTTTCTCTTAATTTCCATTCCTAAGTGTCTCTGGTAAAGCCATTATTCCTCAAAACAACTCTGTCCCATTGAGCATAATCATAAACAGTTTCGAATCTGTTATTGAGATACTTTCACACGGAACACAACTATTTCAGCAGCACGACTATTTCTCTCCAACCCATCACTCTGTTGTCTCTCTGTGTAACAAACATGTTTTCTTGTCAATTCTATTAAGTAACAAATTCCCCAAAGGACAATGTACGGGCATTAAAATATTTGGACTTAATTATGGAAATTACTAGTCAAAGGAGACTCTATATGATATCCTGAAAAAATGCTTAATGTTATAGAAGGGACAAGAGAAAAAGGCTAACAGTGAGTCCTATGTTATAGAAACACTAGTAACATATTAGGTAATTTCTTTATTGAAGGACTGGCTTAGCTGGAGAGGGCAGAATTCAGACATCTATATAGGCAGACAGTGAGTCCTGCCACCGGGTGTTGACATGCCCTCCCTGTGGCAGAAGGCTGAAGGTGACAAAACAATACATGCGACAAAGATGATTCGGTTATAAGACGCTAATTAATGTCCACCCTGGTTGACTCCTAGCACGTGCTGGGTTTGCATGCTTCATGAACCACGTGGAAAGCGGCTTCCTTGGCAAAGAACTGAGGGTGTCTCTGGCCAACAGCCAGTGAAGAAATGAGGTCCTTGGTTGTGAATCCCATGAGAAACAATCCTGCCAGCAACCACAGTATCTTGGAAGCAAATTCCTTCTCAGCTGACCCTTGAAAAGCCCACAGGACAGCTGACACCTCATCCTCATTATAGCTGTGAGAGATTCAAAAAGGAAAGGACTCAGCTAAGCAATACCTGAATTACTCACCAAAAGAAACAAAACAAAACAAAACAAAAATCACGTACTGTGGTAAGCTGCTAAATTTGGGGGTAATTTGTCACACAGCAATAGACAGCTAACACAAAGTATCAACTAATGGTGAAAATCAAACAAAAGCCATTTGCACTTACCTAGATTCAAGGCTGGGTAAACCTCTAAACTCCCATTTATCAGTTTGGAAACTAAACTGAGAAATTCCCATTCTCCAAAAATGCATATTGTTGAATATGCTTTAAAACCCATGTAATAGTCAATAATCATGAATTTCAATTTCTTTGAAATCATGGTTTAATAACTAAGACTTCTCTTAAGCTATACTCTACAGTTTATATTTTGAATACAGTCTTTTCTTAGTTTTAGAAATAAATATTTTATAACGGCAAACAGTTTTTTCCAAACTCTACACGTTCTTGCCCATGGCCAGGGGTGTGCTTTCGGGTAAATTCTCCCTGGGGGATCATGCCTCACCCCGAAACCTCCAGACATTTTTAATGCACGTAATGTAAACCCCATAAAACCTGCATTTGCTGAGATAAACCTCTCACTTCCCATGATGAGTGAGGTAATGGGAACAAAGAGGCATTTATATATGATTAGGGTCTCTACTTAATCCACCAGGAACTTACTGTAAGCACCCCTTAACGTTTCCTCCATAAAGGAAGGCAGCTGGACATTAGCATTGTATCTTTTTTGTAGTTTGCTTGGGGTTTTGTGTTCTTCATATTGGTCTAAGCCCAAAAAGCCAGCAGCTCAGTTTTTATCCATGATCGGAGACTATTCCATACAGGGCCCAGATGGCTGCACAGTTCGGTCTCTTATAAATAAATTGGAATAATTCAGGTCAAACAAGTTCCAGGGAAGTTGATCACCGATGTGTCCACATAGCAGGTGGACTGGGGACACATGAGTATGAACCGGGAGTAATGGGGAGAGAAGGGAGGCACAGCTGTCCTTCCTTTTTCTGGCGGGAGGCTCCGTCCTGACTTCTCACAATTGCAAACTGTAGTAGTTTGGGTTAAAGTGCTCACTGACCGTCTCGATCACTTCCACAAAAGATGCCCATCTTTTATGTTGCAAGGCTTTTTTTCTGAATGAATGAATTCAAGTTCGCAAACAATAGCCCCCTCTCCTCTCTCTTGTTGTCAATAAACTTTCATGGGAACACAGCCACATTCTTCATTTATATAAAGTCTATGTCTGTGTTCATGCTCCAAGGGCCAAAGTGGTTTTGACAGACCATTTGACCCATAAAACCCAAAGTATTTAATACCTGGTTCTTACAGAAAGGGTCAGATGACTCCCGGTGTGAAAACTCAAGACAGAATAGTGGCTGCCCAACCAGTGTTTTACAATAAAGTAGGGAGAGCTGTGAGACGAAAAGCAAGTCAAAGATTTACTCTAGTTCTTGTCTTTCCTAGGACTGAATCTGGACTTCACAGAATGATATTTCAAACTCCCTTCACTCCCTCTTACACAGGAACCTTGGGGCGTTCCTGTAAGTTCACTGTGATCACGCCTCGTTGCACAATGAGATTAATGACACGATATAATTTACTCGTGTAACCTTGCAAAGCTTTCATATTCCTTCCCACAGTTTACTGTGTGATGTTTACTATTTGACTTGAGACATCAAGTAGAATTATTTTGAGAGAATTTGCTCATTATAATCCCGTTCAGTATTCTTTCATATCAGAGTAGAAAAGAAAATGTTAAATGTGCTGATAACTTCAAACCAAAAATAAGGCTAAATAGGAGGTGAAACTCACAGCTGTATGTCAGAGAGCTTTAAAACATAGCCAAATTTCTAGCTTAAATTACTTAAATGGTGTTTTGTAATCCAATGAGACAGGGATATAGGGAACATTTGCCACCAAAATACATTTACTAAAAACAAACATTTCCACATGTGCTTACTGTCTTGGAGGTGGTCACTATCTTAGCGGAAGTAGATGAATTATGTTGTGAGCATTTCAGGATTTCAACAGTCTCTTAATGATCCTCCTCAAGGACAAACTGGAAAAAAAAATGTCATCTTGTGGATGGGTGGTACCATTAAATCACTGGTCCAAAGACAACACTGGAACCTTGGCCTGGAAGTTTTCTACATACTCATTAATGACTTGGGCAATAACTTGATGAAAACTTGCTCAAATGCATAGCTGACTTGAAAAGGAGACAGATAAAATTTTCTATGGTATTTCCCTGTTCAAATAAAATTTTAGATTCGTTTTCTGTGCTTTGTGTCTCAGTAACTATCTTTTAACAATCTGGGCTTTAGAATACCTGGTTAAGTGGGTGCCATCACCACCCTATTTTACAGAGAAGGAAACTGAGAATTCTCCTGTTAAGTATCAGAATTGGAACTCAATCCTACATTTTGGAGACACAGTGTCTCCACTGTGGCATGAGCTGGGGTAGAACCGTGAAGGATCACCAGGCCATACAGAATAAGCCCAATCTAACAAGGTAACAGGTATACTCAATTCTAGAAACCTATCTAGGGTTAGAATGGAAAGGAAGGGGCTTAGTAATAGTCAACTTGTAGAAGAGGTTGTAAGCTTATTACATGTAAGTGACAGGTAGGTTGCTCTGCAGTATAGAAGAGACAGTCTAGATGAGACTGCTTTCAAAACTATTTGCCACAAAAAAAAAAAAAAAAAAAAAAAAAAAAAAGCAGCAGCCCTGCCACTTGCAATCACATGGGGAGACCTTGAGGGCATTATGCTAAGTGAAGTCAGTCAGAGAAAGACAAACACTGTGTGATCTCTTACATGTGGACTCTCCCAGAAGCATCAGATTTGTGGTCGCCAGCGGCAGGTGGGTGGAGTGGGAAGGGGGAATTGGGTGAAAACAAAAAAGTACACCCTCTGGTTACTCCAGTAGTAAATTTTGTAGGTGTAATGTACAGCACAGTGACTAGAACTGTGCATATTTGAAAGTTATATAGAGTAGGTCTTAAAAGTTCTTATCACTGGCCTGCCTTGGAAGCCTCACAGATAAGGCCACCGGACATAGTCCACATACATCCCATGGACGCAGGTTGGAGACCCGGCCCAGGAGAATCACCAAGATGAACGAAATAACTATTTCTTCCTTTTCTTTCTTCCCGCCTGCCTACTCACTTTCATTTCTGCCTGTACCTTTCCTTTAAAAACAAACAAAAACCCACATTACAAGTCATCACAAGGGAAAATAATTTATGTGCACTGATGGGTGTTAGCTACATTCATGAGGCAATCATCTTTATATATAATCATATTGTACACTTTAAATCAATACAATGTTATATACCAACTATGCCTCCATCAGACCTGGAGAGAAAAAGGTAAGTTTGTTTCAGAAGACAGGTGGTATTCAGAGAGGAGGTAACAGGGCTGTGGCTCAGACGTCCTAAAGGACAGGATTCTGACCTCCGTGTCCTTATTTCAGGGGCATCCAACAGAGCAGCAGGAGGAGACGGGGGCCCGACACTGGGAGTGTGGGAAGAGGTGCAGGAACCAAGCTCAGCGACGCAAGACAGAAGGACCCACTGTGTCAGCAGGTGAAGGGACGCACTGGGGGAGGACGCGAGCGGGCGGAGGAGGTGGCAGAGAAGCATTAGGCTTCTGTTCTCACCAAGCAAAGTCTAAATTACAGTCAAGGTGCCGGGAGACAGATTTCTGCTGAATTAAAAAATATGTCTAATGTGTGCTGTCCCTAGAAGACCCACACTTTCTCTGTGTGGTCTTGGTCTCCTCTTGCTGGGGACAGTCAGGCAGAAGCTGATCGATGTCTTGTATGTGCCTGTATTGAAAGCCTTGAGTGAGAGCTAAACAACTTTCCAACGTGAGATTCTACAATTTCTATGACTAAGTTGTCCATCTAACCCAACTGCTGGTTCTCATACAGGGCAGCACTGTTTCTCCACGCAAACCTGTAGCACCGCACAGAGGAGAAATTGCATATAATGCAGAAATAGACTGAAAAATTTATATATGCATGTATATGGGCACATACAAAATGGATATAACTGCACACATGCATGTGATATATGCATTTATGTGATTTTACATAAACGAACACACGTACACACATACACATACTTTCACACACTTATATGGAGTTATTTTTTAAATACAGAAAAGGACCAGGAGAAGTGACACTGTAGCTGAGATTCTTGTGTTCCATGCGCATCTGAAAAACCAAGACACAAGAAGTGAGCATGGAAGGCAACACGTGTGTACCACAGCCGGGACGTGAGCAGCAGCGAGGGGTGTCCGCCATGTCCAAGAAAGGCCGGGGCGCCTGCCGGGCAGGGCTTTGGAGCGGGTGGCAGTGTCCCGCCTGCTGACCCCTCCTCCTCCCTTCGGGTCCCCACGTGCGCTGTGGATGTGGCCCTCGTCGCGGGTCCAAGGTGCCGTCTTGCCAACGCCCCTGCTCTCCCGGCCACAGCTGGCTTCCCCTGCGAACCTCCACCCCACCAGGGAGGAAGTGATTCCTCCAGGCCCCACCAAACCCAGGCCGCCCAGAAGTGGCCTTTTCCCTATTTTTGTAAATTTCTCTACATTTTTTTAAGGAAGAGCCAACATGCATAACTAGAATCCCCCTCAGCCTTTTGGCTTCTCAAAGTCCTACATTTGACTAGCTCAGTGCTAAATGTGTTTTATACTCGAAATATATGAGGAACTGCTGAAAATGCAGAGTCCAGGGGTCTGCCCTCGACTGGGGGTAGCGTGGGCTAGGGTCCCACACAAATTACCTCCCCCCAGAACCTGTGGAGAAGTCTGGAAGCCCGCCTGCAGATCCGAACTCTGGGCCTGCCTCCACCCATGGGCCTCCGCACACATGCATGGGACATACTTAGGGGAAAAAGTCTTCAATATTAAACCATTTTTATTAAATATGTATTTTATTAACATTAAAGTGTTTTTGTCTTTTAGAAAAAGATCTAAGATATTTTTTTCTCTGGCTACTATTTTGACTGTTGGATTATGTGCCTGTGACTTCCTGATAAGTTAGGCAACTTATCTTAGGAAAACAGTGGGTGCTGAGGTTTTTAAAGACTGGGTATTGCAAGGATTGTGTCTATGCAACTAAGCAGCCTGTGGGACTGAACGCAATGACAGTTTTAGAGTTCTGGAATTCTCAGCTTGTGGCTCTACCAGCAACATCCATTGTTCCCCCAAAACGCTAAAGTTAAAAGTTATTCTCCAGAAAGAGCACTTTGTCAGTATATAAAAATACTTTCCTTAGATAACATTAAGTGCTCCATTAAAATTTTATTATTTACATTACAGAAGGCACAAAAATTAAGAGAGCACATAACATACCTAGCAGAGTAAAGACAGTACACAAACAGCGGATTTCAAGACCTAGCACAACCTGTCGCTTTAATCGATTCTGTCAGCTGCATGGATGTTAAGCTCCCTAACCCCAGAAAGGCAAGCTGATTTTCTGCACTACCTTTGATCCTCCCAAAAGCTTAATCGCTCTCTTCCATGTAACTAGAAACCAAGATGTAGTAACTGTCAACATATTTGTTTCAAAACATGACTTCAAGTTGCCTTTTATTAATACAGAAATTAACCCCTCCATTATGAAATCAAAACCCCCAGTATATTTCCATGAGATTACTTTCCCCTCACACAAAGGCAAAATTTGATACTACCTTGTAAATTCTTTAAAAAAAAAAAAAAAAAAGGTACAGGCAGGAAAGAAGGTGAGTAGGCAGGCAGGCAAGAAGAGAGAATTTTTTTAATTCAGTTGTTCATTTTGGTTCTCCCCCTGGCCCTGGGATGTGAACCCAGGTCCCTGGGATGTGCGTGGACTATGTTGCCTGGAGGCGATGGGCCTAATTGGACTCCAGGGTGTGTCAACAAATAATCTCTTCAGAAAGGAGACTTTTACTTTTGCATTTCATGCACACCTGACCTTGAGGAGGCTTTGAAGGAAATGAGAACAATTCTCCCCAGCCCCCCTCTTTCCATGGGTGCAGAGCCTCTGTGCAGAATGAGAAGCCGGGGGCACTGTTCCTTCCCGGGTGAGGAGAGGAGGTGGGAAGCAGCGAAGAGGAAAGACGGGCTGCAGGGATTTTTCCAGCATCAGAAGAAAATGCATCAAGGGGACAGGAGAGGAGGACAGAACCCAAAGACTTGGTCATGATGAATTCCTGGTGACCTGAGAGACTGCAAAGGACACCGGGGAGACATGGCAGGAATTTCCATCTGTGATAAGAGGTCCATCGCTTACATACCTGCAGGAAAGGGAGTTCTGGCTCCTGAAACTCAGCGCAGGAGTTTCTTGGATGCCACCCTGAGAGTTGTGTCCCTGAAATGTCAATTAAACTTAGGGACTCGTGCACCTGCTGACACTGTGCCGACGTGGTCTCTTCTTTCCCTCCATTCCCTCAGGAGAAAGTGGGTGAGCCACGTCCCACAGGGACCCCTGGAGGCAGCACCTGCGGACCGCACACCTTGAAAAGACAGCAAAGTGGTAAAGGTGGCTGGTGGGACTCAGCTCAAGAACTGAGCTTACTTCAAAAGGGCAGGAGCCTAGTGTCCCCGCCAGTCTCACATGTCAGGAAATAACTGTCTGTAAAGGACTTTAGTAAGACAAGGGTGACTTTTTTAACATATAGAGAAATACAGGCACCCTGATAGCACACCACCGCCATCATAGAGAGTAAGGAGCCAGGTGCTCAGATGGTGTGTTCTAGCAAGACAGTCCCTGGTATGTCCCCCACCCCCTTTTATTTCACTTTAATTGAAGAAACAGTGCATCATTACATTATGCAGGTTTCAGGTGAGCATCGCCATAAATCAACATCTGTATAAAATCAACCAAACCCTCAGGAAGTTTCTCTCCAATACCCACAAGGCACTTCCTGATACTAACCTACTTTCTTTTCCTCATCTTGGGCCCTGTTTCTGGCACCAACACTTTCCAGTAAAATGTTTAGGTCCCCAGGAGAGTCACAGTCACACACATGGGAGGTGGAACATATGGACAGTGAGTCTCCAGATGGAGACAGATGACAGATGACCAGTCTCTTCCATGGGGCTCTGCTGGGGAATAGTGGTTAAGCCAGGAATGGCCAACATTCTTCAGTCAGTTCTTCTGGTCTGGAGGGAACAGGAGCAATGAATCCATTCATCGGTCCACTCTCACCTCCAAGAACCCTTTCCAGCTGTGTGACGAGTTGTTAGGGACTAAAAGCTACTTGTTTTCTACACACAGCTCAGAGACTCATGAGGAAGATAACACAGGTGAAGGGTTGAGGATACCTGGCCGGATAGTAGCTGGGTCAAGGTCTTCACTGTTCTCTCCTAAGTGTCATTTCATTGTCTCTTCATCCTACTTACCCTGGAGGAAGATGGGATGGTTGTTTCTACCTCACTCAATATTCATTTCTAGCATGAATGCCTCAGGTTACTACAGTATTGCTCAACCTTTCCAGTCCCAGTGACCAGCTCCTTCTGCCAAGTATGAACACAGCAAGACTTGGGAATGAGCCTCGAAGACAATGGACAGAGGCAACCTGGGGGCCTCTGACCTGCAGAAAATTCAAGGCTCTGCTTGGTAATAAGATCAGTCAAATACAACTTTAAAGGCTCCCTCTGGCTAAGGAAGGAAAAGGTATTCTGCAGTCAAGTTGGGAAGCATTACTGAAGAGAGAAATGGGCTACCACCTCTGTGAGAGAGTGGCCACTAAGTCCGGTCCCGTAGCTCCCAGGATTGGTAGTAGTAAGGCAGCGGCCCCTCAGCACGTGGGGGTGGTCATGCTGTCTGACAGTCAGCGATGCATTGATGAGTGAGGGCCAGAACATTTATCCATGTGAAATGACTAGCTCACAAGACCAGGCAGTCTTCTGACAAACTAGAAGATGTTTAAAGAACAGCAAAGTTAGAGAGGGCTTTCAAAAGTGAAATCAGGTGGACAGAGGGTGTTTCAGGTGAAGGGGCCGCCATGAGCAAAGGCACATGGAGACTCAGAAGCAACGAAATAGAATAATGGCTTAGACATGGGCCTAAACAGACCTAGTCACATTTCCATACTAGACTCTGAGTATAAAATATCCAGGACTTTAGAAACCAAACAGAGAGGTTTAGTTAATTTAGGCTGGAACTGAGGAAACTCATAAAAATTTTCTGAGCAGGAGGACTGGAGAGGGTTGAAGAAGCAGAGACAAGGACCATGGTTGTACTTAAGCATGTGTTAACAAGCTGACTCTACCATACAAGGAAGAGGAAAGCAACATGGAACTTGGACCGGAAATGGTGGTGGTGGGGAGGGAGCATGACACAGAGCCACCACAGATCTAAAGTCTAGCATCGGAAGAGATGAGCAGAGCTCCTGGCAGAAATGAAAACTGGGGAAG
The DNA here is from genome assembly GCA_004363575.1 of Solenodon paradoxus. NCBI lineage: Eukaryota > Metazoa > Chordata > Mammalia > Eulipotyphla > Solenodontidae > Solenodon > Solenodon paradoxus. The sequence goes on from RJWH01000662.1 coordinate 460,782, forward strand.
TAAGTTGATTTGGGGGATAAGATGAGGAGGATGGTTTTCAAGATGTTAGCCAAGACGCTCAGTGGACATGGCCAGAAGCAATGCTAGAAGACTGGCCTCACTGCAAGGGTAGGTTTGAAGGCTCCGATTAGGGCTTCATCTGGCACAGTCACTTAAATTAGCATGAAAAGTAAAAGAGGACATCAGATGAAAAGCATCTCACAGCTCATTAAAAGCACTAATGGGACCTGGGTCATCTACCTGATAAACATTTCACCATGTGAAAATATTTGTTTCCAGCTCAAGACAGTTTTGGTCGATTAAGTGCTGACAAGACTTTTGGCCACATCCTTCACAGAATGGGCCAGACTGAGAAAACGCATGCAGAGAGCGAGACCTCCAGATCCCCTGAATTACACAGGCTGTGTGGACCTGTGTCCAGAAAGACGCTAATGGAAGCAGTGCGCTGGGACCACCAAGGGGGCGCTCACCAACTGGGCTGCCGCTGGGAAAGAAGAGATTCGAGGTCATCCTTCTTCTGCAGGCAGTGACAACCTGACTGAGATACAAGTATTGGGCATCTCAGTCAAGATCCTGAAGAGTTTACTTCAGCACACTGTAGAAGGGAAAACAGACATGAGGATTTATGTGCCTCACTGAACTGAAAATGTCTTCATAGTCGCTATTCACGAGGGCTGGAGAGGAGTCAGGTCCAGCCAAGGTGGTCTCCTCATCTCAGGAAATTGAAGTTCAAGACCCTGTGGTGGTGAGTGGTTCATCTGGGTCAAACTTTCAGTCTCTTTACTGTCAAGTCCACTGTTCTTCTTAAGCAAGATGCTCTCTCAGTAGAGAAAGCAGGAACATAGGCATTGATATGAGGATGGTGAATTTATAAGGATACTTTCAGACTGTTCTGGTTTCCATTACTCATATATAATAAGTTGCATCTGTCTTATTTCAGGCTTCTAAGACAAATTATCACAGACTGAACAGCTTCAACAATAGGAATGTATCTCTCACCATCCGGAGGTTGGGAAGCCCAAGGTCAAGTACCAACAGATCACCTTCTTGTGTCTTCACTGAGACAGAGAGCAAACTCTTCTCTTATGAGGGCACAGACTCCATTCATAAGGACACTGTTCCCATGATCTAATCACCTCCCCAAAACTCCACTTCCAACTACCATCACATTGGGGGCTAGAATTTCAACATGTATATTTTTGAGAACATCCAAACACTCAGTCCTAACAACATCTAATGGAATGCTTAAGGAGAATGATTTATTTTTTCCAGTCTATAAAGGAGGCTGGGTATGGCTTATAGGGCATGGCTGAAATCACAAATTTCTTTCAGATCTGGCAAAGAATGATTACGTAAGAAGGGAAACCCCAACCTCCTGACAAGTCCAACACTGGGAAAGCCAGGTGCACGCCACAGCAAAAAATCCCAGACCGATGACAAACTATGTGCAGAAAGCCATTAAAACTGAGAGCAAGACCAAAAGAAATACATTTCATGCTGCAGGGCTTGTCATTTCACTTAGAAATATAGGTCAAACTCTGTTTACCTGTACTTTAAAAATATAAAATAATCCACAGTACAAAATGGCACCACCTGATTCAAATATGGCAGTACTATGCAAACATAACATTGATGAAAACAATCTACCACGCTGAATGTAGTTTTTAACTCAGCTATTCTCTTCTTGATATTTTTATTTTACCAACTCAGAATTCCAAGAAAATAAATCAAACGAACTGCAGTTTGAAGGAGCAATCAATACTAATGGGCACCCCACAGAGGGATATAAGAATGTCCCAAAAATCAAATTGAATTAAAAGCGTGTAGTATTTGATCTCACCGATATAAAAAAATGAACTCCATCTGTTGTGCCTGCTCCCCAGAAGGTAACCTCTGTCAATATGCCCTTGGGAACAGCCTGCTGTTACCAGTTGAGTGAGTGACACAAGGCAGATGCCAAAACAGACTATTAGATGAACAGGTCAGCAGTTGGGACTGCAGTGGTCCTCTGCCCCAGGACCTATTCGCATGCCATGCCAGAGCTTGTGGGCAACTGCTCTTCAATGATATACATATGTTAGGCAATGATGGCACCAAACTCAATTCCTCTCCAGGAGGGTGAAGGGGAAGACAACATCAGCATGGCATAAAGAGTCCACTTATTTTGCACTCTGCTCTTCATTATCATCACCACTGTACATGATAGGCACGCTGAGACTCAAAGAGAACGTCATTTTCCCAAGGACACAACAGAGGCACTGCAATTCCCTTTGGCAGATGGCTGGTTTCCATGCCCATCAGCCTGGTTTCTTCAGGAGTCCACTGAGACAATAGTGCCATTGGAAGTGATGCATCCATGGATCCTTAAAAACCATCTCTCATTTGATTCCATTGGTTATATCAACCCCATATCCCCCAGTTTCAGTCCATCACACAGCAGCTATACAGAACCTATATGATCATTCAAACCCTACTGGCTATCGAGATCACAGGTGGCCTCTTGGTGGGCAGGTGTCTTCTAATTCAGGGGTCAGCAAAGTATGACCCATGGGCCAAATCCAGCCTGCTGCCTGTTTCAGTAAATAAAATGTTATCGGAACACAGCTATGATGATTCGTTTACACACAGCCTATAGCCGATTTCAAGCTACAATGGCAGAATGCAGTAGTTGGGGCAGGGACCATATGACCAAGACTGAAATACCCTCTGGCCCTTTATACAAAATGATTCCTGTCCATGGTCTAACTGGTGACCTAGCTTTTCAGAAGAGCCCTCATCCATATGATCTCCATAAGCTTCAGGACAGCAAATTTTGCAGTGGGTTGATCCCTGGTAAATCTCCTTCATGAAGTAGGTTACACTAGAAAGTTTTACAAAAAAAGCATGTAACCTCAGATGAGTTATGCATGGTGCTGCGGCTGTGCCCATACCCCACAATGTTAGAAAATTAGCAGCTAAACTAGCCAATAACTTTAAGAATCTTGCTCCCAAAGAGCTGTTGGTACATTCTCTGAAGATGTCCTGGGAAACACTTCCTAACAAAGGGAGACAAAAATGCTGAAAAAAAAATTCTGCTTGAGGGAGTCTTTATCATCATCTGTTTATAAAAGGCAAGTCCTTTCAAAAAACATTTTGAGATTTAAGGCTTTTTCACTCAAGTGGAATACTCTTGACCCAGTCAAGCAAAGGAGAATTTGAAGTCATAAAGTTCCTTCTATATGATGATTCTGCCACTTGTGGCCTCTACAACCCTTGGGCTAGTTAATGTTCCTCAATTTCTTTATCTGTTATGTGGGGCTATGTATCTGTTCGCTAGTGCTGTGTAACAAATCGCCCCCCTTCCCCAAAACTCAGGAGCTTGGAACAATGACACATATTTGATCACGATTCTCCCTTTGAGCTGGGCTGAGCTGGACAATTCTTGTCTCGCTCACAGCCAGAGTCATCTGGCAACTGGCCTGGGGCTGGAGGGTGTAAGTGGCCCCGTCTCCTGGCCGTCTGCTGGACTGCCTTCTCCCTCTCCACGGGCCTCTCATCATCACTCAGCGAGCTGCCTGGGCTTTCTTCAGGAGTGTGGGGCCAGGAACATTCCAAGGCCGTCAGAGGTTCTAAGGCCTCTTGGGGCCTAAGCTTGGGAATATGGACATCACTTGTCATATTTGTTGGCCAAAGAAGTCACGGGAGTGAAGAAATACTCTCTTGAAGGAGAAGCTGCAAAATACTGTGGGGCCAGGCTTCCTCCAGAATATTCACGGTTTTGTGTTTATTGTGATTACTGGATGAGATAACCCTTGCAGAATGTTTCATCAGAAGGTCAGATCATGAATGACATGGGGCATATAGAAAGATCTCCTCTCTTCTTCATCTAGTTTTTGGCAAGACTGTGTCTTAACAAAGACATTCCTCCTGTTAATGTGATCCCGATTCTGGCAGTGTCTGGAACCAATTGACAGCCCTTATGCTTCAGCTATCCTAAGTATCTGTGTGCTCACTTATTTTTTGGGAAAAAAAAAATCATCGTCAAAGTTGGCAATAGTTCCAACATAATTTGTTTCTGTTAGGAAACCTGGTTTGGAAAGACTACTCTGGGAAGGTGTCTAAATCAAAAAGGAAAACAACTGATCAAATCCATTTAGTGTCACAAGAAATAATGCGTCATGGCAGTCTACGGAAAGTGTGCTGAGAACTTTCACTTGCCTCTTTGGTGAAAGGACCCGGGTAATACACCATTTGTGGGAAAACCGCAATATCTATATCCTTGATCATACAGTTGTCCCATATGTTTGGCCATGCAGAGATATGAAATCATAACATTAGGAGATATAATGGGGATTGAACAATAGTCTCCCCTAATAATTTCATGGTCACACTCACGTAACCTTTCATAGGAGATCTGTGTCAGGTGGTAGCTTATTCTCACTGTGTTATCGACCAGAATCTTGGGATCAGTACGAGCACATCTCTGGCCACATTAGTGAGACACAATGTTAAGTGGCTCCTGTTCCACTCAGTGGAAGCCAAACAGTCCAAATGGCCGGGAGAGTCGCCAATTATTTGATTAATGTCAATTGCACAGAGGACCTTTTATTTGACAGTTAGGGAAACTGAGGCCCAGGGAGACACAACCAGGGATATATACCAACAAACAGTGTGTGAACCAGGCATATGTAACCCAGCTGGAGCGACAGTCTGCGTTGGAAATCAGCACATGGGCAGCTGGGCCCCCAAAGCAGGTGGAGTTAGAGCTGCTGGAAGTGTTGATAAGGCCTTTTCAGCAGCATCATAAACTCAAGCCAATAAAATTCTTCCTGTTCCAGTGGTGGGAAAAGGGGGAAAGAAATTTGGGGCAAAAGCCAGTCCAGCTCCAGGTATTAGTTCTGTCTGAGAAAAGCACACTTATTTTAGGGGGGCAGATACAGCCCTACAAGCATCCTCCTGCTACCGAGCCAGAAACTCCAACAAGACAAGTGGAGCTGAGACGCCTCGGCCCTGTTTACAGTAACCGGGGTCAGCCAGACGCCACACTGTCCCTGCTACACTGCAGTCCTGTCACACTGGTGACCTGAAGGCCTGAGGAGGAACAAGCCTGCTGGTTTTGAATATAAATATAAATATAAATGTAAATATACATAACATCTGTCTGGGGGGTACTGAGATGCTTGCCCAATGAAGAAGAACTTTCTATTCCCTTCCAGATTCTGGACAAGGGCCTGCTGTGGACAACCAGATCAATAGGAAGAGTGCATGTGTCTTTCCAGATCAATGTTTGCTGTGGAATACAGGAATTTGGGAAGGGAGACTTTCCATTTAAAAAACACGAGTACAGTTGATCACTTTCAACCACACCATTGTGACGGGACTCCTACAGTCTTCTACACCATTAGCTCATAATCATTATCCAGCACAAAGCATTTCTCAACTGCTCTCTGGGACAGAGGTCTTCTGAACAACCAAAAGAGCTCTACTGTATCAACAGTGCCTATGTAACTCCAATTTTTCATTGGATCACTCATTCCACCAGAGGCCTTCTGGTAAGAGAAGAGATCTGGTGCAGAATTACCAGTCAAAGTGGCCACCTCTTACAGACTCAAGTGCTAGACGAGTCAGATATCCAGGGGCTACTACAGACTCTGCCCTATCACAAGAGACTTTATGTGGAAAGTTCATCAGAAAGTGTCCCACAGTCCAGAAGGGTGACTAGCCTTCCCCATGCTGGAAAGGACAGTGCTGGAGGAATGAAGGACCGTCACTACCTGGAAATAAACTCGAAGAAGCAGTAGGCTCACTGGTCTCCCCAACAGTGCATCCCACAGTCTGCAGAGTGAAGCAGCTCTGGGGTCTCGTGGAGAGGGGGCAGGAGTGGGAATTCAGAGTGTCAAGTTCTAGTCCACTGCTAAGACATCAGGGACCTTATTTAAGTCCGGCATTGGTGCCATGAGACCACTGGTTGGACAAGATGTTGATTCCTCTGGCTCTAGTGTTCATTTTATTTTCTCTCAGACAACTTGACAGACAGAAGTGTGCATGTGATCTTCATTTTAACATATATATTAAAATATGATCCCTTCTGCCCTAAAGAAAGAGTGATTTCAGAATCTGAACCACTTTTCCTATAATGGCACATTTTAAAAATCCTTAAACTGTTGGCTGTCTATTACTCAAAGATGAAAGACTAAAGTTTCAAAGAACATGGGGATTCTCAGCTTCTCCTCTTGGGAGCAGCAGCTGCACTTGAAGGCCAGTTTGAATACATCACAGTGTATTCACCACCCACATCCTTGACTTCATCTCTCCTTTAAGTCGGCCACAGGGGATGCTCATTTCTGCTCTAGAAGTCCAGGTTCAATGTCGTAATTCAAGAATTGCTTCTTGTCCTCATTCCTTGGGTTTCCATTGCAGGAAGATGAGCACACTGATGGAAGCAGGCTGTGCAGTTTCCTTGAAAACAAATTATTACAGAATTTACTTACAGTGGAGTCTTCAGTTCCGTTCAGAACGTGCGACAGTTGGAAAGAAAAGCTGTATCGTGTACAAATGCCGACGACCTGGGGTCATTCTTTATACTGTAAGCAAGGATGTCAGCATTACAGCCACAGCCTGGATATCCTGAAGAAACAGACCAACTCCATCTGAGTCCTGTCTTGGCAGCAGAAACCTGGGGGGGCGGCTCACAGAGCGTGCTTTCCTGCCTGCAGCTTCCAGAACGAAATGCACTCTCTGCACAACTCAGGACGTTCCGATTCTCATTGCTTTCAGGGTCCATCCGTTCTGGACTCTCATCTCCAGGTCTCAGCTCTGTCCCTTCTTCCTCTAACCCAGTCTCTAGTTTGCATCTGCCTTGAATGACACCCCCACTGATTTACCTGCTCTGGCCACGGCCGTGAGCTGCTTTGGAAAATGGGTGAAATACAGACCAGCCATCATCTGGGCTTCAGAGCTCCTGAAAGCTCTGCAGAGCCCAATCCCAGCTGGGGTCAAGTGCCCAGCTGCGTTCTGTCTTCCAAGAGAGATTAAAGTGGGGCCGCGATTGAGGGCAGATCATGAGGCGACTTCAGAACCCAGGGCAGGAGAAAGTGACCTTCAGTGACACGGCCTCCCCTGCATTCTTCCTGAGGATGATTAATGCCAGCGCTGGGAGTTACCGTCATCAGATGTGCCTAATTATTCAGTGAACATGGCCCAGCTGTGGAGAAACAGGGTCATACAACACTGAAGGCAGCTGGAGCAGGACCCCTGTATCAGGGTCGAAGTGGAAGGATGGGCAATGACCCTGTGTCCAAACTAATTAAAAGGGCTCCTTTTTCTGCTCAGAGAACCAGTCACTTTTTAGGAGGACAGAATCAGTCCTGAAGTATTTAGAGAATCAATCTATCATCAGAGTTTGTCACTTCTCCAGCCCACAGAGACTTTTTCTGGGTGTGTGTGTTTGACTGAAGTGGCAGTAGCCAAGGGACAGAATCCCACCTACGTCCCTTCTATGGGCAGCCTGAGCTCGAACAAAGACCCACTGTTTACACTCACACGCGTCAACTCAGCTGGGGCTGCGTTTCTCAGACCACCCAGCCCTGACAGTCCGACACAGGCACTGGCCACCAGAGGCCGACAGCGTGACGTCAGCCCGAGGTGCAGCACCAGGCAATTGAGCACTGGGTTCAGTTCAGCACTGCGTTCTCCTTGGACTTCTCTGCAGGGGGCTGGCAACGCAGCTCCTTTGGACACGCATGCATGTGACTGCACGCTCGTGTGTGGCCATTTACTGACTACAGGGGTAAGACCACGGTGGACCTACATCTTTGAAGTGTGCAGCTCAGTACCATTAACAGGAGGTATGGACTTGTACACCAGATTTCTAGAACTTACCCATCTTGTCTAGCAAACTTTCTACCTGTTGAACAATTCCCCTTTCTTAAGACCATTCTCCGCTTGCTAGGATGATGACCTGGTTTATGAAATTTGTAAACTAAATTTTACACAGAAATCCAAGTCCACTTTGCAACAAAGGAGGGAAACCTGAAGTTTCCCTCAAGTTCACAGTCTCCTTTAATTATGTCCAGTTTTCTAGTGAGTTGAAGCTGCAGTTGAAGTGTGGCAGGGCGTTGTCCAGCTGCACAGAAGTTGGAGGTCAAGGGGACAAGACTTAGGTCTATAAACTACTGAGGCAGAGTAGATACAGGTTTAAACCAAAGTCATGATTTGTAAGCTTGAGTTATAACGATTGAGTTATGTTTATTGATTGTTTATCATAATATTTACATGTTCAAAAAGGATGGACAAATTGAAAGAATGAGATATCAATAATCTACCACCACCGTGTGTGCGCGCGCTGATTGACTTGGCATGAACGACTGAGCCATAAGAAACCAACCCACTGGTAAACCAGGAAACAATTAGAACCTACCGTTTAGAATACTATCTAGGAAACGTAAAGACGTAAAACCAGTAGTGAAGAGGAAGAAGGTAGCCATTTTCTACCAGGACAAATTGATGTTTCAGACTGACAGGAAACAGCCTGAGGCAGAAAGAAGCAGGGACAGGAACCCTGTACTCCAGAGGGGCTGAGAAATGGAGATCACTGGGACCTAACTTACTAATTCCCGCAGGATCCAGCAAACCTCTTATACTTCATTTGGATGCGTTGTCAGCTGATATCTTCAATAATGAAAGTTTTCTACCTGAGCTACTTAGAGACCTGTTCCTAATAACCAGAGATCTCTGTCCAGAATCCAGGTGCTTCCCCAATCCACAGGAATTCTTCCAGATCACCCAAGTGCTAAGAGTATGTTACACAGCCCCCAAGTGTCCCTCCTCTGGGGCTGCTGGGACCCAGCTGCTCCCCTTCACAGCCTTCCCCTGAGCTGGTGTGGAAAGCTGCCCTCGTGTGCTATGGTCACACATCTTTGTGTTCGATCTTTTGTGCTGAAATGCAGACAAGAGCCAAGAGCTGCGTGTGAAGTCCTCTTAGATGTTTCATCTTGGCTACGCTGTTCTGCTTCTCTAACTAAGCAGTAGTGTTTAAGGAAAGAGGGTGAATGGGGCCTAAATTAAATCACCGCAGGTCACTCTGAATTGGTCTCATGGCGATGGTCTACCCAGACATGAAAATGAGGACAAGGGCCACCCCAGAAGCGAAGCCAGCGTCCCTGCCTTTCTCCTGCCTCACTCTTCCCCTCCCGCAAGAAGTGATCACACTGGCTGGGCTTCCATCCTTGCCCTGCAAGTGATGAATGTTCTCTTAACCCCAAGAAGAGTAGTTTGGGAAGGTCTTAATCCAGAAGTTAATCTGTGAACATGTCCTCTCTTTGCAGGAATCTTATCTTTTAAAGATGAGTCAGCCTTCCTTGCCACATGAAGATCCCCCTCCCTCTGCCCTTGATACCCCAGGCAGACTTTCCCATTCCTCAGCACAGGAAATAAGCCTTTGCTCTGTCCCAGCGACATCAGAACAGGCCACTGTATAAATGTGGGCTTTTCTCCTACTAATTGTGTCTGATGTTAATTTGTTTGTTCATCCAGCCTGTGAAGACCCTCAGAGAGAAGGGGGGAGACTTTTGTCCCTGCCACGAGGGCTTCATGACATCAATTATGTAGGCTGCTGAGACTTAAAACAAGCTGTTGGCATGCTTGTGGGAATGCACGTGAGTATCTTCAGTGCTTAACCTGTGTCCCTGACCAGGTGGGCTGGTGGAGGCGGGCAGGCCCCGCAGCCCCAACAGCTATGGCGCTGGGGCCCAGGCACACGCCCAGCAGCGTGGACTGATGGGGAGCACACCGGCTGCTGTGACTTGTTTCCCGGAGAAAACCCCAGCCACATTCGTCAGCACGAGCATCTGCACAATCAGGGGGCAGAGGAGGACCAATCTGGAAATAAACATCTGCTTCTGATGTTTTTCAGTAACATTTGTTATTTGTGCATCATTTGGCCATCTGGCCAACACAAGCAGACAACCAGTAGCAAGGGTTGCTTTAAATCATAGGGAAAATATTAATTGGAGAGACTTCTACCTTAATTTCCCCCCTTACCCCATGAACTGGGAAAATAATGCCACCATTAGATTGTGGCCTGGACCTCCTCCCACGGCTCAAAGGGCCCAGAGCCACGAGAAGCCCTGAGTCTCTACCTGTGCACGGAACCGACCTGAATGTCCACTTGGAGCCCGCGCGTCAGTTCAGTCAGAAAATCCTTGCAGGATGCCTGTGGGTGGACGGAATTCTCTTACTACTGATAACATGAAAGATGGTGAGCACCCAGTCCTTACAGTAAAAGATTGCAAATTTAGGAGTCAAACGGAGGCAGAAGTTGCACAAAGCAAGCTTGTCCAGAAACATAACCCCCAGCCAGTGTTGCTGAGGTATTTGGAGAAGAAACACCCTCATCTGGGAACCTTGGGCAGACATGTGATGAACCTCGGTGACAGTGAAGGAGGAAGAGAGCAGGAAAGAAGAGACGCGTGTACATGAGCACAGTACAAAGGGACTAGAGTGACGAACCTACAGTGGAGAGTCCCAGAAGGCTGGGCAAGCAGTGGCGCATGAGCATCAAAAGCAGGACAAACTCAAGGTGGGTGGATGTTCCCCCACAGTCTGACTCAGGAGACAATTGAACAACCAGCTGGTAGGGGTCCTTAATTTCCTCTCGATTCTTCTAACACTTGCCTCTGAGAATATTTTTCATTACAAATAATTCAAAGTTGCACAAATTCACACTGTATATAAAAACAAGTAATGAAAAAGGGTAGATTCATAGTCCTTTCCAGCAGAGACAATCGCAATCATTCACTGGCAACCAGTCTCCCTATTTGATATTTCCTGTACATGGACTGATCTAGGTTATTATTTATGGGCACAAAATGAGATAGGAAATGAGCACAATCTTCGAGGTGGTCACTTGGCCTGTCTCTCATATATTTTGGCTCATGCAGCCATTTCTGCGGTGATACACAGTTGGGTCATCTCCAGGTTTCTCGTTATATCCACCAGAACTTTTAGCCCTTCCACGGTGCCCTTCAGAAAGTATCTATTCCCAGCCGTCTTGTATCTTATGACCCTACTGACTTCCTTGGAAGTTTTTGGGACCCACTTAAGACACGCTCTCACTGTAGCTGCCGGCACATGAGCGTGTTCAAGCCCTGCAGCCGGAATGAAGGGCATAACTAACACCGAAGCGGAAGGAGGTTGACTGGAGAGAGGTGAGACCAAAGGACATTTAGGGAGGCTTTGCTTGAGAACTCACGGACAGAGTGACACGGCCTGGGCTAGGGCCCTGGTGGTGGAAGCAGCAAGAAGTGACCCAGAGTGATTTCAAGGGAGGTAAGGAGGGGGCTTCGAAATGGAGGGTTCTAATCAGTCACCGGAGTCATGGCAAACCCATAAACATGGCGGCTCCGACGCGCCCACGTGATCCCGGCCGCAGAACTGTGTCCCTTGTTCATGACAGGCCTGGCTCATAGGCCTCTGCAGGAAAAGCCCAAGGACAGGAAGCCAGGCTGGGGGCAGAGGCAGCAGTCTGGTGCAGCCTGTCAAGCTGGTGGACATCTTGGGTGTCATAATATAGGAGGCAGGAGAGAGAGGCACAGGACAGAGGTGGGCAGGGGTGGGGGTATTGTCAGGGAGGCTTCCACCAGGGGTCCCAGAAGTCTGCTTCCACCAAACAGGATCCCAGTCCATGGTGCAGGTGAGGGTGGCATGTCTCTTGGGACCTCGAGAACAACAGCTGAGAGCAGCTGTGTGAGGGCCCAAGCAGGGGAACACAGGCCATCACCCAGGCACCAGGCTGGGCCAACCCTGAGGGTGAGTGCAGGTTCAGCCAGTGCCTACGACGGTGCTCCAAACACCCACGCAGGACCAGGCTACACAGCAGAATGATGGACTTCAGCACCTCCCACAGCCTGACCCAAGCGTCACCAGGCCTAAAACCTCAAGTCAGCCTGGGGCTGAGACTGGTGCACAGTACCCCGGCCCCCTCAGTCATTATCCCAGCAAGGATGCTGGAGCACCAGCCTGGACCTCCAAGCAACAGAAGGCCGTCTATGGACCACTGCAGGTGGCGCCATCATGTGCTCTTCTGTGTTCTACTCTGCCCGGTGCAGGGCACGTCCGTCTGTAGGAGGACTTCGATGGTCAAGAAGCTGCACTGCACGCACCTGCACGCACACGGCATGCACACTGCACGCACGCTGCACACACTCTGCACGCACATGGCATGCACGGTGCACGCACTCTGCACGCACACAGCACGCACTCTACATCAGTGTTGATTTGGGTTTCGACCCTGGCCCCCAGATCTTGAACCTGGGTTCTTTGACATAATCCATGCCCCACTCCCAGTCTCAGCCATTGGCCACAGGGTGCGCCCTACATTCCTCAGTGCTTACTGCAGCTCCTAAGAGCCGCTGAGTAATAGAGCCATCAACAGATGAGTTCACCCGCAGAAACAGTTTGCCTGCCCACACGGTTGCATGGAACACCTCTTCCAGGCCCGCTCGCAAAACGTCCATTTCATTGCAATATCGCGTGTCTCTTGGGACCATTTTTGAGAGCAAATTTCTGGAGTTAGTGGGGATGGGGTGGGGGGATCACTCTAATTCTGAACAAGCTTGCTTCAGACTCATATGCATGATCTACTAGTAACTCTAACTAAACTTGCCTTTAGAAATGCTGCAAAATTTAAGAAAAAAAAAAGAGAAAGTAATCTAAGATGATGGAAATGTTAAAAAAAACACACAACTTTCAAATAGCCAGTTACAGCCTTAGTGATGCCTCTTCAGGTGTTTGAGGAAAAGCCCGATGACAGAGCAAGTGGGAAGGACGTGTCTGTTGTCCTGAGGAAGGAAGAGAACCACTTAGCTGAACACTGCCAGAGATCTTATTTGCTGATGCTGCTACTCTTATCTGAACATATTAAAAACCCAAAATTCCCTTATTAAGAAATAGCACCCCTGACATTACTGTGACTGGCTAACATTTGCTTCTTAAGAAATATCACTCCCATCTACCCACCAAGGAAACATTTCCTGGAATGCTTAGACCCACACACAAAAATGCAAATCCACGTAAGACACGAAGACTAAAGATGAAAGGCAGGGTGAAATAAGCAATTAAGACAAAAAGAAAAAAATTGACTTGGTTTAAGGCAGGCTTCATACGGCTACCATATTACCACTACAAATCATTCTCCAAATTCTTTCCTCTCTGTAAAGTGAAAAAATAGGAATAGTTCATTTCCAAGGTCATCCTTGTTCTAACCTTCGGGCTCTCCTGAAAGACTCTGATGTAGTTTCATCTGTCTAGATGGCATTTGTTTCCTTTGCTGTTGCAAAGGAAACCATACACCTTTATAATGTTATAAATCAATATTACTTCAATAATTTTTTAAAGTCTTCTAAAAAGAGGATTCTTGACACTTTCATGACCTCACTCACGAAACATTTCTCGTGTGTATCTGAGAAGGAGTCAGCTAGCAGGAACAGACGTGAGGTGGTAGCGGGGAGCAAATGACTGAAGTCATGTTTTTCCTTGATTTCACCCTTACCTACTCCCCCACCGATATGTCACCCATGCCTCTTTTCTATGTCATTTCCCGGGGCTGATGCTGCCCTAGCCCCTGTCTAGAATTGTGGGAAACTGTACCCCAGACTGGCCAACAACAAGGTAACATAAACCTGCTTCACGCAGGGATAAAGGTCATCCTCAAGAATGTGCAGAGTTAAAGCAGCCCCAACTCACCCCAGGTGTTATCAACAGACTCATATTTCATGTCCCAGAGTATTTCTAGGACATCTCCTTCCCAATGCTATTTTTAAATTGAACTGTTAAAAATTTTAACTTGATTTAGACTTGAATTTTGTCTACTTAAACACTGTTGTGGTTATTAGTTTTCTAATATTGGAAATTTGAAATTGCATGGAACTACAGTGAGAACAATCCCCATGGGGCAAAAGTGGACCCCGCCCCATAGAGTTCCTTCCAGCACTTTCCAAACCTGAACTTCCCTTGAATTTGCCTGCTCTGGGTGCCACTAAATACCACAGGCCTACACGCACAGAACTTATTTCCATAGTTCTGAAAAGTGGGCATCCAAGACTCAGGTGCTGGCCCAGCTGGCATGTGGGGAGGACTCTGTCCTTGGCTTGTAGATAGTGGCCTTCTTTGCCTCCACACGGCTCTTCCTCTTGTCTGCTTTTCCGTGTATGCCCAGCTTCCTGGTGTCTCTTCTTACAGGGATACTGATCATGTCGGATCAGAGCGTCACCCTGACAACTTCAATGAACCTTATCTCCATAAAAGCCCTTTCTCCAAATACAGTCATACTGGGGTTGGGGGTTTCACCATGTTTTGGGGGATTGCAGGGGACACACACAAACATGCAGTCCATTTCACCTCCCAATCCTGACATCCCAGTCATGTGGTCAAAACAAGCAGCCAAGATTTCCTACAGAATAATGTTAAACTCAGCCTTGTCACAGTTCTGTCAACTCACAAGCTATTCTGATGGTCTATAAGGAGACAGCTGACCCCAAATTCCTGCTTTTACTCTGTCCAAAGATGGCTGCTGCACAAGTCATGCCACTGCAAATCCTACTACTTCTCCCCAAAGACTTCTTGACAGGAGGCAGCCCTGGATAGGTCTGTGCGAAGTCTTCTGAGCCCCTTTTTCCACACCAAAATTAGTCAATTGACTATTTACTTTCTTGCAAAGTAGGATTTCAAGAGAATCTCTAATAATGCATGGCTTTCAGTTTCTCCCTTTGACCATGAGAAACACAGAGAAGACAGTTGAACGGAGATGGCCAGGAACTGGGCTCTTCCAGAAGCCAGGCAGCACGGGCCTGCACAGAGAATGCAACCGCAGGCAGTTGGCAATCGCTTGCCCTGCTCTGGGCTGCAGAACCCTCAGATGGCATGTGACTCAATTCCAAACTGCAGGCCTCTGCCCGCGAGACCCAGCTCATTGAGCCACGGAGCACACCTCTGCGCACCTGTGAAAGGTGAGCAGGAAGCTTCCCAGGGCAAGCTGGAGCCCACAGCAAGGAGACTCCTGGGACAAGGGCAGGTGAGCACCCTCTTCATCCTGACATCCTCACAACGGGCCTGCCACCCAGGACACAACTCATTCCTTGTCCACCACTGGCCCACATGACAGCTGCCTCTTGAAATCTGCAGTCTGCAGAGGGGCTCTCAGAGTGCTTGACTGTGCTCTCTGCTTTTATTCTCCAAGTATTCTCACCAGACTGGCCCCCCCATATCTGATCTCCTTCCAGAAAGCTATGGAATTCAAAAGAATGGACTGGCTGGACCTCCATTGCAAGGTCTTCACTGACAACTTGGCAGAAATTGAAGACACACTCCATGTTTATTCTTCACCATGACTTTCCCATAAAACCATAGTTTTATTCCACAGCACAGCCAACAATAATATTAAAGTAAAAAGTAGATACTCTTTGCTGGGCACCTATTACATATTTCAGGTGCCACATGACGATCCATCAATTGATTTGTCTTTTGTATATCTCCACTGTTTTCTCTAAACTTTGCAAAATCCCTGCAAAGTGGATATAACTCCCATTCTGCATGTATAAAACAATCTCAGAGAAAACTAACAGAAATCACACAGTAGCAAACTCCAGAGCCAAAACAAGGCCAGGCAACACACACACACACACACACACAGTATTTAAAGAGCTGTAAACAGGTTACTTTTAGCAATACAATTCTTTTCTGAGGTAGACATCACCCCCAGGAAAATGTCAGGTTCTGGTTCTCCCTCTCATTCCTAAACAGAGAGGCCAAGTCATCTTCTCCATTGTAAAAACTGGACAATGCATTTATTCACTCATTCAGCCAGTGCTTACTGAATGGCCGCCCAAGTGCTAGCTAGGTTTTGGGGGAGAGAGGAGGGTTAAAGGTACACTGGCTTCCAGCTGGGGAGAGGGAACTTTCTGCAGAAAATGAAGTTCAGAGCCCTGTGCTGCTGACTGCCAGTAATCACGCAGACCGGGGAGGATGGAACACAATAACGAGAGACCTAAGCACACACAAAAAAGGACAAAAGTGCTAATCAAGGCCAAGCAGAGCTGCCCTCGGGAACAGAGACCACATGCTTGCAAGGAGCTCTTTGGAAGCCAGGCTTCTGAGCTTGGATTTTAACGGAGCACAGTGGTAGTTAAGGAAGGCATGTCTCCCCTTTGGCTGGCAGCAACACCCCAGGCTTCCCGTGAAGTTGACGTAAGCCCCAGAGGGCTGTGAGCAAGAAGAGTTATGGGCGGGGTTCCCGAGATCCCAGCGACAGAAGAGTGTGTGAAGTGGCCAGGGCAGCAACCACCCCCGGAAAATGAAAGCAAAGTTTCTCTCATGGACGTGCTGGGGGACAGGACCTCCTAGGACCCCAGGGCAGCTCATCAACTCAGCATTAAAAGTGCTGTCTGTGTGAGGCTTCCAGAAAGGGCAAAGGGCAGCCCCACTGCTGGGTTAGGGAATCCACAGAACTCCAACGCAGCTCCCAGAGGCTCCAGGCCCTGACTGCCCACCAACCTGGATGAGAAGTTCAGCCTTTGGGCTCCATCATTTGTGGTCCCCTAGCTGGGCTCTGGGCCAGCATCCCGCAAAGCTGTCCACCACTGGGGGTCTCCTGCTTCCATTTCCTGCTCCAGCGGAGGACTAAGCTGGCTGCTGAATTGAAATATATGCACTTGAGCCAGAAGTTCACCCCACTACTCTGGTTATTTTAATAGCCAGACCCCAAAGTGAAGAGGGAGACTGGGGGTAGGGGGAGGGGGAGGGGAGGGGGAGGGGGAGAGGGAGAGAGACTGTGTGTTCGTTCACAGTGCAAAAAGCCAGGATTATTTCCTTTTAGAGGTCATTTTGCTAAAAGGAAAAGGCAAATGCATCTGGCGCATAATGATTTATTGCTTTGCATTTCACATGATTTTTCCTTATGTGAATTTTTTTTTTTAAATAGGTTAAAAGGTCTTTAATGTCAGTGATTTAAAAAACATCTCTCCACTAAATGCTAAAATAGGTGCATGGAATGGACAAGTGGGCACACCCTGGTAGCTCAGAGGCTAAGCGGGCAGGTGAAGTGCCCACCAGACAAAAGGACTTGGGTTTGAGACCCAGAGCCAGGGAGAACCACCAAAAATGTAAATCAATAAAAAGTGCTTCCTCTACTTCCTTCCTTCCAAATCATGCTTCATTCTCCTCCCCGTTCCTTCCTCTATTTAAGAAAAAAAGAAAAGGACAAGAAATAGAGATTATCTGGAATTTACAGCAAGGTTGATTTAATCTCCTAATATATTTAATCTCTGACACACATAGAAAAGTGATTTTCAAAGTATGGTCCGGACCCAGGAATATGTTAGAAATGCAAATTCCCAAGTCCCACCCCAGACTTAGTGAATCTGAAACTCAGTGGGGCTCAGTCATCTGAGCATGTTTCTCTTTTTAAGTTTTATTAAAGGAAACCTGCCTCCTAACATTATGTAGACTAAAGGTGTGTGAGTGACTCCTGAGAGTTGTCCAGATCCTGGACACGGCTTGCTCTTTAGGAGACCTCAGTCCAGTCTAGATTTCAGTCAGAGAGGAAGGCCCAGAAAGATCTAAGATTGACACCAAAATGGGTCTTTGCAGCGGTGGTTTTGGCAGAGGGGGTTACTGGGGAAGAAAACAAATATGGAAAGAACTGAAGACTTGGCATCGCCTTGGCTTCTCCCACTTACTGAGCATGAAAAGCAAGGAACCATGAAGGCCACAGAGTGGCTGTGTGTTTTCTAAAAAAAAAGCCTGCAGGTTCAAATCGATTCTCTGATCAGCTTGATACTGGATTTAATTTAGCCACAGCAGTGTTATTGTAGCTGTCACAAATTTGGTCTTTCTATTGCCCTGTGAAGCTGGAACCAATTGTTGTTATAGAGAGACTAAATAAAAGAGGTGCCGGATTTCCTGTTATTACAGATCCATTTTTTGAGATGCTAGAAAAACATCTTTTTTTTTTTTTTTTTTTTTTTTTTTAGCATAATTAAATCCAGGTGAAGCGGCACTGCGTGGACTTTGCCAGGGATTATTTTGACAAAGTTTCCAAATGAAACATTTCAAGGAAGAAAAGTGACAGTTTTTTAACATTCTCTATTGAGGGGTGGAGTTTCTATCACATTATTTGTTTGACAAGATCTACTTTATGTGAAATGTCAAAATATGTAAATCCATCAAGATTACCCACTTTGAAACTTTAACTGTAGAAAAGCAAGGTGACCTAGAGGTCTTGGGGAGCCTTCAGAGGGAAGGAAGAGGAAACCAAATCCCAGGACAGTTCGGGAAGGAACTATGACCTCTGAACACGTGCGCTTCATGCAGGAAGCAAGGTCTTGAAGGCATGAAGGGAAGACGGTTGTGCTCCTGTGAGGGCTGTGTGTCAGCCTGGCCCGGATATGGTGACCAGCTGTTTGGGCAACACCGTTGTGGAAGTTGCTGAAGACTTATTGTCAGATGTGATCACCATGGAAAGGGGTAGACTTTAAGAGCAGATTTCCCTCGAGAATGCGGGATTTCCTCCAATGAGCTGCAGCCCTGAAGAGCAAAGTCAGAGGTTTGCTGGAGCAGGAGGAGTTCCATCTCTGGACAGCAAAGGCACCCGTGTTCCCAGTCTTCAGAGTCAAGACGGCAATGCCAACTCTGACCGGATCTCCAGACTACTTCCTGCCCTGCAGATTTCACACCCTGCCTGAGTCAGTTTCTTCGCATAAATCTCGCTCTCCCTCTAGATATAGGTCCTATCTGGTTGTTTGTCTGGGGAACACAGACTAACACAGCCCCCAAGCCCCAATTTGTGATTCCTTATCTTCATAACATTCATACTGCTCTCCTGCTCTTGATATTTTAGTTGACATAGTTTGGTGAAAACTGGAGGGAAAAATTGAGTTATTTTAAATCCAAGTGCCATACCTTCCCCAGTAGAAAAATAAAATACTGCTATACTATGGGGTGTATGCGCACGTGTGTGTGTATAAAAAATACAAATTGGAATAACTGCTCCAAACATCCAAAATCCTACAGAACATCTATACTTTCACTGTTTATTTTATAATATGACTCATTTATTTTCATGCCTACCTTCCCCAATTCACTGTGAGCATCTTGAGGACAGAAATTGCCTGAATATTTTTTTAATCTTCATGTAGTGGGAATTAGCTGTATCTTTCAAAAAAAGTACATGGTCAAAATCTTCACAATACCAGTCTACTACTCTGATGCGCACTCTCTCCTCTCTCCCCTCTCCCTCTCTCTCTCACACACACACACACACACACACACACACACACACACGTGACACTCTTTACCTGTGCTAAGTCCAGTCTGGAACAGCAGCTAGAATTAAAACATACACAGGTGGCTAAAGAATTCCGGAATTACTTGAGTTTAGTCCTAACTGGCTCTTGCCAGCCACTGCCCACCCCACGATGTGATCTGATATTGGTAACATTAGAAGGCCTTGTCAATGAATCTAGATCAGACAAAATGCTTTTGAGACTGATGCTAGGTATGGCACTTTCAAAGAATTTAGAGGCATGGTGATCTGCCCAAAATCTCGTCTTTATACTTTCAGAACTTTACAGTAAATGATCTGAAAAATGGAAGCTCTCAGTCAAATCATAAAGAATCTCCTTACTCAATAAATCACACTGACAGGAAATGAACTGCTAAAGCTGTGCATTAGAGAAAGGGGGGCGGGTCTATGTTTAAAAACACATCTGAGTAGGATTCTATTGTTCAAAGGGGGCTTGTTAAAAATGGAATTAAATTCACTAACAGATTTTACACATTTCCTTCCAAATAGCATATCAGCCTAGTTCTCCCACAGCAATTCCAAGAAAATATATCTTTAAATTTCTATGTTCTATATTCTGCAAGAGAAAGGTTAAGTCAAGTCTGCTTCTTGACGTAGCTTTCCTGAAACAGATTTACAAGAATATTCCCAATGACGCTGTGGCCTGGTAAGATGATTTTAACTTGGCTGCAGTCTCCTGCAATCAAGAGCACCTCACGTGAAGATGAAGGCAGAGAGCGACGTGGTGCTTTTTACAAATCAAGGATGCCAGCGTTTGACAGCCAAGCCATGAAGACAGGGGAGAACGCTTGGAACAGTCTCCTTCGCACCCCTCCAAAGGCACCAGCCTGCTGACACCCTCGCCTTGGACTTCTCCCCTCGAGAACCATGAAAACAAAATTTCTCCGAGATACCCAGGCTGCAGAAGGTTGCTACTAGCGGTCCTAGCAAACGGATCACGTTCCTTCCCGCAGCGGCACAGAAACGCTTGGGACCACAAACCTCTATAACTAAATTCTTGTAACAATTACTTCTTTTTATAAAAAAGTGCTGTCAGAGACCACGCATGCTCACACTGCAATCAGGATTCTGATACTAAAAATTAATATCTAATATGAGCCAGCAGTCGGATTCATGTAGACAAGAGAGAATCTGAAAACAAGGAGAAATGGAATGGAGACCCGATGACCCTCAGTCTCACTGTGTTTTATACTAAACAGCACAGCTTTCATTTCATCCATGTGTTTCAGTCATTCACAAGTCTTAAGTTAAAGGGGTTGGGAGTATTGGAGGACTGCACCTTGTGCTTGGTCAGCCTCACTCTGATGCCCCAGGTGGGCCACGCTGGGGCAGAGCACCCCCCGCCCCACCGCACTGTGCACAGGTGGCAGTGGTTTCAGCTCCCAGCCCCTTGGCTTTCCCTTGTATTAATTAAGGCCTATGTCACATGTGACAAACTCACCTTTTCTGAAGTGTACAGCTCAAGATTTGATAAATGTGTAGTCAATAGCTATGATTACCTTGGATATAAAACAGTTCCATCACCATCAAGTCCTCCCTGCAATGGCCCTTAGCTAACAGCTTCCTCTCCAGTCCCAGGCAGCAACTGACCTGCTTTCAGCGCCTGCAATGCTTCCTCTGCAAGACTGTCATATATGGAATCACGCCGGAGGCAGCGGCCTCTCTGTCTTCAGCACAACACACTGGCCCTCACTGTGCTCCCGGCAGGCCAGCAGCTCTTCCTGCTGAGAGGTGATCCACATACCCCGTACCCCAACTTTACTTGACCTCCAGATAAGACAATCTGGCTGCTTCAGGTTGGGGAGATTACAAATAAAAGGGGCTCTCAACCCTTTCGCATACAGGCTTTTGTGCCAACAGGAGTGAATTGTTGAGTCACACAGTGAATGTAAGTTTAACTTTGCAGGAACGTGTCAAACTTTTCCAAAATGGCCATACTGCTCAGAGAGCTGTCAGTCTTTTCCTGAACAAAACGGGCTCCACATCACACTTGACTTTCAGAAGACAAGTCAGTCAATAAATAAATTTTTGTCAGTGAGTAGCTTCATTAGAAACGGAAAACACTTGTCAAAACCTTTGATGTTTATGACAAAGACAAAGTCAAATGAAGCACTGGTGTCAGGGCAGAGGCATATGATAATGCAAACGGCAGCTACTTCTTTCTGCCCCTGTTCGGCTTCTGTTTCAATTCCAGATGGAATCACTGATTGCAGGGAGACACTGTGAGGCGGGCCTGGTTGTGGCCGCTTTACCTGTCTCTCCTTTCCATGGTACCTCTTACAGCTTCTGCTTCTGCGCCAAACAGAGGAAGGGTCACTTCCCAAGTTCAGAGGTGAAATGCATCCATCTGTGGTTACAAGCTTGTGTGTCTCACCCAGGCTGCATGTTCTTGAGGCCTGTAGGCCATCTCTGGAGGTGAGGTGTCTACAGGACATGGGTTTAACCTACCTGAAAGAGGTGATTTTTCCCAACTAGCTCCGATCCTTTTTTTCTTTCTGAACTTGACTCCAGTCTCAGATGTGCCTTTATGCCAAGGACCAAGAGAAATCCTTCGTAAGTCTAAAGGTCCATTGGCTCACACATAAAAAGAAATCCCGTACTCTAGTTCCTTCTTCAAAGGGTCCTCGTTTGAACCTGTTGGGGGTTAGAGTGGGAGAGCAGGATTGTCCAAGTATTTAGCTTTTCTGGATCTGGAAGTAGATGGGAAAGGGATGTCAGAGCTTGAAAGAAGCCACGCACCTTCAGGAGAGGAGAATTTCAGGACCACCAGGCACAGCTTTATCGGCGAGGCTGCTTTGAGATGCTGAGCCACAGCTTCAGCTGAAGCTGGTTCTCTCCCCAACAAGTCAAGTCTGGCCATGCAGTAGAAAAGGAAAGTCCCCGAAAAGACACGTGGGTTTAGTTGAAGCTGCCCTTGACTGCGGGCACTTCTGCTCTTCCCCAAGTCCTAGAGTGAAATCATCAGAAGGCCTGCTTCAAACATCTTAAGATCACACTTGAAAATATGCTCATATGTGTTTGCCAGGTGGAAAGAAGCATTAATAAGACAGATGGATATTTTAAGAACCAAATCTACAGATACCTCTGAATCAGTGAGCGCATTAGTATGTGCCCACATACACACCGTGTGTATTTATTGGGAAAACACAGAACAGAGACAACAGTTCTCTCACTATTGCATCAAATTTTTGAACAGATGCAAAGAGAAAAATCAATGCTATGATTTATTTGAAGTGAACTGGTCACACAGGAACGAGGCTATCTAGAGCTGAAATAATGAAAAGTTACTTGCTTTTATTATTAAAAACAGAAAAAAAAATCACAGCGCAGTCATGGAAGTTGGTCATGTTGCCAGTTGAGAGATTAATTTCAGCCTCATTGACTGAAGTCTAATCAGTGAATCCTAGACTCACAGAGACCGTATTGGACAACTTCTTACTCAGTTTTCCTCAAAATTCAAGAATTCCCTTGACAAAAGCCTGACAGGGGATGCAGCTTTTTGACAACTTTGAAATCTATCTTTTAACAAGTGCTATATATAACTGCATCACTGGCAGATGTGCTTATTATTAAGCCTTGTGATATGTGAAAAATCAGCTAGAAGAGCAAGAGAAAATATCACTGGCAGATGAAAGAAGCATCAGTTCTCAGTTTCCTCAGCGCACAGCCGGGACACAGATTGCACATCTGGTAACCCTTTCCCAACAGCAGCTTTCTCTGCTGCTGCTGCACGCTGGCATCCCACAGTCACCTTTTCAAACGACGGATCCCGGGGTCCTCTCTCGGGTGCTCGTTGAAATCCCCTGGGGTGTTGCGTGGGCCTCAGGCATTTAAAAAGCTCAACTGGCAGCAGAGGTTGAAAATTAGCATTCTTGCGATTCCAACTGGGAACAAGCTTGATTGAAGCGCCCCTCTTGATACATTTGTGCACATTCATGACACAGCAACGCCCCCAGGGGATTCAGACGACTGCCCATGTGGTGTGTGGTGGGGCCACCTGCCCGGAATATGCCAGCTGAGCTTGTTTGGGTTCTTAGTGCCCGTCAGGCGAGATCAACCTGGGACTGTCCCAAACAGCACCCTTTTTCATTCCCTGGTCCAGGGATTTCCAGCTACTTTTATCAGCACTGACTGACCTGACGGTCCCGTACACAGAACAGGTCTCCAGCGCCTGCCTCCACGGGAAACAGCAGGTGGTCCCAAGCACACATAGAAAGACACCTTCTGGGACCTGAGAACCGGAGACAACAGTGCAAACGAAGGCTCTCCCTGAGGCTCCTCCATGCTCCACAATTCAAGGAGTGCCCATCCCGTCTGATTTGAATAGAATTTTCTATGGAAAAACCAGCAAAAGAAAACGCAGTTGAGAGTCTCAGGGTGGGAGGCCAGTATCGATTTACTATACAAAGTCTTAGGGTCAGTCACCCTGGAAGGACGAGTCCTGTGGTCTCCTGAGGGGTAGGCATGAAGCCCCCAAAGGCGGTGACTTGTCCAAAACATTGGCTGGTGACTGGACCAGGAGGGGCCGAGAGTCCTCTGATTCAGTCTGTGTTTTTTTCCGTGGTGCGACTGACCAGCTTCCAGTTCTAGTCCTCGCTAGGGCAGCGCTGTCTGTTAGGGGCCTGGGAATGCGTGTCCGTTCAAAGCTGGCCAGACTCAGCGTCGGACCGTGACTTCAATCCGCCTCCGCGTGCTCTCCACTGGACGCGCTTTGGGTTCGATGAGAAAAGATGCTGAGCTCTGTGCTATTTCCTTTGGCTACTTTCATTTATTCCCTTTAATTGGAGCAAGAGTTGCCAGCTTACCTGAAGCTGAAGTGGCAAGTTTTCATACGATGCTCAACACGGAGGGGGCCAAGCAGGACATCCGCTGACAGAAGAGACATAACCGTAGCCAGCAGGCTTTCTATTTCTCGTGGAAGATGTTGCAGGCATTCCCACTCATGTCTCCACCTTTCCTGGGAAAAGTCCCAAAGTCACAGCTACTGGAAACGCAGACTGCGTGAGGTCCAAGGCTCCCCAGCATCCCCCGATGCCAGCTTGGACGTGCTCAGAATCATGGGTAACTAAACACAGGCTGGCCTTCCGATGCTCAGACATGTCCTTGGGTTGTTATTATGGGAACCGAAGAAGAACAGGTATTGAAGAGGGTTTTCCAGTCCCTTGCAGGTATACCAGCTGGCAGGGTATTTGCAAGCCCAGAACTGTTGAAGTCTGGGGCTGGATACTTCTTCGGGGGCTGGGTCGGATGCGGAGCAGCGCCCCCTGGCCTCCACCTTTTAGATGCTAGCAGCGCCTAATCTCCCTTGTGGTCACTACAAATGTCCTCAGATAGTGCCACGAGTCCCCACCGACCAGTTGAGAATCACTGCACCACCATGTCTTATCTAATGCTAACGACACTAACTCACCTTCCTTGTCACATGGGCTGAGAGTGGAGAGGAGATGAGACAGAAAAACTAGGGTTTACATCTGAACCCTAACACGCCTTTCCACGTCCAGGGCTCTCCTTCCTCTCACAAACCCTAAGCCACGCCCTGGCCTGCCTCTCTGCCTCTGCTAGAGCTCTCCTCCCTTCCTTCTGGAAATCTCTTTCCTGGTCTCTGTCAGGCCAAATCCTCCTTGATCCTTAAGGTCCAAATCCAAAGCAGCTTCCCCACGAGGGCTTTCTTCACTCTCTCTCCTTCCTTTAACGTTCTTAGGTTTTCTGCTGAACTCATATTCTTGGGAAGAAAGAAAACTGCATCGCAATCCCAAGACCAGGCAGGCCCCATTGGTTTTTCATTATAGGATGCTGGGTGTTAGGCCTCAGAGCTTATGTTGTCCAAGGTTGAGGCTTTATCAGTCTTACTGTTATCACCAGACCTCACTGCTAATGCCAAGTAGTTGATAAGAAAAAGCTGGAATTTAAATGCATTTTGTGCAGACCTTGAGAGTGTTTGGAGGCTTCTCAGCAGAGACTGAGCAAGAGACACTCTTGGCTGAAGCCGGGCTCGTCCACACAGCACCACGGATGGCGTGGTGAGGGAGGAAGGGGTCACTGCTGAGCAGCCAGATGGCGCCCAGCAGCCAAGGGGTGGCCATACCACTGAGCCAGACCCCTACCCACACCCTGATCAGGGCTGCCCTCGGGCTCTCCTTCTAGCCTGCTCATCAGAGAAAGAAAATTCTCTTTTATAACCAAGGAAACACATACCACCTTGCTGCTGTAAAGTGGTTATGCATTTTTAATAAAAGAAAGTCAGGCCTAAAGGGACCAAGCTCGCCATTTTGGGGGCTAAATGCTAACCCTCCACCGGGTCCCTCACCTCATCTCAGGGGTGAGCTCACCCAATTAGGTGTCTTTATTAAATTAGAATGTATGAATTCACCTTTAGAAGGCCATATGAAAAAAAAATACAACAATGTTTCCTGAACCTACGGAAGATGAAAAGGAGAGGTTCTTACAGATGAGACGGAACTTCAGCGGCAACTCTCTCTTTGACTGGTCCCTATTTCTGGACTTTCTCCCATAGAGCTAAACAGCACTGGTCTCTTCTGGAGATAGAGGGCAACATTTTCCCCCAACGAGGCTCTTCTGTCCTTTGAATTTTAGCTTTTCATTATCTACAGCAAATGTTCTTTTTCAAAAAAAGCCATGCATGGTGACCTAGAAGATAAGGCCACTGGACAATGTCCACATACATCCCAAGGACCCAGGTTCAAGATCTGGGGCTGGGGAACAACCAAGATGCACCTTTCTTTTGGTGGCGGGGTCCACTGGACAGTGGTGAAGAGCACTTGGTGACACGGTGGAGGGCAGGGTGCATCGACACATATATGAGGAATGGGGAAACTTTACATGTGAGTTTAATGTGCAAAAATAATTAAAAGATAAATAAAAAGAAACAATCAAAAAAATTAAAAATCCATGCAACGAATTTCCCTTGGGATTTACTGCTAGGAAATAAGAAAACTTCTCCATAAACAACAGTCCAAGCCTGTACTCCTCTCTTTTCTTTGAACATCTACTGAAAAGGCAGAGATCTTCCCACAGAGAAGGGCAATTCTCTGGTCCCAAGTGTGTGATTGGCCACCTCCTCCTTGAAACCTTTAAACAAGGTCAAGGCCTTCTGAGCTCAGCCTGAGGGAGTCCACTCAAAAAGACAACTTTGATTCCATCACTGTCCTGTGTGAGATGGCAAGCGCATGATCTCCATCGCTGCAAGGAGAAGGTGCCTGCTCTGTCTGCCCTCCACCTGTGTCACCAGGCTCACTGTGGACGAGTCCCCTGGGCTGGCTGAGTTAGGGTCGTCCTGCTCTTTGCTTTGTTTCTCCACACGCCATGCTGCTTCCTGCCACACAGCCGTCAATATGCTGCTCCTTCCACCTGGAACACCCTACTTGCTCACCCTTCATATGGCAAATGCCACCTTGTATGAGTCTTCTTTCATGCCTACTCCAACCCCAAGGTGCCCAGGTCTCCCCAACATGACAGTCCCCATGAATCTCCATCCTAGCACCCCACAATGGCACTCTAACACTTACTTGGTGATTCTTGTTCTTATTTGCTCCTAGTCTGGGGGCTGCTGAAAACAAGGAGCCACCATGCTCATGCCAGGAACGAGAATCCAAGTAGGTTTCGTGGCCACAAAATCCCTGACAGCAAGCTCATGGCCTGGCACAGATAGTTCAGAGAATAACTAGAGGATGATGCACTCAATTAAAGCCATCACAATTTGCAGAGAACAGCTCTCAGATACCTCAAATGCTGACTTCTTTAATCAGAGAGGGGGAAAAAGAGCAAGATGTCTCAGGTTAAGCATCAGCAAAACAACTTTGTAACTATCAAAACTCCAGGTGGAGGGAAAACTACAAACACCTAATTAGGATGCCTGGTACCCCAATCCACTCAGCCGGCAAACACAACATTCCTCACTGCAAACACAACATTCCTCACTCCGTATGTGCAGACCTTCGCTAGGTTTGTGAGAACAGCCTACACCGCATGTGTGGTACCAATATTCTTTATAAATGGAGGCTAAACGAGCCAACTAGTAAAAAGCAGCAAATACTGTTTAATTAGACCTGTGGATTTCACACATGTAGATGCTCTTAAAAGTGTAACATACCATTTTAGCTAAGAGGACTGAATTTGGGGTCTTGAAAAATATTTGCTACAATGTTGATATCAAAATGGAACACATTCTCAACACTGACCATGTAGTTTGACTTAAAATTTGATATTTTCTAGTTGAAGGGGCATAAGAAGAATGAATTTCAAGGAAAATGCTCAACCTAACTTGAAAGTCAGGTTCTACCTGAGTCCTAAGAGATTCCTCACAATTTTGAGTTCAATAAAGCACCAGAAAATTTGAAAAGTCACATGGTATATATTGGTTAGAAGAGGGAGTGAGTTCCAAATTATGCTTTTCTTCCATTTCAAACACAAAAGGAGGCAAGATAGCCAATAATTATTGGGGAGGGGGAGGTCAATCCAAAAGGGATTTTGGGGTTCTCTTCCAAGTGTGACTCAGAACCAGGATGTGTCTGCATGGTGGCTCTGATCACTTTTATTCAGCACTTTCCCGGAAGTCTTAGGTACTGAATTCTAAGAGAAAAATCAAAGATGTGAGGATTCAAAAAGAAAACTTATTAATCATCAGTGATTACAAAACCGAATCCAAAAGAAGTTTCAGACCAATTTCTAGCACAAGAAATTAATCAAGCTTGCTGGATATAAATTTATAGTTGAAATCAATTTTATTTCAGTAAAATAGTTTTAAAAGCATTAAAATATCAAGACACTAGCAATAAACTGAAGCAGTCGAAGCTCTGAGGTGTGTTCGAGAAGGCTGAAAGAAACAAAACTCACAGAAATGAATTGGGCTCATTTACTATAAAGATGTCAGTTCTAAAATCCATCTACAGATTTCAAGAAATCCTAATTTCACTGGAATTTGAAGACGTCAATTTTAAAATAAATTTACATAGGACATGAAGTACCAAGAATAGTCAAGATTAATTTGGGGGGAATATGACATAGATTAATGCAAACTACAGAGTTTTGCATGTAAGTGTACAGAATGATTATTTCTACATCAGAGAGCCCATGTAACAACCACCCATTAAAGATGCAAACAACGACATCATTCTGGAAGGTTCCCTTGTACCCTTTTCCAGATTATAATCCACCATGATGCAATCACAAATTCAGACTTGTATCACTAATGCTTTCTCTATCTTGATCATCATAATTGGAACCTGGGGGTATGTTCTTTTTAACCAGCTTAAAACACTTGAAGAAAAGCTGACTTTTCACCGGACAGCAAGAAGTTCTCCTCTGCCGGTTCTGGCTTACTCCTCCAGGTAAGGCACTGCAGAGGGCTATCTCCAGCAACGGGTTCTAGCAATGGCAGTGGGGACTTCCCCATCATCTGGCCCAGAAGCAGTCTCTTCTCAGAGAACCATGTTCCCGAGGTCCCAGGCGACCCACAGTGCCCAGCATCCACTGGCTTCTGGCAGCATCCGCACAGAGATGCACCAGAAGACCCCCCCGGGAGGCATCTCAAAAAACGCTTCCCAGTAGTTCTCATGGGACTCTGTGGCGAGTGCTGCTGGTCAGGAACACAACACACTGGGAATGGCTTCCTCGCTACCCTTTCACAGTGATTTCTAAGGTATGGAGCTTCCTGATGAATGACTTCCTGAAGACTTCAGAGGGTGGATTTCTAGAAAGTTCCACTAACAGCATCCTTCCACCATCTGCTGAGCCTGAGCCACAGCCACACTCTGATCCGGGTCTCACTCTGGGGCGGGGGGCAGAGCGGGGCACTGGAGATGGGGTTTCTCTAGGCCCTAGAAGCATTAGCTACTCCCAGTATTGGCAAATCAAAAACTTACATGAAATATTTAATATCCTTAGAGAGTACAAGTACAGCTCATCGGCATGGACCACATCAGTGATCGAATGCTGAAACAGACAAATTTCATACAAGAAACAGGCAAAGTCACTCCTCACAAGTAAAGCTTACCTCTCGGCTGCACTGAGGTATCCTAACAAACGATCACAGACCAGACAGGGCAGATAAATAGCCTGTCATTGATAGCAGCAACAACGACGAAAAGAATATAACTACCAACTTCACTAAGAATATCAATATAAAATTCCAAAAAGCAGCAACAAACAGAAGTTAAAATCTCTGTTTTAAAATATACCATGGCTGCACTTAGGACACCTCAAAGGCCAAAGGGAACGTAGGGCCGTAGCCCGGGAAGGCAGCACATTAGGGTCAGTGCAGGAAAAGTACTAACACTATATGAACAGATCTGGAAGAATCATAAAATTATTTCCATAGCACTAAAAAAAAGTCAGATTCAATACCCAGTCTTAACTTAAGCACATTCACATTTAAAAATAAAGAAAAAAAGGACTCGATGGCTATTTGCCTCAGTGCTGAAGTCAGCATCTTAAAACAACTTGTTCACCTTCTCTCGTGGGGAAACATTATAAAGGCATGTCTACTATGGTCAGGGAAAAAAGCTATCTACACTAACATTTAACAGTATACACTTTAACGTCATTCTATTCGACCAATTCCATGAGACAAGTGAAATCGATTGGAGACATAGAAATTGGAAAAGAAAGTGATATGCAGGGGATATGACAGTATACTTGGAAAAACAATGAAAACGTATCTCCACAGTCAAAGAATGTAATAAGATATATATATATATATAAACATAGCAATATAGAAGATGAAATAGGAGTAAACGAAGATATTTATAAAATCTGTATGAAGACACTTGAAAGTAGACTAGAGTCGAAGGGCATCGCTTATTCTTGGAGAAGATGACTCAACATCATAAAGATGTCAGCTCTTCTTAAGCTAATTTACACATTCCAATAAAATTACCCACTCCAATAAAGATGTCAACAAACATTCTCTTTTTATGGAACTGGACAAAATGATAAAGTTCCTATAGAAAGACAAACATGCAAAAGTAGTGAAGAGAGCACTACACAAGAAAAACTTGGGCAAGTGGTGAAGGGAAATAGTCCTGACATTAAAACGGACAAGTCCTTTTGGAATGAAAACAGGGTGGTACTGACATATGAAGAGGACAAACCATGGAAACAGAATAGAAGTCCAGAAATAGACCTACGTTTGGAAGTTTGGTACATGAAATGTAACACTGCAAATTACTGGATAAAGATAAAGTTTGATGAATTGCACTTGAGCAATAGGAGGGCATTTTTCAAAAAAGCAAATACAGATCTAGAGATTGGTCTACACATAAAAATTGACACGTACCATTTATTAGTTGGAAAACAGGTATGCCCTGATGGGGGAAGCAGTCGAGTCTGCCGCCTCCGGCTACACACATCTCAAGGATCTGAATTCACATCCCAGGGCTGGGGCAACAATCAAGATGAACTAATAAAATTAAAATGCTTCCTTCTCTCTTCCTGCTGGACTACTCACCTTCATTCCTGCCTGCACCTTTCCTTAAAAACAAAAAAAATCTATAGAGAATAGAAAAGTAGATTTAAAAGACAGAATGGATCTCTATGTTGAATACAAGAAACTGACTTCAAATATACCAATATAGTATATGTAAAGTGGAAGTAAAAACATGAGAAAAGATATTTCATGTGAGAACTAAAGAATGATGGTCATAATATCAGGTAAAGTAGACCAGAGCAAAGAAATTGTCCAGGGACAGAGAAGGACATTGTGTAATAAAAATAATAGTGCCGATCGATCAAGAATACATTGCAATCCTAAATGTGTATGTGTCAAAGCTACAAAACATGTGAAGCAAAAACTGATAGGAGAAATAGGCAAATCCTTAATTGTAACTGGAGACTCAACATCTCACTCAATGATTGATAGAATGAGAGAAAACAGCAGGATCTGGAAGGACTCAACACATCTCAAAAGAAAAACAAGAGAATAAACTTCAAATGGA
Source organism: Solenodon paradoxus (assembly GCA_004363575.1). Taxonomy (NCBI): domain Eukaryota; kingdom Metazoa; phylum Chordata; class Mammalia; order Eulipotyphla; family Solenodontidae; genus Solenodon; species Solenodon paradoxus. The sequence goes on from RJWH01000662.1 coordinate 492,069, forward strand.
TCTGAGATGTAAATGTAAAAACAAGTCACCTCAAAGAGCTCGAAGACATGGGTGGGAAATCCTGCATAATCTGGGTGCAAACAAAAAATGAATTATGAGCAAATTTCAGGTGCAATTTATTGAAAATGTTGATAAATGGGACTACATGAAAACAAACCTGTGCAGAGTGAAAAATACTATAAGCAAAATGAAATAACAAATGATGAAGTGTTTGCAACACATACCATCCTTAAAAGGCTGATATTATATATATTAAAAAATGGGGGCAAAATTCCAACAGAAAAATGTACAAAACTCATGAACAGACAATACGTGAGCTATAGAAACGCACCTTAAATATATAAAAGGATGTCCAAATCTACTCAGAAGAGAAAAACAATTTAAAATTACACAGAGATACCATCTTTCATCTGTCAGATTGGCAAAAATAAAAGCATGCTGTTGCCAAGGGCTGGGGAACAGGCTTGCTCAGACATCACTAATATGCACGCAGATGGGTACACACCTAATGGAGGGAAGTTAGGCAATACCTAGAACAGATTAAAAACTACGTACACATTTACCTCTTGTCTTAGCAATCTCATTTTTAGGAATTTGTGTCTCAAAGTGAAAAATGTGTGTACACAAGTCTATTCATTGGGGGATCACATGTGCTTACAAACAATGTACAAAGTAAATACCCCTGTACCAGAGACAAGTTGAATAAATTATGGTAGAGCCACATAAAGGAATTTTCTGCAGTGAAAGAAAAAAGGAATGAAGAGTCTCAGGAAATGACATGGACTGATCCCCACAGTATATTGCCAAGAAAGCAAATTGCAAAAGAACAGAGTATGCTAACTTTAGATAAAATAAAGAAGGGAATGGAGCTACATGGATGCAAGCATCTAGTTTTACAAAAAGAAATACAACGAACTAAATGTGCGCATAAGAACACTGGGTGAAAAAGGAGTAAATGGATTAATGTGGAGAGGGATACTCCTGAGTGTCTTTCTGTGTGTAGTATTGACAAAGTTTCACATACTCAAAAGTGACTTAATATGGACAAGTATGTGATCAACAAAACTCAGACTACAGGAAACTCTATGAACCAAAGAGCCCAGGATCTCCACCATATTATCAGGAAAAGAAAGGAAGAGAGAAAAATGCAAAGATTCAGACACACAGTTTGAAGTTTTTAAATGGGAAAATTCTGGGGGTCATGGGTGAACATATGGGTGATAAAACTAAGAAATGCAAGGAAGTATGAGGAGAGAAGTCATTTTGGGAGAGATAGAAGGTTTGGTTTCGGGACATGGTACATGGAGAGTTCCAGGTGGTTGACAAAATTCTATTTCTTGACCCAGGTGGCGACTGTCAAGGTGTCTGCCTCACGTTAAGCTATATGGTTGTTTTGAGCTGTATTCTACATCTGCATTTCATTTTACAATTAAAAAACTCATAAAGAAAGGACTAAATGCCTGGCCATCCCTTGATTTATCATGTAATGTTTCTCCACAGGCTCCCTTAACTCTTGAGTTAGCAATTTTTCTGCCACTCGGTATGATTCTGTGACACGTTCCTTCCATTAGATGCTGTGTGATCAGAGAATTCATTCTAATTTTCAGATTAGCTTAAGAAAAACAGAAATAGGAGGCTTTAACTATTGCCAACAATAACTTTAATAATGCATTCCAGCACCAGCTATAAATTCTAAGCTGTGTTTGCTCTATCAGCTGCTTTAGATTATCTGTATTATCCCTCAATAGCATAGACAATGGAAAAATTAGGATTTAACCTCATTTTCTCCAGGAAAAAATATCTAAGAAAAGGTAAAAGAGGCCTAGCATTGTTATGTAAGATAAGAACTGAGATTCTGTGAGCTTGCTGAACACATTTATAATCTTTATAACGCTAGCTGTGGGCAGTTTTGGCTTCAGTATTCCCCAGATTGATTTGTGCTGACATTTGAACACTTAAAACATGGGGGTGGGGGAAGCAAAATCAAGGCCGCTCATAGCATCTAACGTCCATCAGTTGTACAAACTGTAATTGATCCAGTAAAAGCCGCATGACTTAGCAGAGACCTGTATGGGCCCCATTTTTCAGGTTGGGGGTGGGAAAGGGGGAAAGACACTTCCCATTCCAATGGCAACTACCATTCATTCTCATCTGGCACATTCGAGAATCATGACCTCTCATAAGCCCAGGTACCACTGTACATCTGCCTCTTTCCTCAATGTCCCTGGGAGTCTAGGTGAAAGAACAGGAAATGTTTCCCTTTCTCTTCATGATTCTTTGCTACCTTGGGGTTTCAACTGAAGGCTTAATTTGATTCCCTAGCCTCTTCTTTCAGAATAAAGCAGCCATTTAAATGTTATACCAGTCTTCCCGGGACTATGTCTCCCTGCAAGTGAAAACCCTACAGACAAGTTCCTGATGATGAGTGTTAAAATGTTAAAAAAAAAAAAAAAAAAAAAAAGACAGACAGACAGTATCCCACAGCTAGGTATTTATCGAAAAGAACCAAAATCAGGATTTTTTTTTTTTCAAAGGAAAGGTACAGGCAGGAATGAAGGAAAGTGAGCAGGCAGGAAGAAGGGAGGAAGGAACACTTTGTTTTTATTTAGTTGTTCACAGTGGTTGGTCCCTCCCAGCCCCAGGTGGGGTCTTGAACCAGGGATCTTAGGGTATATGTGGGACTACTCTCAGAGTACTAGACCCTAGGCCACCAGGGCACACCCTGAAATCAGGATCTTGAAGAGTTTACGTTTGTGTTCGTTGTAGTGCTATCCACAATAGACAAGATGTGGAAGCAATCAACTATCTACTGATGGATGAGTAAAGAAAACACAATATACCCACACAATGTAATTCAGTCTTAAAAGAGAGATTCCGCAATATCTCACAATATGTACTTTAAAACATTATGCTGTGAGGCATCACTGAAGGACAAACACTATAATGACTCCTTTTATATGAGATGATGTGAAATAGTCAAACTCATAGGGTTGACAAATGGAATTGTGGCTGCAGGGGCTGGGAAGCAGAGGAAATGAGTGACTAATCACAGGTGTAAAGTTTCCGTCCTGGGAGATGAATAAGCACTAAAGATTTGCTGTAAAGCATTGTGTACTATATTGCTAACACTATATTGCACCCTTAAAAATTGGTTACCAGGGTCTATCTCATGTGTTTTCTCACACCCAACATACGCACATGAAAAAACATGTTGAGATTTAGTTAATATTAAAAATAACATGGCAGGACTAGTGTCAACTTCACAGACACAGTCGAATGAATGGTGGTTGCTGCCAGAGGTTAAAGGAGGAGAAGAGGGAAGGAGGGATGAGGAATTATGTATTCAGTGGGGACAATTTCAGTTGGGGAAGATGGAAAAGTTCTCGAGTTAAGATAGTAATGACTACACAAGAATGAATACATTTAGTACTACTAAACTGTAAAATTAAATATAGTAATTTTTATGTTACATATATTTTACCACAACTTTTTAAAAAGCCTGCACGATATCGCTGGGAAAGCAAATTTCCTGTGTAGTGAATTGTTCTATTTAGAAAGTCTTATTGTCTTAAAGGTGAACAGACCCGACGCCACTAGCCTAACAGTTCATTCATGCCTGCTGTGCTGTCAAGAGTAAATTCTGACCCACGCCTGCACCGAGGTGGCATGCACGGTGACACCCTATGAGTGGCAGAGACAGGACCTGGAAGTGACTGAGAGCATCCGTTCAGAAGGTGAGTTACCAGGAAGCGTCAGGGAGCTGACACTTCCTGGTTCCTCCCTTGCATAAACATGAGAAAGGCCTGAGTTTGATCTCTATGCTGCTCTTTATTAGCTGTGTAATTTATACAGACAAAATACCTACGAAAATCATATGTAAGGACTTTTTAAAGAGCATTTTAGCCTCACAGCAAAATTGAAAGGAAGGTAAAGATCTCCAGCATACCTCCTGCCCCACTAGACATCCCCCCACCAGTGTGATACATAAACCTACATGGACTCAGAATCACTCAAAACCCCGTTTACATTACAGTTCACCCTTGCTGTACAGTCTATGGATTTGGATAAAGGTATAATGACAGGTATGTACTATCATGTCAAACAGCGTCTTTTCACTGCCCTATAAAAAATCCTTTGTGCTCTGCCTATTCATTTTCAACCTCCACACTCCTCTAGGGAAACCACTGATATTTATATTGTCTCCATAATTTTGCTTTTTTTTTTTTAGCATACCACAGTGTTGGAATCACACAGCATGGCTTCCTCCACTTAATATGCATTTAACTTTCCTCTATGGTTTTCTCATGACCTGGTGGTACATTTCTTTTTAGCTCTGAATAATAGTCCATTGTCTGGATATACCACAGTTTATCCATTCACCTACTGAAGAACAACATCTTGGTTGCTTCCAAGTTTAGGAAACGATGAATAAAGCTGCTACAAACACCTGCGTAAGGCTTTCTGTGTGGACCTGTTTTCAACTCTTCTTGGCAAATGGAGAGGTGCATGATTGCTGGATCATATAATAAGAGGATATTTACTTTTGTAAGAAACTACCAAACTGTCTTTCCAAGTGGCTGTAACTAATTTTTAACTTATGGATGAGGAAAAGAGATCATGGAAGTTAATCAGATATGAATATAATTACCACACTTGAATAAAACAGAAGCAGCACTGAGTAACCTAAAGACTAAAATGGAAACAACTCTTCTGTTGTGTTTCCTGAGTTATCACTGCAGTGCAGTAAAAAGAGTTAGCTAACTATGGTTGATTTGCATAACTCACACATCATCCCAGGTATTATTAGAGTGTCACATCACTGTGAGATATGCCTATGACTTACATGATAGCTAAGCGCTCAAAATCTGGGAGTCGGATCTAGGTTCAACTGCTAGCTTCAGCTCTTCCTACTGCGAGATCTAAACAGATTTTACTCTGTCGTAACATTTTCATCTTTGCTGCTGGGCTAATAATTCCTGCATGAAGAATGAATGCAGGTAACACACACAGTCTGAGGCCTACGACTAGAGTCTCAAGACATGAAAGACTTCCAACGGAATATGGCATTTCTGGAAAATGGAAACTGTAGTTAGTGGTAATTGAATCAAATTCTTACTGAGTTGATGCTACTTCTGTTTATGAAATAAAAACATCACACGATGTTGAACACCCACTCTTAGTTTAAAAAAAGACACCATATGTCATGCCTGCCTTGTTCTCATTCCATGCACCATCTGAGAGCGAAAGTTTCTTTTTCACTGCTGAAGAACAGAATTTCACCTTACTCCCACAGAACAATGGTGTTTCCCGAAGACAAAGGTCATTCCAGAGGGAGGGTCCTATTTCTCACAGCAACTTGAGTGCGTGTACCTATAAGAAATGTGAGGCATAGTATAGTTCTCTAAACGAGTAGTGTAGATTTCACTGAAGGGCATTTGGGGAGAGGAAGGGGATGATCGCAGGATGGTCCTCCTCTGAAAATTCCCCTCACATGTGGCTGCTGCAGTTTTTCTTGCCAGCCACCCCCACCCACCCAGCCAGACTAATTAATTACTCCAACTCCTACCACAGATCTCCCTTCTGAACAGCTCATCTCCTCCTTTTATGTACAGCAATGTAGTCTTCTCCTAATTTCTCCAGTTAGCATCCTCACCTCCAAGCCTTGTGATCAACATTTCCTTAAAAGATTTTGGTCGGCATGATGGGTGGCAGGGAGGAGAATATAATAATGTCCCCTGATTATAGTTCACCAAGCCCATTTCCCCTCCTTGCAGGAGAGAAAAGGGGGTCTTTTCTGCTTTAACCATGCATCTATTTTATTTCCTTTGTCTCGGTTTTCTTTCACTGCATTCATTTCTGAAGTCGAACAGCAAAACTGAACTGAAGACACATCTGTGGAGCACAGACACTTGGCACTGGAGGGAGGGGGGCAGTCTGCTTTCGTGCAGCCAGATGCTTTAATTAAATCTTTGAAATTTTAGAAGAAACTGCCTTCCCCCACACATCCACACCCTTCACGGCCCTCTCTGCCCCATTAATTTTCCTAAAAGGACTTTTTCTTTTCTGCTTTGCCCATTTTTAAATAATTAGCAAATTCAGCCACTATTTAGCTTGCTTACAGAGCAGAGTTAAAACATCCACAAATCTGAAGTACTTTTTTAAACAGAAGGCGGGACTGATTGTGGAACAGCACGAAAGGATCCATTAGCACATCCTGCGCACATGTGCACCAGTTACAGGAGACCACTGGTCATCACAAGCGTGAATTCCGCTCATCACCCTTTACCACCCAGGCAGGTTTTCACTGGCTTTATGAGCCCCAAAGCACAAGGTCCTTTATCAGTGTGACAGGAGGGTATAGGGGGCTAGAGAGGAATAAAATGAGCTCGTGTTTTTTTAATGCCTTTCCTTTGCCCTGCTTTTGCATTTTGACAACGATGTCAAGGGAACATGTGACATGACGAGCATGATCTTCCTGTGACCCTTTATCTTTTTTTTCTTCCATCGAGATTAGCACTGCCTCAAAGATTCCAAGTGCTGACCTTCTCTTTCGATATCATTTGTATCCCTAGTGTTTATACACAGTATAAATTCAATATAAATCACTAGATAATGAACCATTGGTAACTGAATGAATGCATCTTCCCATCTACACAGACCTAGTTAGTGAAACACTATACTGTAAAAACAAAGTGTGTGCAAGTAACAAGGCAGTGTTATAAAGAGAAAAACCTGAGATCCAATTGGAAAGAAGAGATCACCATAAATTGGAACAAGGATGAAAGTCTTTCTGGGTGACCTTCACATTGAAGAGAACTTGGAAAAGTGAGAGGAATAGAGAAGGGAATTTCACTGAGGGAAGCCGGGTCTGAGCAAGGGGCTAATCTGAGGCCCACAGCTTATGGGATATAAAGTATCTTGCCAGATAGCAGCAGAACCCGAAGACCACAGAGAGAATATACGAGTTTACAGGTTCTAGTCCCATATCAGAATCGAAGGTCTGACAAAACGTGACACACAGCCAAATGGTAAAGAGATGAGTTTGAAGTCAAGCAAGACAGCAAAGCCCGGGTCACAACCACAGGTCCTGTGCCCTGGGACAGCTGGTTAAACCAGATTGTCTTGCTCCCTGAAATGAAGTGATAACGGACCCTATAGGGTTGTAAGACAATTCTCAAATTGCACACACATGTTCCCAGGAACACAGAATACTCCATGTTAGCTGCCTTTACACAGAAGACAAACAGGACCAGAGATTTCATTTTAAATGATCCTTGAAAACTCCAGCGTGTGTGCAACCACAGCCAAATGCTATGTGGTGCAGAAGATGCTGGAATAACCTCTGGAAGAAAAGCAGCCGTGACCCCTGCAGCCTCAAATCTCAAGGCAGAGCAATTTAGTCCCTAGGGCTTGAAGCTCCTCTTTAAGAAGCTGCAGGAAGAGAAGAAGCTAAGAGTTGCCAGCCAGGCCCTTCAGGTCCTTGGCTGAAAAGTTTTCGTAAATACAAGCTTTATTGTTTTTAAAACCACCTTTTCTCCTCAGCCCCTGTGAAGAGGTAGAATTTGACCTTTACAGATAAGGATGGCTCATCTCTCTGTAAAACATCTGATTTAAATAGAATCTTTGGCTTTCTCTCAGAGGGCACATCTCTGTTTCCAAATCTTTCCTATCCTGGGTCACTTAACAGTGCTGGCCCATCTTTCAGTAATTATACAATTATCTACTAGTAATGATAAGTTCCTATGTTGTTGAATCCAACAAGAACAAAAAGAAATTCACATCCTTCTCCTACAAAGTTGTTTTTAAATCTCCCACCCAGAAAGCTCGCCCTTACCTTTGGTAAAGAAACATACCACTTTTCTTTTAGGAGCAAGAATCTCTGACCCTTTCTAAAGCACTGGAGAAGGTCAGACTTGATGGAAGGAATCTTGGGTAGCTCCTGGAGCCTAAGGGGTGATGCAAAGTTTGATTCCGACTTCCCCAGGCTGCAAGGCCCTCAACCTCTCTGTGCCTCAGTTTCCACATCCAACTAGGGACAGCTCTACGGGGATGTTATAAGATAAAGTGGACAGCCTGATACTCAAGACATGTGACCATGACACTGGGAGCTACTGCTTTTTAAAATTAAAGTGGAAAGGTCTCTCCTGTTTCTCTCTGGTGCTTTATCTCTGCTCAGGCAAGCCAACAAGGAGGATTCAATGCAGAAAGCAGGCAGGAGGAGCTGGAAGCCGTAACCAAGAGGGGAACCTGTTCATTGCACGAAGAGGTTCAGTGCTCCAGAACTATCTGAGGACAAATGTCACTGGACAGGCCACAGCATTAGCCAAGGGAAGGCTCTCCTCTTCACAGGGCTGGGGATGGCAGAACACGACATGGATCTCCAGAAACAAGCAAAAGGGGTTCTCAAAGTGACCCTCCTCTGCCCACCTTACCAGACAAAACAAAATCACACATTTCACCCCCAAGTCCTTGCTGCAATCACCCCTATTTAAAAGGAACGTTTAGTCTTCATCTAAACAGAAAATGATCGTCATACAAGCAGAACTGGGAAACATACTGAAGAAACAACCTCCACTGTCCAGGATCACTTCACAGGTACTTGCATCCATGTCCAATTTGGAGTACCGCTCATCACAATCTTGACATGTATTAGATCAGGACTCCTAAGTCTTAAGAGAAATGTACTGCACGCTGTCTAGTTTTGTCAACTTAGCATTCGATCAGTTTTCAAGATGTGTTCTATACTATTTGCTGTCAGCTACTGAGGAAAGGCCTGATGCGGCCCAACTGGAGATATTCCAGAAGCTCGTTTTATCTAGAGACCAGCACGGTTCTGGGCAGTGTTAGCTTTGCCTGACCTGGAGTGGTGGACTCAGTGGAGCGGTGGGCTCAGTGGAGGGGAGGCCTGTTTGCTTCAGGAACATGGCCCAGGTAAAAGCCCAGCTTGAATAAATCCTGCTCCTCCCTCCACTTGCAGAAAGTCAGGTCCACGCCAGGCACCCACAAGCCAAGTCAAAGAGGACCTGTTCCCCTCTTAAAGAGAACAGAGGGGCTGACGGCTGCAATAGGCGTGAACTGGGATCTAGCACATTCTAAGGAGATCTCACTTTGCAGGGAAAAGATGAGGAAAGGCTTTGCTCCCACTGAGCTTGAAGGACACAAAGTGGCGCAGGTGGGGGCCCAAGAGGTGGCAAAGGTGGGCGGCCCCAGGTGAGGGGAACCACGTCCTACGGCTAGTTGTCAGCTCTCACGTCCTCAATCACCGGCTGTCGTGGCATTTTACCCAGGGGCTGTTTCCGGAATGTTCTCCTATGCTGAAATCTTGCTGGGAAGCCAGGGACCTCGAGATGACACAGTGCCTCTTCCCCTCCAGCCAGACACTCCCTACTCCTGGTGCCTACAGGCCCACCTCCTGTCTCTTACCCAGTGAAAAGGTCCTAGGTGGATACAGAAGCGCCTTCTGCTCCCAGCACGCCCCCAAACTGAGTTAAGGCACTTGGTTGTCAGCAGAGAGGACAAGTCAGGCCAGTGTTGTGATCAGTGGCACATGGTCAGTGATCACAAGTTATGTTGTCTTTCGGATGCTAGGTTCATTCACACAGTCACAAGAATGCAGGTGGCTGTGGTCACCAGCGGGGGTAAGACATGTGTCTTAATAAATAAACTAAAACCAAAACCAAGCAAGCTCACTCAGCAGCGCAGGGTATGATCCGAGAGAGACAGGGTAACTAGCTGGGAGGTCACAGCTATGACAAGAAGTCTCCAGCTTTGAATCTCAGCAAAAGGTCCCGAAGATGCCAGTGCACATGGCTCGTGTGCGTGGCGTCGGCAGAGTCTGTGTGACGACATTCACGCATTGTGCTTCGGCTTTTATGGCCATTTTTCAGTTACTTTTAGCTAGTCTGTCAGTGGCAGAGGCGTGGTTATCAGCGGCCAGAAGCTGGCGTGTGACGCTCTGGGCTGGAGGGGAGTCTAATCAGCCGGTGCAGACGTGACTCAGCGAGAGCTGTCACCTCCTCCTTCACCCGCCGGACGTGGTAGCCTGCGTACTTTCATCTTGCTTTTTAAGTGTAGCATATCGTCCCCACGTTTCGCTTTCTGGCTCCGATGTCCACTACAGACGGTACCACTGTCCCTGAGCCAACGGGAGGCGTGAAGGAGGCAGCCTTGGGGTGACCCGCCCTCCTCCCGGCAGCTCCCGTGGGAAAGGATGAAGGCAGAAGCCACCTGCTCTGCAGGAAAACTGCAGGAAACTGGGGCTGGAACCCTCTAGGGGACTGAATTAGAGGTCCCAGCATCACACCCGCCCCCCCGCGATGTTTCCTGCCCAGACGACCCTGATGATCTCCACTCCTCCTGTGCCCCATCAACTCCAATGCCCCCCAAACTCAAAGGAGACAAGCCAAGTTCTCTTAGCTCTACAAGCTCACTTCTCAAGTGTTCATGAACTGTCTGCAAAAAAACGCTTTTGTGCGGCTTTAACAGAGGTCAGGGATGGAACTTGGCGCATCTCGTGGCAGAGCTTCAGGGCTTTAGAATTCTGCAAACTTGACTCTCTAGTTACTTAGGATGACATCGCTCAGCTGTGACAGACAGGGACACAGTGGCCCTTTCAGGGACAGCAGAAGAGCGTCTGTGAGGACGCAAACTGGCTGCAGGCATGAACTGCTAAGCTGTTGTGTGCACTTTGGTTTTGTGCCTAAAGCAGACTTTGTTTTAATGATCTATATACTGGACATTCCCTTACAAACTGAAACCGAATAAAACAGGGAGCATTACTTTTGAAAGATCAAGTGTGAATCCTTGCCATCCTTGGGCTCTGACTTGGAGTCAGCTAAGCTCTGTAAACATCTCCTTGAGGTCACAGGGGTCATAAACAAATGCTGCCGGGGTGTCAAACACTCCAAGAATAATCACTGCAGGCTGAATTTTCTCTTGTCTTCTTTGTCATCAGGGCTGTTTGACAACAAGACGAAAAAACCAGTCTTTTTATCCAAGAGATGTGATTGAACAGGACTCTTCTCTGAAGCAACTTGTAAGGGTTAATCTGACATTTACAACATGGAGGCACATTTTTTCTCTTTACATTTTTTACCAGCTGCACAGACAAGCTTTTCTCCCTTGGATACCCACATTCTAAATGCAAACACAAAAGTACACTCAGAACACCCGCAGACTAACAAAGGGAAAGAGTGGTTCTTGATATAAACAAAGGATAATCAGAAGATCCTGTCCAGGATACTTGGACATGTACACTATTTTTGTAGTTGCAGATTTAGTCCTCTAATTTTTCATGGGCTGGCTGATCTCTAAACAAGCATGTACAAAATCAGCTCCTAAGAACTCACATTTGAGAGGAAGAACCTCTTACCATCCAGAAACCCAACGAAAGGATGGATTATTTATACAGATACACACATGCTACTCTGGAGACCTGCCATTTACAGTATTGGTTCCCATCGCAGAATCACTCCGAATTTGAAATAACTGTCCTCCCATGAACTCTGGGGTTCCGCTCACTTCTTAGTTGGAGGCGGCACGTAAAGCTAACTCTCAAGGCATGCTCACTCCAGTCCTAAGGCCCATTCTTCAGAGGAAAGGACATGGCCATAACTGGGATCTCAGCATTCATCTCCTCTTGTTTCTTTCACTGTCCTCACATGCCCTTCATTTGCCCTTGACAGTCTGATATCATTCCAGAATGCTGTACTAGGACTTAGGAGTTCATGTCGCACGGTAGTTAAACACAGGTCCTGGGGTCTGAGTTTAAATTTGAACCACTTTCTGGGAGATGCTAACAAAGCCAGTCATTTTTCAAACCTCTTGGTTCTCCATTCGCCACATGGGGATGGTAGATGTGGGAGATGTGTATAAAGAGAAATGCCTTTAGCAAGCTTCTCCAGCACTGTTTGCCCCTCAAGGTATCGGGAAGATTAGCTACATTGCTTACACAATCCGTCCCCAGGGCTCTGACTCCTCATTAGTCAACCCCTCAGTGGGCTGGTTGCTTCAGACCCCAAGAGCCCCACTTGCTGCTAAATAGAAATTTAGCAAACCTGGTGTTAATGGGAGGCATAATGATTCTGTTAGTATTCATATCAGATATTATTTTTGCATTTCTAGGGCAAGAATTACCTTGATCTTTTTTCCTGCCTACTTAAGAGATGGGTTCCAGGAAAAGCAGAGGGATGAAGGCCTGATTTTCATTTCTTCTCACCACCAGAATCATCTAGGGGAAAGATCCTTGGGACAGAAATCTGTCAACTACTCAAGAAAGGTAAGGGTTTCTGAGAGAATACTTTGAAGACGGGACTGTGATCCTATCAAAGGGAGCTTCAATCTACAAGGAGTTTACTATGGAGGGATGAGCACTTTATCTGATAACTATGGACCCCTGAGTGTCACCATCTTGAGGTGCAGAGACTTGGGCTCCTGTGCCCATTCCTTCTTCCTTCATTTACCTACTCTTCAGTTTGTTCCTTCATCTGTTTTCAGTAACTGCTTATTCAGCACTCCCTGTGACTCAGATACCTATCTGGTCTCTGGGATATAAAGATGATTTTTTGTTTATAAAGGAAAGGTGCAGGGAGGAAGAGCGGTGAAAGAAGTATTTATTTTAGCTGTTCATCTTGGTTGTTCTCCGGGGTCCTCCGGGGTCCTGAACCTGGGTCCTGTGGATACATGTGGACTATGCTGGCCAGAGGTGGCCAGAGGCCACAAACTTAATCACTAAGCCACAAGGGTGTGCTAAAGATAGAGCTTTTAGGTGTACCCTGGTGGCTCAGGCCCTAAGCTAGTGTCTGGGGTGTGGATCATGTAAATAAAGCTTGAGGACCTGGGTTCATGACCCACAGCCAAGAATAAACAAAAGTGTCTTCTCCTACTTTTCCTTCCTTCCTTAAAAATGTTTCTTCCATGGCACGCCCTGGTGGAGCAGCAGTTAAATCCGATGTGTTGGCAGAGTACAGTTTACACATATCCCCAAGGACCTGGGTTCACATCCACAGACAGCAGAACCAACCAAGATGAACTCAACAAAATACCAATGTTTCTTCCTTTTCTCTTCCTGCCGGCTTGCCTACTCACCCTTCATTCCTGTCTGCACCTTTCAAGAAAAAATTTCTTCCTCCTCTTCCTTACTACTCTTTATGAAAAACGAATTTTTATATATTTTAAAACGGCCTTTTGAGAAGCCAGCAACAACGTGTCACTCAGATCTAAAACTGAGTGGGAAAAACGTACATGAACAAACAAAATATTTCATTTATCTGAAGCTTAAAAACATGAAAAACATGGTCACTTAAGGGCTACAGATCTAAGTAATAAAAAGCACAAGGACGCATGCAGGAATAAGAAATTAAGTTCTGGATAGTGGCTACATCTGGCTGGAATGGAGGGGGCTGAAATCAGGAAGGGGTGACTAAGGAGTGTGTTAACTTTACTACAATGTTTCATCTCAAGGGAGTGTTGGATACAAGAATATTTATTGTATATTCATGCCTTTCATATCTATTATGTGATATTTAATAAGTTGCTTAAAAGTAATATCTAAAACAAATCTTTTTACACACAACGAACCCGCCTGTATTAACATTACAGACCAATATGCCATGAGAACAGGGGTTTTGACCCTAGTTAAAGGAAATCAACCTCAACCAATTTTGATAAGTCAAAACTGCTGAACACAAAGAATTCAGAGTTTCCTAGAACTGGCTACAAGGTGCTTTAATGGGATTGCATGTTCATTTGGAGAAGTGCTTTTATTTTGGGCGCATTACTCTGCTGCCCATGTCTGACCATCTTTGAGTGGAGAAAGCAATATGGCGCCCAGAGACGCTTCTTGGTAGAGTTCACTCTGAAAAACACCCTACCAGCCCCTCATGGACCCATGACCTGAGCCTCAGACAGAGACCAAAGGTGACAAGAGGGGTTCTCTACACAGACAGCTGGCAAAGTGAATGTCAGGGACAGCTCCTTTAGTCTCTGCTAAAGCCCCTGGAGATTCCTGGGCTGCCAACAGCAACTTGGCAAGCGTTCAAGTCAAGTAGCATCCGAAATACCTCTCAGAACACACAACTTCTGAGATGCCCCCAAGCCCAGGCCCTTTGAACGAGGTTCACTCAGCTTCTGAATTACGCTCATGGTGTGGCCCCCGACCCCCACACCTTCAGCACAAAGAACACAGGGAAATGAGACAGTCTGTGGCAGCTGCTTGTCTTCAAAGAAGTGGAAGTTACCGAGACATCAACTGAGACATCTCAAGGCCGGCTCTGGCTCTGCAGGGAGAACAATGGAGCTCCCAGCTGCACTGGGACCTCCTCAGCAGCTCTGCCTCCATGCACAGCCTTAGTAATTCACGAGGCACCACCGAGCTGGGGCACTCAGTGTCTGCACCGCTTCTGGCTGAGGGTTGGCAGGCATGCCCCTCAGGATTAGGGAGAGACAAAGGAGAGGTCCCCTGGGGTACCTGTTTGTATGGAGTCTTTCATTCGGAGCCTCTGAGCAGAGCTCAGAAGGAAAAGGCACAACCCACATTTTTCAGAAAACGAAAGACTGCAATTCAAAATTGCTTTTAGAAGAAGTCCACACTTGGGCAAAACAGAAGACTGTCAAAAAGCATTTCTCGGGGTGCAGAAAAAATGGCAATTATGACTGTGAACTAAAGGCTTCAAGACTGAGTCTGAGGCTTCAGCAAAAGTTCAGGCTCGTTTATACACCAACTGGGGGAGCATAACTGAGAAAACCCATGTCTGTCTAGTTAAAGCTCTTTTGTCTGATGCCTCGAGCCCTGCTCAGACATGACAGATGGCCGGGGCTCTACCACGGAGCCAGCGGACCCCTCCCTCTACTGAATGTTCCTGGATTTCACAGGTCCAAGCGGGAAACCTACTTGCCTGTGGAAAGGATGACGTCTTCGTCCACAAGTCTTTGCTCCCCTTTGAGTGGGAGAAAACCGAGTGTCAAATAAGATCTTAATCTCTCACAGAGGCACTGGTTTCTCTCTAACCTCCCTCCAGTCAGTGTCATGCGGGCAGCTTCGAACGAGGCACCCTGGGGAGGGCTCCAACCTCTGGCCTTCTGTGGGGCAGCAAGACAGACAGGAGCACCCCAGGGTCAGAGGAGGGGCAGAGGAGGGCCCGACTTCCCTCCAGCTGCTCAGAGGGGACACCTCCAGCTGGAGAAGGTGGCAGTCCCTTCTTCCCTAGGCAGTAGGCCCTTCTGGACGGGTGGCTGTACCAATTACATGGATGATTATGGAGCTTTGTTATTTGCTAGGCAGTGGGCGCAGGGTCTTGGGCAGCCTAAATAAATTAGCCAAGTTGACACAGCTAACAAGTAAGTAATGGAGCCAAGATGAAAAGCACAAAATTCTGAAGCCTGAACCCCCAAACATGACACAGGAGCCGCCCCATGTAGATAATTCTTAAAATGTCCATGATTTCCATGCACCTCAAAGAGGTTACGGAAAAGAACCCCAAACCACCCACAAACCTCAGGCGCCCTTTTCTTTCTCATTCTTCTTTTGAAAACTACAGTCACATGAGCTAGCTGGCAGGATAAAGACGATAATTCCTGCTCTGGTGGGGAAGACAGGGCTCACGGAGAGAATTAGAGACTGTGTCAAGAAAGCATACAATTAAGCACTAAATTGTATGTTACGGACTCTAAACCTCAAAGGAAGCTCCCAGACCAGCGCCTGGAGGTGGGGGGTGCGGGGTGGGGGTGGGGGGGAAGGACAACGGCCGGGGCGTCAGACGCCGCAGTGCAGGTGTGTGCGCATGCGTGCGGGCGCATCCCAGTAAGGAGAACTAAGTGACCTCACAGTGGCCGCGAGGTCCAGGAATTGTCACTTTTCAGGTAGTGTCAAGGTACACAATTGCCTATTTTTTGTCAGTGTGTGTCTGCAGTCCAGAGAGTGGTTTTCTACATACAGAAAAGATGGCTCAAAAGTTATATTTGAATTTCTGCTGCTTTTTAATATATTCAATGTATTCATGTTTACAAATTGAAATCCCTCCTTGCATCCTATTAAAATTCAACCTACAAATCCCTATAAGCACATTTTAACATTTTTAAGGACTTTCCAAAGTATACTCTTATTTTCTCTTAATGTTTTAAAATGCATTCTGAAATTTAAAATGATTTATTCTTTTGAGAGAACTTCAACTGCTTAACAATTTAACTCCTGGAATTTTGATGAAGAATATTAATATAATTAGCTCTTAATGTCTACCATAGTCTCAAACATGAGTTGAAATCTCTTATTCAGTTAAATATAAGCCTAATTATAATATTTTTCTCTCATGGGCAATGTACTGATTTTAAATGTCACTAATATTTAAAAATAAATGTACACAGATTGGTCTTTAACCAAAACACGTGCTTGATTTATACTTACCATTTTTTAACTTAGTTCTCAGTTAAAATTTAAGACACAAGCCACCGAAGAAACAATCATGTCTTTCCAAATAACTGCCTTTCCCAGCTAACACTGGGGGATATTTTTCAGTTGGTATGGTCTGCACAAATTGACCAGAACCTGGTAGAAGTGTAATCAGGGCAAGCTTTCTCAACATCCGGTGTTATTGGCTGTTCCATTAACACAATCCAGAAGGGATGGCTTCAGAGTCCACATAATGACATTTAGGTGCAGATTACTAGATTCGAACCCTGGACACTTGAGTTGCTGTGAAGTTCCTTTAAGCCTAGGTTGGAGTTTATTTCTCTGTTAACCCATATTCTCAAGGCTTTTGTTGGGCTGTATGGTCACCGTTCTAAGGGTGGACTGATGAGAGTCCTCCTGACTTCTGTTAACTTAGAATAAAATAGGATGACATCTTACCTACAGGATGGATTTCAGAACAGATTTTAGTATGTGAGAAAAAACGTGCCCAAATCACAACGCTGAACGCTTCCCCAGTGCCTCTGCTCCCAACCTTGGCACATTGGTTCTTATTTAACACACATCCAGATGCTCGACCTAGAACCCAGTCTGCCGTGACCCGCCTGCTGCCTGACGCGGCGCATCTGATTACAAATGCTCGACGGTGGCCACACATCCAGTTTTCTTCAACACTTTTCCATGGTCCTACGGCAGAGACCCGAACTTCATCGTGTCTTGAGGAGGAGACTGTCAGGGCATCTTAACGGGCCTCCCTTACACACGTCCTCCAATCTAGCAGCATACCACCTTTGAACACGTAGCTCTGATGACAGCAACCACTAAGTTTCGAAACCTGACATGATTCCTATTATCTACAGGGTCATCCCACAGGATGTAAGGCTGTTCACCGCTCCATGTCCAGGTCATTTCCAGCCAGAATCCCTTGTTCCTCTTTGTTCCCTAACACAAGCTTACCCCTGCTCAGTACTTTGCCACAAAGTAAGTGCTAGATAAATGTCCTCCCCTCATTCCACACAGACACCACTTTAGACGCAAGAGCTCCACGGTTACTTAGCAGGTCAGAGCACATGGTCAACATTCAGTATTTGCAGAAGAGAAGAAACAGGAACGAGAAAGAGAACAGCAAAGCGAGCTCCTGTAGGAGAAAGGGGACACTTTCCAAGGGAACGATAGAAAGTCCTCACTTATCATCTACTTAAAGCAAATGAGGTAACAAAAGCAACTGACTGATTGATATAAAGAGAAGCTAAGTTCCTGAGGCACGGAAGTCACTGAGCTTAAAAACAAAGACCCCAAGCACTTCTGCTACGAAACATCTTTTGCATTAAGTCATTCTCCAGTCATTCCAGGTGGAGGTTGAGGATGATGGCACGGGGGGAGTCGACATCGAACAGGATGCCCTTCCATCACAGGGCACACTCACTCACACACTCAGCTGGGACAGTGGAGACACAAGGAACCCCATGTGCACATCTTTGGGATGTGAGAGGAAACCCCAATACCCAGAGAAAACCCACCAGACATGGGGAGAATGTGCCAACTCCACGAGACAGGGGTTCCAGCAAGGTGACCTCATGGTTTTTCTCAACCATCAATCATGAAATCTCAATCTCAGTCATCAACAATGAAACGATGTTGAACAGACATCATTCAAGGACCGATACGCTTTAAAACACAAAAACCAATTACCTACTAATACAGCCCTATGGGGACTGAGAGGAAACTCTAAAGGACCTACAGAGTCCTGCTGAGGTCTAATGACAATGTGGTAAATATCAATGCAGAAAGACATTTCAACTTAAGCAGCATTATCTAAATTTGGAAAGTTGGATCATTTTCAAGATTAGATATCAGGAACATGACAAGTTAAAGAGCTGCCCCTTTCCTTTCCTCTTTGGGAAGAAAAAACATTTCCTGGGGAAATGGTTCCCCAGGAAGGAAGGAATAGTCCCCAGGCTAGAGGGAGGCAGGACCATCCTGGGAAAACTCTTGCCCTTCAAAGGCTGCTGTCGAATCCATTCCTTCTGTCCTGGTTCTTCTAAGAGTGTAGTCACCTTCATCTTTCTCCCAGTGGCCCCAGAAGCATGGTGCATGGGAGAGAACCTGTGAAGACTGGAGGGAATCCAGGATTAAACGAGTTGCATTAAACATCCCAGAAACTGATTGCTTCTTCACGTGACAACCAGAGAATTTCACACAATGGCCACTGTGTGATAAATGGACCACCAAACTCAGCTGCAAAGTCAGCCACTGACTCACTGGGGCTACTGGAACAAGTCAGTTCATCCTTCTGGGCTTTAGCTTCCAAAACTGCTAAACAGAAATAATATCTTATTTCAAAGAGCTGATGCAAAGCCACTGATTCTCAACCAGGGCTGCACAAAGCAAGTTGTCTGGCTTTCGCTCCAGATCAATTACAAGACCTGCGGGAGTGGAGCCCACCTGTCATCCTAACAGCTTCCCAGGTGATGCCAACGAGCCAAGTCAAGGACCTCTGTACTGATGACAGTGGCAGTGATGCTCAGATGGTCACCAATCATGTCTTCACGTGATGAGGGGGTCCAAAGAATTATTCTGGAAGCTCCTTAAAAACAGGAACATCTCTTTCTTCTGCATTCCCCATCATCCCCGGCATACCTTAGCCATTCAATAATTCCTCCTTTGATGGTAAAGGTGAATTTGAAAAGCTCTTAGTCTGAGATTCTTTGCTTAGCAAAAACTACCTTTGAAGAGGGCACCTGCAGGATAGTGAGCCCGGCTCCTGGCAAGGGGATCATCTCAAAACATGCTCCTTAGCTTGAAGGTCAGCTGCTGAGCAAAAGGACAGGAAACATGAGAATGGTAATTTTATTTAAAATGGAGAGAAATGCAATTTTCCCTCAGTGAGTGACACCTTTCTTTGTCTGGCCAAGAGCAGGTCACAGGGTTGGAGGAGAGATAGTGCCAGAGACAGCTTGGGGCTACTTTTTTCAAAGGTAAACAATTCAAGCTAACTGCACTTCATTATGTATGAAAGTTAAATGTTCCCCATAACCATGGATTGATTTTCTACGTCAATTTTGAAGTGGTTGGTATGTAAAAATAGACAGAAAATTCAGAGTGGCCACATGTTCCCAGTAGTCTAACAGCAGAATTCTAGAAACCCATATCCAAGACGGCCTCAGACAAGTCCTCCTCAGAACTCACCCTTCCAGGATATTACGAGGTGTCTTTACTGAGGATAAAAGAGGGTGCTCAGAATTTATTACGTGCTCATAAACCACCCAGGGTTTTGATGTTTTTTAAGTATGTTTTTCATTGCTTGAAACTTTACATAACTATATGTTACTTTATAGAGTGATGGGAAGATGCATTATTTGCTATCCCAGCTACTGTGTGAAATAGTTCCTTGATTTCAAAATTATATTAGGATTACTGAATATTCATTCATAATTATAAATCGTAAGGATTACAAAACATCTAGAAACTATGTATTTTCCTTGTTGTAAATATTAAAATATCAAAGAAAAATAGAAAATAACACTCTTACAAAAATGCATATCAGTCTCTCTTTTCAGCTCAGAAGCATAAATGTTTTAAGCAGTCACATTGGAAATAATGCCCAAACAACAGAAATCATGCATTACATATTTACCTGGATCCTAAGATAAATTCCAAATTATTTTACATTATTTTCAATGTCTAGCTATGGTACTATCAGGAGAAATACGACATGTTTTTTTTCCAAATAATAAGCCAGTTGTTCCAACAGTACATATTAAATAATTCTTCCTTCCTTCTTGGCTTGTGATATCTACTTTATTATATATACTAAAACTTCACAATGATATCATTTTTTAATACAGATCCCGCTTTATTTTACTGTTTTTTTTTAACCAACAGACTTTTTAAAAAGCAGTTTTAGCTTTATGCTAATTTTTTTATTATTTGGTCAGAATGGCCATATCTCATCATCAATCATCCTTGCTTCGAATTTTCTTTTGTATTCTCACCAGCTTATTGTTCCAAGTGAATTAAAGACATATTTTTAGCTCGCAGATTAACCCCCCACGCTTATTTTGAGGAGGGGAGGGAGTCTAAATTATTCCAAATGAATTCACATCTAACGTCACTTCAGATCCGGTGATCTCCGTGCAGTCCTGGAGGCGGACACCGAGGAAGAAAACAGACCGATTCTCTGAACATAAACATAAAGGTGGGGATTCATGGCAGAGAGCCGGAGAAGTGGAGACACTTATTCACAGTTCCAGTCAACATGTCTACAGTTGGCCTTTGTCCCTGCAGCCGAGTCCAGGCGAGGGGCTGGGGCGAGAACACGCCCATGCAGAGAGGGAGCCAGGCACACGAGCACGCACTTTCCCCACGCCCAGGGCCTTCACTCCAGGCTCCCAGGTGCCTAGATTCTTCCTGGCACCTCTGGCCTTGTTGCCTCCTCATTCTTGACTCTCTCCTCCAGTGTCCTGGAGAGTGCCACGGCTCCCAAGGAGAAATCCACTTCTGGGACTCTGATACCTGCTGGAAGAGCAGGACTTTGAACCGGGTGTGAGCAGGTAGGAAGGGGTGATTTATAGGGTGAGCTTTCTCCCCTCAGCAGTGCGGCCAGGGTCCTGCAGTTTAAAGGAAAAGCTGGGTCCCTATGACTTTAGCAAGAGGTTTTATTGGTTTTTACCTACTACGTCTCTCTCATTATGTAGGTTGTGATCAAGCCTCCAATATGGAAGTAAATATGGCATAAATCTCTCTCCAAATAATATGGGATTGGTTCTCATTTACAGGTGAACAAATCCCAAACCACCTTCTAAGAAATGTGGGGTTATTTCACTTTCACAGGAGAGCAGGCAGCTCAGAGTAAGAACCCAACAGTCACGCTGTGGAGTAAACACAGGTCTCACTGACTCCAAGACTGATCCATCTGTCCCCTGCATGGCAAGGGTCCCCAGAGGAAAAGCAGGAAAGGGGAAGGCAGCCACACTCTCGATTCTTTGCGTCAGCATCAAATACAGCTTTACCTGCACATGGGGAACCTGCTACACAGGTGATAAGGGTGTTCATCACCAATGCCACCCTCAGTTACAGAGTTCCGCCCGAGTAGCTCAGCATTCCATCTAAACGAGGCTCCAGTCTGACACCCCACAACTGCTGTGCACAGAAATCTGCACAAGTCTGTCCTCTCAACTCCTGGACCGGGCAGTAAATGACAAGCCCTCCTCTCAGCATCTCCCCTTCTCCCCAGGTCACATTTTCATCCATCATTTTCTCTCCCACAGCAATTTCCAAGGGTGCCTCCTGCTTTTTTCAAAAATTTCCAGAGGGCTTTCATTTACGGGGTCACCCAGGGGCCACCCACTCAGTACAGAGGGAATCATGCGCCCAGCGTCTAGTCTGATCTGTCCAAGGGAGCTGCCTGCCCCCAAGAAGCACTCCGAGTAACGCCATATTGATTTCAACAGTCCAGCCATTTTGCAGAACTTCTGGGTAAAGTCATGTACTCAAATTATTTTCATAGCCTGCCCCATATTCTTTTAACTAGTCTCCCGAGTAGCAAACTCTTTCAGATTTCTTTAAGTTTCCATTGAGTCTCATGTTATCCAGAGCCAAACCCGATGAAAAGCTGATGTAGAAACTGAACACTGTTGGGATTTGAGAGGTGGCACCCACCACGGCACTAGACGGCCTGGCTTCTGCTGCCCATTCACGGTGCCACTCACTCAGTGCTGATGTCAGGGCCTCAACCACTTCCTCCACTTGAGTCAACTGGGCTGACTCGGTCCCTGTCCCCCATTTTACAAAAGGAAACCAGGCTATGGAGAGTGTTCAGGCATGTGTCCGAGATACAGACTGAAGTGGCAGAGCAAATACCCAAACCCAGTTCTCTCTGAATCCACTGCTCATGCTGTCTCCCTGGGAACCTTGCTTCTTACCGAGCAAAACCTACAGAAGGACCAGGCAGCTTCTGGACCATAACTGAGCCCTCCACCCCCCGACCCAGCCTGGGAGCCGACAACACGGACACGATGTACTTCAACGCATCCGACGTGTGTCTGGAGCCTGTGGACACAGGTCAGCACTTGGGCGAGGGGTGCTCCACCTTTGTCTTCAAGCAGCAGGACTGCTGGGGGGCATTTTGTTTGTAATTAATGACCATCCCCTCCACCCTGGAAGGTAAACACATCCACCAGAGCCAGAGGGGAGGGCTTGTGCTATTGAAAACACGGCTGGTTTTGTTGGTTTGTTGTATTTTTAAGGACATACATGAATTCAAAGGAATGCCTGATTTTGCAATCAAACAAACACAAACTGAAAATAAAAGTCACGGGCCACTCCTCATTTTGGGAGCGATGAGCCAAGACTGTCAAAATGAACTGTGTGGTTTTTATTAGACATGTTTCCCTGGTGCATAATGACCCAAACCACAAGGCCACTAGGAATAACTCGTTCCAAATGACGGGGATGGCAGACTGAACGTGGTAGAATTACCTTTCTGAATCAAAAGGAAGGTGGTCTGGCCAGGCCTTGCCCGAGGTCACTCAAGTGCAAACTCAGAAGACATGTGACTGCCCGCCTGCTTCTTGGCGCTTCTGGTAGAGGGGTGTGAGCTGCCCCGACTCCTCATTGCAAAGCTGGAAGAGGACAGTCCCACTATTCCTTTTGCCTAGGCCAGACTGTGATAGCTCAGCCTCGCGTTCTGGCTGGCTAGTGGTACAACCACTCCAAGGTTATGAGAGAGCATCTGGGACTGGCTAGAAGCAGAAGAGCATCTTGGAGGTGAAACGAGGGGACGGGTGGGATGGGGAGCAGTGGAGAGAGAACGTAGGACCAGTTATGAAGACTGCAGTCAATTTACATTGTTTTATAAATTATTCAAGATAGATATGTGGGTACTTCTTGGTGGAGGAGTAGTTTGATCAACTGCCTCCAGCCAAAGTGGAGGCCACACCCATCCCAAGCACCTGGGCTCGCTTCCCGGGCTGGGGAGAGCCACCAAGATGTACGATTAAAAGAAGAAGAAAATGCTGCTGCTTCTCTCGTCCTGCTTGCCTGTGTACTCACCTTCACTCCTACCTGCACCTTGACTTTACAAAAAAAGCTTCTGTGTATTTGTGTGCCTTGTGAATTAGTGAACACAGCTTTCCAACCTTGCTACACTCCAGGGACGAACAAAATAGAGTTGGGCTTCCTGGTGCTTAAGCAGTGGGTGCAGGTTTTTAAATGTTTGGTGCAGAGATGGTGGTAACAGCCCAAGGACTAGGGGTGAAGGATCCTGATCATAACCACACCTCGGTCACAGCTCTTTCAGGCCCGAGAGGTGTTGGGACAAGGCATAAAAGGCCTCCGACAAGCTCAGACAGGCTTGCCACCAGCCACTGTGGAGGCATTGACCAAGTTAGTCTCCCTCTTGGACCTCATCATTGTTTACCAAGCCTCCGTCTCCCTGTGACCACCGGGGTGGTACCAACTAACTTTATTGTCATGCACTGTGCTACTGAACTTAAGGGGCAAACACAGGATCACAGATAAAGCAAACAGTAGATCATGATTATGGTGGGATGGTTCTCAACCATGATTGTGCTTTGGTATCACGCATGTAGCTGAAAACGGGTCACAGACGGTTGACTCTCTGGAGGCAGGCTGGTGCAAAGGGACTGAGGTATCCCCAGCTTGAACACCGATGTCACAAATGGAAACCAAAATGTCCTGCTTTCCCACCCATTTCTGGGGTGACCTGTTTGCTTTTCTTGTTGAGATGAATGAACTCTACATATCTTGGACATTAACTCCTGGTCTGATGTATATTGTACAAGTATCTTCTCCCATCCTGTGGGTTGCCTGATGCAGTGGTAGTTTCTTTCCCTGTACAGAACCTTTTTAGTTTGATGTCCCAGTTGTTTAATTTTACCTCCATTTTACTGGAGGAGATAATGCTACGTGAAACAAATTAGAAAGAAAAAGAAGTACCAAGTGGTTGTATCCACAGGTGGAATATAAAGAAACACAACAAATGAACAGACGAATCTCAACAGAATTTACAAGATGCAAGACTGTGGCCACCAGGGAGGTGGGAGTGGGGAGAAAGGAAGGAGGGAACACAGTGGCGGTGAAGGCACTAGAACACTGTTGGGGTGGGGGTGCGAAACGCACACAGACCGAGGAAAGATTTCAATATCCTTAAATGAATACAGCAATGCTAACAGAATAAATAAAACTTGAACGAAATTGTCCTGTGTAAACGGAAGGTACAGTCAACAGAGCCACAACTAGCCAAAGACTGATGCCCACAGGAGACTTGCCAGCCACCTCCTAAAGGAGCCTCACCATCTCAGTCAACATGCTCGAGTGCGGAATCTGCCCTGGGAGGATTTCTAAGGCACCTTTCAATTCGACAACCTGGCGTTCTCCGGTCATTAGCGCTAGGTTAACAGGAAAATACTGGGGGGAAGTGCTGTGAGAGTCTCAGGCACAGAAATGGACAAGCCCCTGAACTGCATGATGGACAAAAAAACAGGACTTCAGTTTCTTCAGTCTTTTTACTGATTACATACTATGCAGTAAGTCCCTAAAACATAAGCCTATGTAGAAAGTAATTTCTTGCATAAAGTCCGACCTTTAATGATAGTTTATTGAAAAATTTCCAGAGCGAGTCCAGAGGCAAATTAGGCTAGGCCTTGATGCATCCATTTGGCAAGGTCAAGTCTTCCTTGAAATCAGGTATCTGCCTCCAAGCCTGCTGAAGGGACTTTCTGGCTTTGTCAGCTGCCACTAGCTCACAACACTCGGGCCTACTATCAATGTAAGGCCTTTACAGGGAGTTTCTTTTCCCCAGAATAAGCTTCCCCTAGATAAACTAGATGACTAGTCACTTGCTCATTTTTGCTCAAATGTCACCCTTTTAATGAAGACTGGCCGTGTTGGCATTGCTACCCGCCCAGTGCTGGTCCATTTCTGACTTTGCTCTTGTTAGTTTCCATTTATTTCCAGCCCTAACATAGTCTGTTTCACCTGCCTGCTGCTCATGGTCTGTCCCCAAGATGAGACCACCAGCTGTCTCTGCTGGGGTAGAGAATTGGGGGCTGGGGCTGCTTTCTTTGGCCCCCTTCCAGACAAGCCTTTCAGCGAGAAGTTCCTTGATTTTGGTCACCGAGAAGTCAGGAACAGAAAGAACAGTGCAGGGTCTGGGAGTGATCCCAGGGAGCCTGGGTGGGAGACAGCTTCCTGAGAAGGAAACTGGGGGTTCCCAAGTACACGGGGGCACATGTGCCTGGTAGCTTTGAACAGCACGTTGCGGGAGAGCTAGAGGAGGGCCCTGCAGGTAGGGGACCGCGAAGGCCAGGTGGGCCCACAGGCAGAAGGGATCAGACTTACAGATGGTGTGCGCAGGCCGAGTCCTCAGGCCCAGGCCAAACTTCACCCTAATTCCCACCCCCACGTCTGGTCATTAAACAAGGTCCCACGGAAAGGGTCCATGGTATGTCTGCGGGGGGAGCCAGGGGAGAAGAAATCAAAATTCCAGAAAGGGAGCCCCCTTTCTATTTCACAGTACTGCTGATGGCGCACACTCCACCAGCCTGCCGCAAGCGGCCTGCACAGAAACAGAGGTTCTCTGGGCCCCTGGGGGCCTGTAAGCCAGCCGCCATGTGCAGCAAAGCTGTCACGGCAGCGAGACCTGAGCTTTTACCTCTGCATGAAGCTCCCCGATAAAACAGGAGGAAGCCTGTCAACCGGCTGCTGGTAGGAGGAAGGCATTTATCCAGATTTTTTTTTCCCCAGAGGTTTTCAAATAACAATTTCATCTTTCTTCATAAACAGGTCTTTTTATAGCACATTTGTGTTTAGTTCATAGTCACTGTGAGTTGAAATGTGTTTGCTTTTCACTTTCTCATTAAGGTTGAAGCCATGCTTTTTGCTCCAGTTTTGAGTTGCTGGGTAACAGACTACCCAGAACGCAGTGCCTTAAAACCACCATTTACTTTAACACTTTGGTGGGTTAGGAATTCAGGTGGGATTCAGCTGGGAGGCTGCTCTACTCCGTGCAGCCCTGACAGAGAATCCCCAGTGTCGCTCAGATGGCAGGTGGGCTGGGCTGGAGGGCCCGAGCCAGCTTTGCTTTCACCTGGGGTCACTCAGCAAGAACCACCGGAAGGCTGGGTTCAGTGGGACTGTCCACAAAAGCACCTACAGGTGGCCTCACGTGGAATTTCTTATGCAGTGGATTCTAGGGGCCAAGTTCAGCTGTCCCAGTGAATGAGGCTGCATGGTCTCTTACGACTGCTCTTTGGAAGTCACACAGTGTCACTTTGGCTATATTGCACTGACTGATGCCAAACAAATAAGCCAGGATTCAAGGAAAGGGAACACAAACCTGACCTCTCAGGGAAGGGGTTTCAGAGTACTGGCAGCTACATTTCATTTTTATTGGAGCAAATTTGACTTCACACTTTAAACTCATATACACACATATACATACATATATACACACATATATACACATACATATGCACACACACACACACACACGTATATGGGTTCCCCACATGTGCAGTTTCTCCATTCCTCAGATATATGTCAAACCCACCAAATCACCAAGTGTTCTTCACCTGTGTCCTGTGGGCTTTTGGTGGCTACATTTTAAAACCACAACACAGCTGTTTCTAAATTCACCGACATGACATACCCTGGATGTTCTACCTTGTGCCCAGGCAGAGTAACCTTGGGGCGCTCACTGAACTCCCTTCCTACCTAGTTCTTTAGTCATGCATCCATTAATTAAGCGCCCATTAGCTATCTAGCAAAGTGCAAATACTGACAGAGAACAAAGCAAATGACACACTGCCTGCAATTGACAAATATCATAGCCAAGAGTCATGAACTTCTGTTGTTTTTGCCTGTCTGGCATTCAAGTTTCCTTTTGGAAAAGTTCTTCCAGTTTTCTTTGGGGAATGATCCCCTTCTCTCCTTCAGCTCATGTGATCAGGGTGGGCACAGACCTAGATGTGACCAAACAGCATTTACTCTCTCCAACCTCTGCCATAGTGGTCAGTTCAAAGATCGATGGATGGTGTGATAACAATAAATCCTGGCATTTTTGCCTGACCTGGAGAATGCAGAAAGCAAACAGGGTTGGAGTAGGGGTGCCGTGTGAAAAGGAAGCACTTAAAGTAGAGCCAGAGGATAAAGAGTGACCAACAGACTGAATCCTGAGGGTATGGCTTACAAGATGGCGGACGTCAACTTATCCCAAGATTTTTCAGCCAGATAAGCCAATAAACTCCCTTTGTTAGCTTTAAATATATTTGAGTTGGTTTCTTTAATTTGAAACCCAAGAATCCTGACTTACATCCAGGATACAAAGAGAGAACACCACAATGTGTCAATGGACACGTTGTGAGAGATAAAAGGCACCAACAGAATGAACGTCTAACACAAGACATGAAAGACCACTGGGGTAAGTCCTTAGAGCAGTGGAGCCCAGATCAGCTCCCTTCACACCGCACCATGTGGGCTGCAGCCTATGTACTATGCAGAAGGGCAGCACGGTTCTAGGCATCTTGCTGCAAAAACTCATTCCAAAGTGCCCACTGGTCTGCCTCTGGAAGTACAAACATGGGGGAAAGAGTACGGTGCCGAGTAGCCCACACTTGCCATCTTTTCCCACTAGGTGTCACTCCTGCATCAAGGAGGCAGAAATGGAGGGTTCAACACGTTAGCTGGTAAAGACTTAGGACCCTTAAATGAAGTAGTGGTTGTCTGGACAGGAATCCCAGAGCGAGAAGACGGTAGGCAATGTAAGACAGCAAAAATCGTAGTCACTATAGATTGAGTCCTCCTCTGTACTCAGTACTGTACTGTCCTATTTTCAGAGCCAATTCAAGCTTTTTATTTCATTGATGAGTCAACAAAGGCCCCCCAAAAGATTGCACATGGATGTCAGGATCACAGAAGAGGTAACAGGGCTGAGGAGCCGGGGAAGGGCCCATCAGAGAGGTTCAACTCTGTGACTTGACAGTCAAAAGTGATTTTTATAAAGGAGAAGGGAATGCAGTGAACCGGGGAGACAACCACTGGGAAAAACATTCCAGGAGATGTAGTTTTTGATATTGACTCCAAATGTTCTGTGCTTAAATAACTTCATCATTAAGAGAGGATGATCTAAAAAGCCACCTTTTTGCCTAAGCCTACCTCTCAATAATTCATGCTTCAGAAGCTCAAAGGCAGATCATCTTATACAATCTAATATATGACAGAAAAAAAAACCTATGGTGGTGAGTGTAAATAGCAGTGTCAAAGCAGAAAAGTATTAACGCACCAGGTAAGTATTTATGCTGCTACTCAAGGATAAAACATTAAAAGACAAAAACTTCTCTATTCCCTGTTGCTAAGCTCTTGATCAATCAGTCAAAAATAAGCATAGTATAGCTCCCCACTTTCCTCCCAGGTTTTGTTCTCTGGATCCAATCATTCATCCAGGATCACTGCTCTGAGAATCAATGTAGACCAGTTTTCCAAAGATACATTAATATTCTCTAGTGCAACTTCAAGCATATTCTCCTGTTTCATTATGTTTTGACTACAGCATTTGCTTTTCCTATTGAGCTCCTGTCCTCACTAGAATAAAATACTTGTCTCCTTTAGCATTATCTGTATATGTCATTAACCTGGGTTTCCAGGCTATTTTGGATCACTGATGCCGTTATTGAAGACATGCAGCCAACAACAGCCCCTGAGGAAAAACATTAATAGCATTGTCTGAATTGTTAAGAGGTTAAGTAGCCTGGAGAATGAAGGGCAGCCAACTATCCGAAGAGTGTCTGCTTATTCCCGTATTAAACACACTTATAGATTTTTTTAAATGATCTCTTTCTGCATAAAATTTTATGCAATTTCATTTATGGTATCAAAATTCTGCTTGAGAACTGATCCAAACATAAATGATAAATTTTAATTGCACAAACAACAAAACAAAGGATTATATCTTAACCTAGGAAAGCATTAATCAAGTTGTGGATAAATATCTATGACTGCAAGAAATAAAACAGGCCTGACAGATGTGCGCCTGCAAAACTATATAGGAATTGCAATATATATGTGAACAAGAAATGAAGGATTTCTTAATATCCTGAACATATTAGGCACCTGAACCCCACTGGGAAATAAAATCGGGAACAAACTCCATGTACTAATCCTCAAACCAAAGTCAATTTCATTCATTTTGCAAAACAGTCATCAGACCCTCAAAGCACCCGCATCAGACCCTGCACTCTTGGTGAAAGGATGGGCTGCTGACCAACATAGAAAAGCAACAAAGGAACCTGGTCATTTGGGACTCAGTTCAAGTGGAAACAAACATCATAGATCTGTTGTCATACCGCTTCGGATTCTGCATGTATCCTGACTGCATGATCTGAGATACCCTAAGCTGCAAGATCATCTGAAAGTGGTTCCCATTCAAAAGCATTTTAGGCTACTGAGTGGAAGCAAATCCAAGACTCATTGGTGGAGCACATACTAAAGTCAGGCCTTTCAGGATTCCCAGATTACAATGGCTGTATATGAGCTCACAATAAAAAAATCATAAAACATGGATGAAAAACACTTCTTGAGCTGACTTAGCAAAAACAAAAATCAAAAGAATTAGAATACCCAAGAATATACAGATCTGAATCTTCAAATGACACATTTTAAATGCTACTTAAAAAACTATTAGGGGGAAGTAAAAACCTGAGCAAGGAACACAAGGCGTGATGACCAGGGAGATGAAAAAATAGGACTTCTAAGTTAGTGAAATATGTAATCACTGATATTAAAGACTCAGAAATGAGTTAAATAGATTAAAGTTGCTAAAGATTGAACAAGATATCTGAGGAAACCCAGTCAGTAGAGAAAGAAAGAGGAATTAAGAGACAGACAGGAGGGTTATAAGAATGAGCAGGTCTAACATACGTCTAATTGTTAAGTCCCAAAGAAATAGGAAAAAGTCAGCATTCGATGAGATAACTGATTCTGAGTTAACCAGAATTGACTGGCGGGGGGTGGGGGGGACACCTCAGATCCTGAAAGCACAAAAAAATTCCATTTAGGGAAGGCAGAAAGGAAGGGAGAGAATTAGATACACATAATGAAAGTACAGAAAGCCAAGTAAATAAGTTTAAAGGCAGAGAGAAAAAAGATTAACACAATGACAATTTGACATCAGACATTAATAGCTATAAATGGAAGCCACGTGGCAGTGTAATAATAACAAGTGCTGCTGGGAAACAACTATTCGTCTAGAGCTGTGCATATGGCTCAACCGGTGTCCAAGACATAAGAAAGTTAAGTAGGACACCATCTCACTGAAGGAATTGCTGAAAGATGTTATTTCATTAGGAAGGGAGATCTCGTGGGCAATTAAGAAAAAAAAAAGATAAACAATAGAAATCTAAAAAACTAGCAACTGTAAAAACCAATAATAAAGCATCTATTTTGGGAGAAATGAGCAAAGAGCTAAAATGTTGATCAAAAATTTATATACAAAATTGGAAGGTATGATGAAAGCGAAAATATCCTAATAAAGTATTGTTCTTATTCAGGAGAATAAAGGTAACAGACTTGGACATAGTGTGCATATTAACACTGAAGGGTAACCCAGTAAATTAGAAGAAATGGAAGGTTTAACTTACAGAAAAGATGGAGGGATATATTTTTAAACTAAATCCAAAGAAAGACAGGGAAATAGAAGCAGAGAAAATAAAGCATAAGATGGTCTGATAGAAATATTTTTTAGAATAACAGAAAACCGATTTTTTAAAAAGGATCAGATTTGATTTTTTAAAACTGAATTTTAGCTATGTATTCCTTACAAAAGACACATCTAAAATATAAAAATACGCAAGGAAGGATTTTTTTTTTAAAGCTGATTATTAAAGTCACAGAGACAGACATTAAGGTAAAAACATTTAGAATAGTCATTTTGATCTTAGTATTGTATGGAGAGAAGAAAGAAAGAAAAAAAAAAACACACTGAATTTTAACCGCAGAACTATTGTCAAACAGGTTTACGTGAAAAAAGCACACGGCAACAAATTTCTTTTCAAGTGGTCTTTAGGTCTAGACATCTGGAGATGGGGTCACAAATTCTCTTTGAAGAAAAACAACTTTATCCTAGACTTTGAAGATTCCCATAGATAAAGACACAAGAGACAAAAATTCAGTCAAAAATCACAAAACACAAAAGGAACCCAGAGAGAGTAAGATTTATTGCAACTGGAAAAGAAGATCATTTCAAGAAATGAGAGGTCTCCTTAGAAAATATAATTATCAATATCAATATTCATAGAGAAGGAAGAAAAAAATTTACCACCGAGATTCTCACTTAAAAAAAAAGTTTCCAAATGATGCACCCTGGACACAAAGAACATCACCCTGCATAAAAGGTCTGAGACACCAGGAAGAACAGTGAGTAAACAAGATCCTGGTCATTATGTGGCTGTGTGGATGCATTTGAACAAACACTGCCTGCAGAATTAACCCTGACATCTAACTAATGGGGGAGGGGGAAGATGACAGGCAAAAATACTGGCTAAGAGGAGCATTTATATTGGGAAGTAGTGACCTTAAAATTGAGAAGAGGACAAAGATACCATTTCTAGTGCCTTAAGTTAAATGTACAAATAAATATCATGAATCTTTGTTGCAACATCTGCCAATGACCTAAGTGATGCTTGTGTGTTGAGTTCTTGGGGTAAAATTCTGTAATGCAAACCCTTCTGAAAAAAGAACTATCATTGGATGTGAGAACTGTAATTATTTGTAGCATTCCCCCTCCTGCATTTTAAAAAATCATAATCCAAAATAAATTAGGAGAAATAAAGCAAAAATTAGGCTATGGATATAAACCAAAGTGGAAGGAAGGAAAGCTAACGAGTACAAAGAAATGAAAGAGGGAAAAAAGTAAACAGTTTTTTTTTAGAAAGACAAAATGGGTAAAGCTTTGAAAAGAATAACGAAGAAAAGACAGAAGATACAAACGATATTAGGAATGAAAACAGGGCATAATGTCAGATGCAGCACTGATTTTAAAAATAGTATATTGAATAATTTCATGCCTATTCATTTTCAATTGATTTTTAAAATCATGGAAACATGGATAAACTCCCAGAGAAATACAACTTAAAAGGAATTCAAGGGGAAACAGAATATCTGACTATTTCTTTACTCAATCAATGAAATCCAATTTAAAATATTTTCACAAAATAAAAACCAGACTCGATGACTTACCAGGCGAGTTCTGCCAAACATGCAGGGAACAGATAATTCCAATCAACACACACTTTCAGAAAACAGAAAAGGAGGGAACAATTTCTAACAATTTTCAACTAATTTTACATGCTAAACAAGGACACCATCAGAAAAGAAAATCTTATGAAAAAAATATTAAATTGAATCTAGAAATGTACAATAAAAGTCATTAGGAACACAATGGGTTTACCCTAGGAATACAGGGTTTAGTTAAAATTAGTCAATTATTTTACCACCTTAAACAGATTAAAGGAGAAAAATCTTATCTCAAAAAATAAAAGGATGATAAAATTCAACATCAGTTCATAATCCTGAATTCTACTTTAGCTGATAGAGAACACATACACACAATTCCTGCAGACAATCCATGGTGAAATATCTAAAGCATCATTTTAAGATTGGAAGCAAGAGAGAAGGATGTCAGCCTTCACCAGTCAGACTACGCACTGTACCAGATGGAGCACTGGTTCTTGAATTGTGGTCCTGGCTCAGTCGTATCACAGGAGAAGGTGTGAGAAATGCACATTCTCTGGCCTCATCCCGGACCCACTGAATCAAAAATGGATAAAGTCCAGCAATTTGTGCTTTAATAAGTCAAGTGATTCTGATGCACAGTGAACTTGAGGGTCACTACATAGACATAATTTTAAGTAGACTAATGAAGCAAGAAATACTCTATATAAGGAGGAAAACATATTGTAAAGGAAAAACAATCCCTTTACAGATTTGGTTTCCCTTGTAAACAACAACAAAAGACCAAAGTAACCTACAGATAATCACTACAAGACATGAAAGTGCACATCTCAAACACACTTTAAACATTTCCAAGAAACAAAAAATGTAAGCATTCTGTTCATAACACAAAAATAATGATTTGGAATAGATCTAATAAAAGACGAAGCTTTGAAAGAAAAATAAATGAGAAACTTCTGTAAAAAGGGATTAAAGAATTCCTAAAAGGGTAGATTATATAGACTATGGCTATAAGGGACCCATTCACTTGGGAATAACATTTTAAATTTTAGTCTTTAGATTCAATTATTTTCAGAGGAACTCCTTTGCTGAAAATTGATTCTAAAAATTAAAAAGAAATGCAAATGACCGAGAAAAGCAGAAATTTTTCCTAAAGAACAAGGCAGGTAGAATTATTCTACCAGGTATATCAAGATGCATAAACTTAGAGTAATCAAAATAGTGTGCTGTTGGCACAGAGAGGTGAGTGGAAGAGTTCAAAACCAGGTACCAGCACAGATATAAAGTCCATTTATGAGGCAGGGCAAGGAAGAGCTGATGCCATGTTAAATAAGCAAGACTCACACAACTGGGTTTCCCTGAGGGGAAGAATAGAGTTGGATTCTGATCTCAAACTCTACATAGAAATCAATTCCAGGTGATTTGAGAAGGCAAAACTCTAAAACTCGAGGAGACAGTTCAGGTAGATATTAAGACAGAAAGAGTAAATCATAAAAGACTGATCTTCTGTTAAAATGACAAATAACTTTTCATCAAAAGACACCATTAAATGGTTTCTGCAACATATATACAAATAAAGTATTAGTATTCAAAATCCACAAAGAATTTGGAAAGGAAAAACAATCTGATGGAGAAAAGGCCAAAAAGCATTGCGTGGTAGAGTTTGAAACACAAATGACCAATAACTCGGGAGAGATGTCTGAGAAATCCCACGCAAATTAAAACCACAAAGATACCATTGTACCCCCACAGGATCAAAACTTCAAAGTCGGACAACCCAACAGTCCGGAAGGTGTGAATCCCTGGGAGCCTCTTCCTCTCCAGGTGAATGTGAACTGAGACCTCCACCGGGGAACGGGCACTTTGGCACTGAAAAGCCTCCTTCCCCATGTCACTACAGGTCCACTCGAGGGGACAGCCTCGGGGAAAACTCAGATGTGAACTCTGAGATACCATAAGCATGTGCACAGCAGTTGTGCTGTGAAAGAAAACCCTGGAAAAACCCAAATTCTATCAATAAAATAAAAGGTACTATTTTCAGAAAATGAAACACTATACTCACAAGGGGAATAATGGAGAGAAAACAATGTAGGATCATTTCATCCTTTTACAAAAAGTGACTCATGAATGGCTGGTGGGCTGGTGGCAGGTACCAGTCTAGACTGGTCATTTGTCATCAATCTCTTTCCTTTCTGCCTCCTCCCACATCCTTTATTTGCTATTCAAGGGTAATGCATTTCTCCAAAAGTAAGTTACAGTGAAGCTAGTCAGGGCTTCTGACCCAGATGTCTTAAAGCATAGCTGAAAAAAACTAAATGTATTAAAAATAGAAGACTTAGTTAGAACAACTGTTTTAACAAATTATTCTCATGGACTTATTATCAAGCCCTATCTGAAGCTTCTTTTCTCTTAGAACTGCATTCAATGCTTTTGAATGTGTATACATATAAAAATGCACATGAATATGTAAGTTTATATCAAATACTTAACAATTATTTCCTGTTATTTACCCCCAATCTTATATATATACATATATATGTGTGTGCGTATATATATACATATATATGTGTGTGTATGTGTGTGTGTGTGTATGTATATATATATATATATATATATATATATATATATATATATATATATATATATATATCCTGGTTATGTTTTCATCAGACTTGAACTTAAAAAATGTGATTCTCTATTTTTAAACTGAACCTCAAGGTGAAACAAATTTTTCAAAGAAAGTTTTTTAAAAAGCACCACATAGGCTATTCAGGCAAATGCCCCATTGCTTTGAGATGATTTGACCAGAGCTTGAAAAACATCTTGCATCCCAGCAGCTGCACTGGAAACTTAGAACCACCCCCTAGACTGGGACACCCCATTGCACCAGCCCTTTTGGAGAAGCAGGTGCTCCTGGTCAAGTAATTTCTGGAAAATACTTCTTTAAAATCCAGCTACAGTTTCTAAGCAGCAAGTTTTCTCAGGACATTTGCTAGGCTACAGTTTACCGTGAATGCCCAAGGCAGGGATGCAAGTGGTGTTTCCTAAATATTAGACCAGACATCTCTCCCTGCTGAAACACCCCCACAGGATTAGTGCTCCCTGGAAACAACTTAAGACACACTGACCTGATCACCTGTGAAGGGTGTATTGATGAAATGTATAGATCCTATTGTTCTTAAGCTCTTTGGCTAGAGAAAGTACTCCTTCCAGACCTCATCCAGCAAGCCACTTTAACCTGACCTCCAATGAGGAGCCACATCCCTCAAACCACTATGTTCCCATCATAATTAGGACTTTAGAACTCCCACCCTCAGAAGAACTTGATGACCTAATTGAATGCTCCAGGGACATCCCTAAAGGACCACTTGCCCTTCCAAAGAACTTGTTCAATAGAAACTAATCTCGGACATACAGTTTGTTGGATAGCTTCCCGTGTGTAGTTGCTTCCCTGTTACTTCTTACCCCTCCCTTTCTAACATGACTAACTCTTGGCTTGGAAGGAGAAAAGAAAAACAGACTCCTCACCCACATACCCGCCCTCCACCCAATACCCTTGCCAATCCATAACTATGAGTATCATTTACAAATGAACGAAAGCCCAGAGGGAAGACATTTTCCTGCTTCCCACAAGGTATCAGTGAGAAAATACTAATCTCACCGAATGCTGGCTCTTGCCTGCTTTTCCTTCTTGATCTAAACAATAATGATGAAAATTATCTCCAGAATATCAAAATGCTACATCTGCTCCCAGCATAAGTCATCTGATGGTGTGGAGTTTCGGCGAATGCCCCAAATCCGCCTGTGGCTTCTGAGAACCTGGCTCCTACACGGACTCTATGATAGTTCATGTAACTCTACTTCCGAGACAGACTATAAAAAGGCAAGATTTTAAAATCTCCCATTTCCTTTCAAAATCATTCCTTTAGAGGCCTTCAGCATACTCACAGCACTTCTTCCCAATTCAAAGGCATTTCTTCCCATAGCCCCTTCCATTGAGGTTCCTGCTTTGGTCATGAAAAGAACAATTTAGTCAAGATGTTAAAATGGAACACGTTGTCTGATTTTCCTGAGGCATCATGAACTAGGACAAAATAATCTGTGACAGATACCCTCCCCCTTATGCCAAGAAAGCTGCAGAAACACTTATGCAAGACATACTAAGTGGTGGTTTTGGAATGAAATGAGCTAGTCTTTGCCCATCATCTAGTTTAAGAGTCTCACAAGATGGCAGTTTTAGAGACAGAGAGAGAACATCTCTGATGATGGTCAGTGGAGTCCACCTTCCTTCCACTGCCTCCAACCAAGTGGGAGGGGTTCCAGGAAAAATTTAAGTGTGACATGTGTCCACTGGCATTTGTAGGGCTCAGTGAGTAGCTCTGGAATCACCATGTAAAAGTCTAATGGCTACCAAGTGAATGATCGCTCAGAATTTGTTGGGGCCAACAAGTCAGTTCTGTGGTTCAGATGGGAACCTGGGGAAGAGAGCAGGATTGACTAGGCTGAGAGGACCCAACCCAAGAAGATTACCAAAAGAAAGAGGATCCCAACCAAGACGTGGATGGTCAGGGGTAAGCTCTGTGGTTTTCTAGAATGGTGGCCAACACTCTGGGAACTCTGGGGAGAGGGAGTGGAATATTATGTAGGAACAGAGCTTAGTGTGGCTAATGCAAGATTTTTCAACTTGGGAATAAGCTTGGATGTTAGGGGGCCACAGCCCCTGTGAAATTAAAGAATTTTGTGTGTATGTGACCAGTTGTTCCGACTCTTACATGGTTGACCTAACATGGTCAAGGGCAGCTGCCCTGAAGGCATAAAGGCCCCTCATGAACTCTGTTTTTGATGAAAACTTACTCCTGATGAGTGCTTGTTGTGCAGTGAGTCTCTGCTGCTGAAGAAGTGACAAACCACATCGGGGTGAGAAAAGGACCCCGGGCAATGTGAAGACAAAGGCCTAAGGACAACCAGGTCCCAGCAGCATTTCCTCCGTGTTAATGCCTAAGCAAACGCTAGGCCATCACAAGGCAATGCAACCCACTCAGACCATCCTACAGGCGGAACCGAGGCTAGAAGGAATGTGCTGCATTGATATTATCTAACAATGGAAATAGTGACTGAAGCAAAATGCTGATGCCAGACACTTTAAAAAACAAAACAAAACTTGGTAACAGTTTCCCAGACTTTTTTCCTTAATCCCTATTTACATTTGGTTTCATTTCTGCCTAAAAATAGCCACCATGTATTTCAACAACAAATTCAGCCTTACAGCATTCACTATAAAACAGAGTGTATTAAAGCCAATTCCAAATACAACGATTTCATAGGAATTGAGTGGCTGTCTAATGGATGACATGAGAAATATTCATTATATATGAAAAAAATCCTAAGATTCAAAATAGTACATACACAGGATCACGATAAAGAGAACTATATACACGGACAACATGCAGAAAAGACTGAAAAGACACATGAAACCATCAATGTTTGAAGCAATTATGGCTGGACTGTTTTCATAATTTTGTAAGTTTTCTGTAGTTTTCCAGCATGAACTCTGGTTTTGCGATAGATCTGTGATGAAGGTCCTCTGCAAGGCTTGTCCCTATCGGCTGGGTTGGCAGAAACTCCTGTGTCTGTTCAGTCTCTTGAAAACTTCGGGGCACTTCCCACAGCGAATCCAGAAATCGCAGAGGAAACGCACATTGAGTTACAGACCCGTGCATGACGACCTCCAATTAAGCATGCCACCGTCACCTG
The DNA here is from genome assembly GCA_004363575.1 of Solenodon paradoxus. Taxonomy (NCBI): domain Eukaryota; kingdom Metazoa; phylum Chordata; class Mammalia; order Eulipotyphla; family Solenodontidae; genus Solenodon; species Solenodon paradoxus. The sequence goes on from RJWH01000662.1 coordinate 530,473, forward strand.
GCTCTGGGGAGGCAGAAGGGCAGGCTTCCACCATTTTCTGCTACTTGGAACATTACACAGACAGTGACACACACACACAGCACAGTGACACAGAGTAAGAGAACCCACTGGGTTATTCCCAAAGGAGGCAAAATATTTTGGATTTTTCAAATGTCATCTCCAGACTATTTGAGAGAGCTACTAAATATGAGCAAATCCCTAGATCCAAGGAAAACTATATGACTAACATGAAGACATAACACACACCTACTGTGGGCTTCGGGTCGCTCAGAGAATCCACAATCAAGTTGGGCGAGTGAACAAGCAGAGATGCAATGAGAGGGTAAAGGAATGGAGCCGGCCAGGGGAGGCCCAGGCCCGTCCGCCGTGCCCGCGGCCCGGGTTTTTAAAGAAAAAACCCACATGATTTCTTAGTGGAGGGTCCGTCCTGGTCACACACTACGTATGAGACACATCTCACATGTCAGACTCGTCCGTCGGCTTCCCTTATCCATCTGGATGATGGCATGTGTTCCACGACTGGGTGGTGGCGCCAGAGACAGTTCACTGTCCTCATATCTGAACTTTAATCCCTGGTCGAAGGCTTGCTCTTGTGGGGCTTCTGACACCTACCACACACACACCTATCACACAAATACACACACCTATGACACTCACCTATCACACACACGCACCTCACGCACCTCACCCCCACACACCACACCCTCCCCACACATACATCACATATATGTAACATGACTATATAACAGGCAGAGCTCAGGCAGATGGAGGTAAAATGGGAACAGCGTAGGAACACGTGAAAAATCTAGGTTAGACTGTTAGGTCTCCCCAAAACAAGGAGCTGTGGGCCCTGACAGAACAGTCCTCGGGACAGACCCACACGTTAGAGGCTTACTCGGCCACTAAGAGATGGCAGGTGCCGCTGCTGCCACTGGCCTCACACTCGCCTCTCCAGACCCTCGTTCCAGTGAGGCAGAGAACACTAGTGGCTGCCTTAAAGACGTGGGGCTACAGATGCTTGGAGAACCGGGTGGCTGTGCCTCACAGAACCCTTGAAAGAGACTCTCCAAGTTCCCAGGCTTCCGGAAGCTCTGGGCTGACAGTTTTATAAACCCAGGGATTAAGCGGACCAACTTCTGGTGCCTACTGGCCGCCTCCTCCACAGCCCAGAACCTGGCTGTGAGCAGGGCCTGAGCAGCCAGGCTCCATGCACTGCCCTTTCCTTTCGTCTCCTTGTATTTCCACCAAGTTCGGTCCCACAGGGACGCCCAGCTTACAGCGGAGAGAATCTCACCCTGACCGCAGCCATTAGACTCTTCACGCAGACTTCGATTTAACCACAGGCATTTCCACGCAGGGGAAGGGCGCGTGTCTCAGGACGGCTCAACGTGGTGCATGGAGACCGTTCTCGGAACGCCTAATTCTAAGAAGGGACGGACGCGCGCCATGAAGCACACCTCGCTGGTTGCTTGGTAGAACACAGGACACTTCAGAAAAACGCTAACCTTCCCAGGATCTTCTGGAGAAGCACGGCCACCAGATCTGAGCACTGCGTCTTTGAACCTGGCCGTCCTGCCTCTGGGTTCAGCCCCTTGGGTGCCTACGGACTTCCTCGGTGGTTCCTGGAAATGACCTTGAAAAGGTGGCATTGGAGGGTATACAGGGAAGGGGAGGGGGGCGTAGGCAGGCTTTGTCCACTCGTTTTCTGCCAGTTTAGGAGGCCCAGCGATTCCACTGGGGAGCTGCCACCAGGGGTCCTCTCTTCTCTGCACCATCATCCCCAATGTCAGGGTCCAGGGATGATTGGAAATACAACAGAATCCATGGAATTCCTTCTAGACATAAGGCTTCTGCTCACAGAACCAAAGTGATTCCCACAGAATTATCTACAAGGCCCATTTTACACACAGAGCTGATGGACGCCCAGTGGCAGAGCCCCACTCCCAGGTCCCACCGTCTGCCTGGACCCCAAGGGGAGTGGTGTGGCGAGTCCATCCAGCACCCCCACAGAGCAGAGGCCAAGCTCCCCACTCAATCCAAACAAACGCTCCAAACCGCTACAGTGACCCCTGTCCTCCCCAGGTTCCTTCCTGCATGTGAGTGACATTTACCCTCCAGCTTTTCATCATTCCATGAGAACCCTCTACATGATGGGGTCAGATCGCTGCCGCCACGTGAGGAGGGGCCCACTCCTTCTGATGTCAGGGACAGCTGTTTCACAGAAAACGTCAGCAGATGGCCAGACATGGAGCAGTTTCCTCCCAGGTCATCACCTGAGCGTTCAAGCACTTCTGACTCCCCGAAGAGACCCCAGCACCTCGCTTCCCCCGCTAGCCACATCTGCGGGGAGGTCCCAGTCACTCTCCTTTTGGCTACTGAGCATCTTTGTTTAGTTTGAACTCCAAAAATGCAGGATTCATGGCATAAGCCTGGACAAAACATTCCCCCCGACATCTTGTCCTTTCCCCTAGCTCTCTCAAATCATGACACTGTTCTTGTTCCCAACCCCACAGCGCTGGCAAACATCCCTCCTGTCCTCGGGGGTCTGGCAAGAACCAGCTTGGCCTTTCCTAGACATCTGACCACAGCTGCGGGTCACTCAGTTATAAATATCCTCCACACTCAAGTACAAGCTTCAACTGGTCACTTTTTGAAATCCACCTGCTTGAAATCAGTATCCCTGAGGACTCATCACTGGAAACAGAAAAGCATTCTCCAATACAGCCACCTTCCAGGGGAGCCAAACAAAGGCAGCCAGTCACACAAGAGATCCAGGAAACTTGACTCACTATTGTTCAACTCTCTTTTCAATGGATTTGCAGGTGACTGCACCAGGCCTGACTCACCCCCCCCCCCCCCCCCCCCCCCCCCCCCCCCCCCCCCCCCCCCCCCCCCCCCCCCCCCCCCCCCCCCACCCCGGCAGCCAACCAGACTGAGCCCCATCACCCCTCTCCAGGCGGACAGATGCTGTCCCCCAGTTCAGAAACTTGGAGCACAATTCAAGGCCTTCTTGAGTGACTATAATCCCAACAAAACCCCAAGTGAATATAAGACCAACAACGAAACAACAGACTTCTGTAGAGAGTGCCAGGCACAGAACAGTACATTCAACGTGTATATTTTCTGCCAATTTTCTTCCCACAACAACCTAGCGAGATCAACACCATTAGTTCAACAGCTCAGAGAAGGAGCTGGGTTTATCCGACAGGCCCATGTTCACTTTCTCAGCATCAGCGCTGTTCTGTGAGTAAGCGTCACTAAACACTGGGCAAGGTGAAGAATCTTTCTAAACTGACGGGGAGCCGTGTGTGCTGATGTGTATGTGAGGAATGAGGAAACTGCATATATGGGGACCCTACACATATGAGCCTCTTAATTTGTAAAACAAAGTTACCTCAGTAAAATACTAATACAAAAATCACTTGAGTAAAACATACCTGGGCAGACAGAGAAGGGCGAAAAATACAGATCAGGCAGAGAACTGCTTTTTATTGGGTCAGTCTTTTATCGCAATCCAAACTCAAATATGCTTAAAGACTCTAGTTTAAGACTGACCCCTCTGATGAGAAAATAGGGAATCCTATCAGAAGGAAATTATCTGATGGCCACATTACAAAACTTAAATGCTTGCACTAAGCACACCAGAAGGCACATGTCAGCTTGAGAGGGGAAAATGAGTGCCTAAAGCTGCTGAACTCTAGAGTGTCCACATGCAGGCAGAGGCTTGAGGCATTGCTAAAAGAGCACATTAGAGAGGAAGACACATAATTCAATGGTTTACGATAGGTTGGGAAAAATGGTTAGTGAACATCATAATTACTGACAGGAAGAGCTAAACACTTTTTTCCTGTTTGATGGCTCAGAACTGAATGAATAAACAGTGAAAAGGGAAAACAATCTGCACATCCAGCAAGAGCAGGAATATAGCTTTTGCTTCTGCCCACAAATCATTTCTGAGGAACCAGAAAAAGTCACAGATGGTCGAAATGAAGACAACGTTTGCTGAGAGACCGAAGTTCACTCAGCAGCGGTTCTGCCTGGGAGCATGCGCAGGGCTGGTGGGGAGAGGCCCGAAGTGGGCCAGGACACCCGCAGGGGACGTTGATGGCCACTACCTGGACGCGTGACCACAGGCGTCCTGTTGCCTGCTAAGGTGGGACATCACCATCTAAGAGAAAGCTTGAGTGGCAAAGGCTGGCCTCCTCTCCTCCTAAAATCCTGCCTCTTTCCGATAATGTTGGTTTGTGACTAAGACTGATACGGTTCATTCAGTCTAGACATCTAGGGGCAAAGTCTGAGGACAGTCCCCAAGCACAGCTCTGCAAGTCGGGTCACCCCCTCGAGGGCAATGTCAGGGAAGCCTAGAGGTAAAGGCCAAGCCACTGGGCAGAAAGTAGTTCAGTGCCCCGAGGAGAGAGGACACAGGCATCAAGGACTTGTTAAAAAATAAATTGAATATAATGTCTCCAGTGACTTTTCAGTAAAGGGACAGATGATTTTTTTTAGGCTTTGTGGGCGCAGTCTGTCACAACTACTCAATTCTATCCTTATTAGAATTACCACAGTATTTAGTGTTGAGTGTCCCTGGGCATGGGGGTGGGGGCGGGTCAAGCTGGAGCAGGACTGGGGGGTGGTGGTGGGGGCATCAACTTTGCTAAATTTAGGACTATTAGTAACCCTAGTGATGGAAACTGGGACCGAATTTCAAACAGGGTGCACTGCCAGGTCAATGCTGCTAAACCCAGAGGATCCATGTCAAACCAGGACGTCTGATCATAAGTTGTATAAAAAGAAATGGGTGCAGTTATGTTCCATTAACACTTTATTTACAAAAGCAGGCAGCAGCCAAGTTCAGGGCCCGGGCTGCTTCCCAACCCGTGAGACCGAAGACGATTCCCCCAGGTCACACATCTTGCACTGAAGGCGGAGGTCTGCAGGGAGCCCCGGGCCACAGCTGCTGAGCAAAGGTCGCCTCCAAGACCTGAGGCTGCTGTGCCCTGCTTCTCCCAGGGACTGTCACTCAGACATCAGACATGAACGCCCACAGCAGGCACCTCCACTCGGAAAGCAAGGAAGAACACCACGTTCACTTTATAAAGCTCCACGGCACGTCGGGGGCGTTTTCATGAACCCGGAAGCAAAGTGGTTTAAAGAGAAGGCCAAATGTGACACCACGTTGAAAGTGCTGGCCGGATGATAGAACATGCCAGGTGGGGGAGGAAGAGGCAGGGAAAAGGAGGCGTCCTAAGCATAATTTCTATTTCAGAGTCATTCAAAAAGACTGGTGGCCATTCCCACGCAGGGGACTGGCACACTGTCATTTTACAATTAGGGTTTCAACCAGCAGGTCGATGTCAACTGACTCAGAAGAGTGTTTCTGCTGGAGAGGGTAGAGATTTGGGGGAGCACAGAGTGGACTAAAATGCTCTCATACCTACTGTAAAAAGAAAGCCACTTACATGTTACCCTATTTATAAACAGTAGAGAAGATTTTTTTCAGAACTTACAAAGCATTCATAGCCATGGATCATTCCACTGCAGAACTGTTGGAAATGCTCTAAGTTACATGAAATCTTCAGAGAGCAACTACTGACTTGAAGACGAAATTACTTTCTTGGGTATTCGGTAATTGCTAGTTTGCCATCTGTGGAAAGAGGCTAGTTTACCTTCCAGAGAACCAGGGCTTTAAATTGGTCTTAAAGGGAGAATTGAAGGACATGGCTCTGAGGACATGAATTCCGGGTCATTAGTTTCAGTTCTTGATGGTCAGAATGGCATCTGGCCTAATTATTTGCGTGTGCCTCTTGTGGGCAATTGTTTGGCTGACTAATACATTTTAAGAGGTCAGTGATGGAGTTGTGAACACAGGTTTTACATCATCTGAAGAACCACGTTCCTTCTGTATGGAACGCTCATTTCACAGGCTTCCTCTATTGTAGGGACTATGACGGCTCAGTATTGCTTACTTTATGCTCAGTGACAATGAACTGCGGTTAGTGTGTGGAAGGGCCACGAGCCCCTATTTCAGGGGTGTCAGCAGCCAGGGGCTCCACTGTAATCTGCCATTGACTAAGCCCAGAGGCAGAAAACACAACTGGGAAGACGACCTACCAGCTCCACAGGTCCTTCCCTGGAGGCAAAGGAGGAGCCGGCCCTAAATGTCCTAAATGTCCGCCCTCTCTAGTCTTTCACAGCCAGAAATTCTACCTGGTACCTGCCTTTCTCTCCGTCCTAGTATCATCAGCCTTCTTGTGTAACAGTGAGGTGACTTTCAAAGGCCATTAAACCCATACAAATGAGGCCACATGAAGTTAATTCAGCTCTAACCAAGCTCCCCAGCAGAGCACCCAGAGAATTAGACCCAACGCAGGTTTGTGAGTGGAGGGGAGGGGCCCAAGCTTCAAGGCACATTTGGGGAGAGGCTCCCCCAAATGCCAAGAAGGTGACCAAATGGAGAAGCACTGCAAGGAACACCAGGAGCAAAGAGAAGACAGACGCCCAAAGACGAACAGCACAACCTCCATTTGCACCCTACCGATCGGGCAGGACATGGTTTTCTTCACGTACAGGGCACACCAAAGTCACAGAGCCAAGTGCTCCCAACGAAAAGGATTGTTGTCATTGATTCTTTGAGTTATTTGAGTAGTATCACTCTTTAGGCTTAACAATCTCTTTTTTAAAAAAGTCTGGAAGGAAGTAGATACATTAAAAGACCTTTACCATCTGGTTGCCAGGAGGTCACGTGACAGCCCCAGGGGGCGTCCCCAGAGAGACTAAGTGTGGGCAACACCGCAGGTGCCTGGCCCAATGGGGAACTACGCTGACATGTGGGTTGTGTGACACTGGGCAGGGCACCCAGCTTCTCCTGGTCAGCGTTTACTCATCTGTAAGCTATGGGCCGAAACAGTCCTTATTTCATATGCTAGTATGAAGATTCAGCACACAGGACGGTAACCTGGCTGACAGTAAATAGTAATTAACCGTTATCTGATAACCATCTGCCCTCCACTGTAAATAAATCTCTTTCATGACACAGAGGTGGTCTCCTCAGGGCTGTCTCATCCGAAAACTATTTATATTCCACCAGCACCATATCGGTACCTCTCTCCCTCCAAATAATCTTTGCATCAGAAAAGCAAAACCACCCAACTCTGCCTGCCCACACTCTGCACGGCTTCCGCGAGCATCAGAGCCGTCAGGGGTCATGAGATGATGACTAAAAGCTCTCTGGAGGCAAGCGCTATGGAAATACTGAGGATTCTGTTAACGGAAGAAATTTTATAAGGAGACGGGGCCTCCCACATGGAAGATGAAACACCTTCCTACACTTGATTAAAAGAATCTACACAATCTCTTACAGGAATCAAGATTGAATAGGAGAAGCCGGCACGATGGGCCCTCAAATCCAACAACACATTTTTCTTACATGGCTTTCAAACAACCAACATGCACTTAACTGTGTTGCTTCTGTGTCTTAAGCACCAAAAGGTGAGAAAGTGGGCAGATGAGGTTCCTCCTAGAACTACTAAGTTTGTAAGAAATATTGTGGTGTCACTTTTTAGCACTTTTTAGTCATTGCATGCCAAAATGAAAGAAGAAGACATAAAACAAACCTCATCACATCTATCCAGAGTGTAGTTAGAAAGGAGAACTGTGCCAGGGATGCGCCTGGCCCCCCTCCTCAGGGTTTCTAGGGAGCTCGGATCCCAGGGAAACACAGTCAGGCCTGGTCACAGTGCCCACACACAGGGCCATGTCATGTGTGTGCAGAGGACAGAAAGGTCCCTTCTGGGTGGACTGAAATTCTTCCACAGCATGATCAAACACCAGCGGAAGCTTCCTAAATCAGTTTGCTCATCTCATCTGTGAAATCAGAGGGTTGTATGGACAAACCAGTTCAGGGGTCCCCCACACTTGAGTCCCCAGCACCTTCCTACAGGACTGTTTCCTCTTCTCTCTTGAACTGTGTGTGTAAGTCGGGCAAAACACAGCATCTGCGTTTACTGGAGTCATAATTTCTATAGACTGCTTAATTCTCCAAATGTCCTCTTCAGGGCAGGGGACCTTAGTCAGGCCAGTTTCATCCTCACATGGGCACCCCACTCAGGGAGCCAGAATTGTACAAAATCCAGCCAGCACCCCGCCCCCTCCCCATGTTTCCTCCCTGGAAACACACACCTTTTTAAGCACAAAAAGTGTGGGACCACCGAAGTAAGCAAGTGATCATTCAGTCCAACACAAGATTAAACAACAAAGAGGAAAACCTTGTATTCCCCTTTTAAAGGGAAACTAACTTCTTCCAGAACCCAAATCTTCACATTCTACACACCAATCTTGTTTTACTAGGGAAAACAGGAGTTTCTCAGTGACCGCATTCCAATTCCTAAAAACCAACTTGAGTTGCTCTTTTCAAACATTCCCCTGGTGGTATTCTGGGTATGTTTGTGCAAAGGGTAAAGTCTTGCTGAGCCTAAGATTAACCATTTGTCCATACAAAGCATTTGAACCACACAAGTTCTCAGCTTGGACATGGATGTTCTTTTGGCAGCTTCCTTCATAAGGAAATTCTATAGAGCACTGTCTGCCTAAATGAAAGACTGTCATTTTCGGATTCCCCAAGTAATGAATGAAAACTCAATTTGTTTTTTTCCAAGTGATATGAAGTCATCCAAAAAGTCCTCCTGAAATGCTTAGAAAAATTCGACTCACGGAAATAATCGGCTGGAACTATTCTCTCTTGTTGGAATAACTTCATAGCTACATGACCAAAAGGTCAACCACAGTTTCACTCAGACATCCCAATACCTGGCAGACTTTGGAGTCAGAAGAAATGTATAAATAAATACACGTCTGTAAACTATTTCCTCCTGTGACTATTTAATGGTCACGAATTGCTTTTTTTTTTAATGTCTTTTTCCCCTTGACCAAAGTTAGTATCCCTGGAGAAGTTCCAACCCATACTGCTCATGAACTCGCATTGTGGAATTCATCTGGAAAATTTTGCAACTTAAAACAACATCAGCCATCGAACGGGTGTCTCTCTGGACCTGCAGATTAGAAGCCAGAAACACAGCAAATATTTTTGGTTTCGTTCAAAAGGAGCTTGGTGATGTGTGCAACTGAATTTCTGTGTTTATAATAATTTGCTGAAGAAGTTAGGACACTCTGCTCACATCCATTTGGTTTAGGGGTTAAGGATGGGGAAGGTCAAACATACACAGTGCCTGACTCAGAGTAAGGGTTCAATAAATATTTGTTGAAAGAATAAAAGCTGCAAGTCCTATACTCACTAGCTGTCTGCCTTGATGCCAGGCATGAGAATTCCGTTTCCCTAAGAAATGGGGTGTGTTCAGTTCTCATTATTCACGGTGGTTGTGTTCTATAAGATCACTGCACATATTGAATTAGCAAATGCTGACCATCGCTCCTAGGGGAAATACCGGGTTAGGCTCCTGAGAGCTTTTGGCGAATTTTTTTTAAATCAACTGATCAGTACAGTGAAGGAATGCCTTCATTTGTGTAAATCCAGGAGCTTGGAGTCCAAGAAGATTCCTATGCAGCTTTCTCCTCTTGGTTTGCTTGGAGTACACACACAGGCCACAGCACATACATGCATCGTTTTACTCTGAGGGGATGTGCCACGTTGGAAAACCCAAGAGGCCGGCCCCATGGCCCCACACCCAGGGTGGTCTCCCCAGGATGGGAGCTCACTCATAAGACATAGGTCAAGATCTCTGTGCACACACTGACAATCTGAGCTACGGAGGCCTTTCCATGTCTTAGCACATTAAACCCAGTTTTACTGGTTATGTACAGAACCATATGTTGACTTCTGTTCACTAGCATTAAAGACCCCCAGGGTTAATGCAACTCAGTGGAAGGAGTCCCCAGATTTAATTCATTCTAAAAAGGTGTCGGATGATCATTATTACATTCATCAGAAGACGCCATCTAATGTGAAAATTCTTCAAAAAGCCTGGGTATGCTACCTCCTTTGAACCACCGATTTATCTGGTTACGCTTGTATTTTACAGACGCAACTGCAAATTCCTCAATGTCATGGAAGCTCAAGTATCACTTCGTTATGTGCAGAACAGCAGGAACATATGTGACTTCCTTCTGGCCCCTCCAGGGCAGCGCCGCTTATAAGCTCAAGTTCATTGATAGACTACTGGCTCTTCCTGGATAAGTGGCTTCCCAGTGAACGGCCCCTCGCTCACCAGGACGCAGAGCAAACAGGCTGTGTGAACATCTGCTTGCTTTGTGGCCACGGCCATCAGCTGCAGATTGTGGGTCTCACAAGAACACAGTGGGCCTGAGTTCATCCGCCAAGTTCACCAGCACATGAAGGGAAGACAGAGCAAACGCCTGCAGTGAAAATGCTGAGGGTGATGTCAAAAGAACAAGCCAACCAGCCCCTGGGAGTGCCCATCTCTTGGGGGAGCAGAAGCACCCGTATTTTAAAGATGTGCTGAGAAAGTCCGCTCTCCTTCTGTGAGAGCTGGGAGCAAAGGGCATTCTGCGTAAGATAATCAGCAAATGACACGACCCATTGACCAGGATGGCTCAGTAAGAGGTGTCAGGCTGGCGGTGGAAGCTGCCACTCCACGAACCTGGGGAGGGTCTGCCGTAATCACAAATGTGACGACAAAGCCACAGGCATATTTTTAGAATTCGCAGGTAATGAACATTTTGCAGCAACCATCAGGCACTACCAATGAGGTCTCCGCGATACCAGACAGAGCTTTGTGACAGTCACTTACAAAGACGTGCACAGGGGCAGGAGAAATGAGGACGTAAGACAGGGGACTCTAAGAAGCTGTCACCCCAGTGGCGGGGAGGGGCTGGAGAGCACGTAGGTGGCAGGAATCCAGGAAGACAGAAGGCTGGGGCTGGTAGGGGTACAGGACCAGCCCACCCCACCCCAGCACTGGAAACTGCGCTGTGGAAGAAACATGCAGTCTCCCCACTGCTAAAATCTCAGCTGCTGGCCATCGCTGGCCATCTCGACAGGAAGCAGAGGCGTTGCATGCGTGCCAGGGTCAGGCTCCAGCACACGAGACCCAGCAGGAAGGATAGGGGAGAGCAGGTTCAGAGGGGCAGAGTCACCAACACAACAGAGAGCTGGGAGGACACAGTCCATTACCACTGAGCCGCTACCCAGAAGACAGAGCGCTCGCTAGAGTCACAGAGTGAGACCGGAGAACAATTCAGGTGTTAAATGTATGCATGCTTTCATTTATAAAAACAGATACCTACTCCTTGTATATATCCTGTTTCACAAAATGTACCAGGAATATCTTATTTCATAAAATATTTATTGAAACCACATTTGACAGTATGACTATAGTCTAAATCATAACCCCCATTATTGCATATTTTAGGTTTTCTTCTCAATCTTTTTCTATTAAAAACAGATTAAACTGCCTTACAGCTGTATCCTTTTGCATATCCTTACTTCCCTAAGATTGATTTCTGAACATGGATGCAACCTGCTGCCAAGGTCTCCCATAGATACTTAGCTAATTTATTGGGTATGTTAGAAGGTGAAATCATGACTTATTGTGCTGGAGGGAGGTTTTGCATACACGATAAACCGTTTATAAAGATTATTCCGTATTACCTTTGCACTGCATACCTTTGTGTTATTTTCAGTGTGTTTACATGGTCAGCAGTCCAGTCACCAGGCTCCCTTCACCACCCTTCTCCAGGCTGCCGCTGCCCGTGTCCCATACACTCCTGTCCCCACCAGCCATTTCCTTTTCTCCAACCAGAGGTTTCTAAAAACAGCTCCCACACCTGGACTTGACAAGATCCCCTGGCCGTGGCCACAGGCCTAGAGGCGGGCAGTAACAAGAGTGTCTTTCAGGTGAGTCAGGGCAGGGAGATTTGGGATTGTCACCCCTCAGGAGCCTGTGCGGTGGTAGCAGCCCAGGCTCATGCCTGCAGCTCCGGGAAAGGTGCCTCACACCAGGTCTGCAGCAGAGGCCCTTGTGTTCAAGGCTCAGACAGGACAGGAGCCCACAGCCCACATGGCCTAGCCCCCAGCTGACATGAGAGGCAGCATGACCAGCCTGGGCATCACTGCATGCTCTACCCTGGCTCTCGTGAACTTCAGGGCGGACATGGAGTCAGTGTGGTACAAAAGCAGCACCTGAGCCGGGCTCAGGCGCACCTCCGCATATAACATGGAGCAGACACTCAACAAACGGAAGCTGTGATCATTAGGATGGGATATCAGCTTCAGTATCTATTTGGCTGCTAGAGGACTGAGTGACAGTGAATGAAGATAGATGCTCATCTCTCACTTATTAGGATGTGTGAACATCACAGGTGATGTGACAATAGGCTGCAGCTTCTTGTCTTCCCATCTCCAACATGTGCTCGTTAGCCCATGTCATGTCTGTTCCAGGCAGCAGGAAAGTAGGGTTTGGGGTGGGATGCTCTACATTTTTAAGGGCATGATCCAGAAGTTTGCTTTGTGTTTTGAGCACAGAACTATTACTGTTCATTTTTTTAATCCCACACCTAAAGAAATGGACATTTTCATAAAAACTATGTGCTAGTCCATTGCAGGTGCTTTAAGAAGCCTGGGTGGTTAACAAGCCTTTACAGCTCACAGTTCTGGAGGCTGAGCCCACGATCCAGACACCAGCAGAGGCAGTGTCTGGTGCAAGCCCCACACCGAGTTCTTGGACAGCTGTCGTGACTGTGTCCTCACATGGTGGCAAAGACAGGGACGCGCTCTCTGGCTCTTTCAGACAGGCACTAATTCCACTGACAAATACTCCCTCCTCATGACAAAATTGCCTCCCAAAGGCCCGCCTGCAAACAGCACCACCTGGGGATCGGCTTTCAGCATATGAATTTTGGTGAATACAAACGTTAGGGCTATTGCAATTTTTAAACAATGTATAAATGGAAACAGACTTCTTTTTCCACCTCAAAGGAGGTTGGGGAAAAAAATAAGGGAAATGTCAACACATGTCTGACTCCAGGAGGTGAAGGCTTGGGAAAAAGGAAGCTCCTAAGATGTGGGAGGATGAGAGGGTGGCACGCTACCAGCCACCTTCATAATGAAGGCTCGCCTCAGTGGGTGCACCCTCATGGGTGACCCACAAGCTACACGACTCCAGTAGGTGGGCCGGTTATGTAATCACCTCCATGATTTCAAAGTAGGTCTGCGGATCTCTTCCTTCGCAACACTTCCTCTAGCCGATACCGCACCACCCACCATCTTCCCAAATAATTTTCTATCCTATCGCTGCAGTCACAAACATTTGGGAAAATTTTTTAAAAATGGAAACCCAAGACATTCGAAGCCACGCCACAGTCTGGCCTTAAGCGGATTCTGCAGAGAGCAACTGAAGAAAATATTTTTATAGATATCGTAGGAGAGAAATCTTGCTTCATATTACTGAGTTTAGGAGAGTGTAGGAGAGGTGGGCAGTGGCGGGAGAGCAGCCCAAGTACCCAGTGAAAGGGTGGGTCCTGGAGGGACGTGACAGAATGGAGGTTTCACTAACAGCATGTCCTAAGCCCAGCAGCAGCTGGAAGGGAGGGGAGCAGGGGAGATAAGGCAGGGAGAGAGAGCGCTCTGGACACTGTGTTAAGTGAGGGATGAGGTGGTACAAGCCTAACCCTGAGTGGTGAAGGAAAGAGGAAAAGACATATTCAGAGGCTGCTATTCTTGGATTCGATAGGGGACAGGAAGGAGGGATCAGTACTCCAGGATAGTCGGTTTAATAAGCCAGGAAAATAGCAATCCCATTGGCAATGAGGTGGTTGGTAGGATGCCAGTATGGTGATAACAGTACTCAATCATGAGTGAAAGGGAAATCTACCCATTCAAAATGTTGGAAGAAAGGAGCAAAAATAAGACCTTCAGTCACGAATGTGGGTCCATCTGTATCAGAGAATAAGTGCGTCAATAGAGGCATAATCGGACAAGAAGGGGGACCCAGTGCTGTGCTATACAGAAATAAAAAGGAATGGGGAACAAAATAGAGCAAAAAAGTGGCTAGAATGCCTGGAGAATCCTAGGAGGCACATGAGATTAGAAAAAAAAAGAAAAAGATGTCAAATGGAGGAGGATTATGGTCCACAGGATGGGATCTGGAGACCCACAGGACAGCTTGTCTGCAATAACGCCTCTGACAATTCTCCATTCTGCTGTAAGAGCACTAGCTTGGAAGCTGGGCTGGGCCTGTCCTTCCCCTGGATCAACAGTGATACAGTGAAGGTGACTTCTGATCGTTCCAGTCTTTGGCAGTTTAGATTTCTAAGGTTTATCTTGGAAAGCTTGCACAGCCATGAAAAGTCGTCCCACCCAGGCCACCAAACGGTGAGAGGGCTGGGGAGTCCCGGAGGAGATGGGAGCACTCCAGCCAGCAGCCAGCACCAAGGCCCCGCAGCAAGGAGGCGGCATCCTGGTTCCTCCCGGCCCCAGGTGGTGGCATCGGGCCTCAGCCCACGGAGACCTGGCCAGCTGCAAGCCCACAGAACTTTGAGACTGAAAACCATTGATAAGATCTGCAGCAATTTGCTTTGCCTCAACAGATAAAAGAAAATGTTGTCGAAATTAAGAAATGAATAAACCATCCGAGTTGGGAACTGCGTCACCACAGATCCGCCATGTTTGAAACAGTTGCCTGACAATTCTAAGCCACATTTCCTCAGAAAAATGAATAAAAGCATTTGTGACCATCAGCTTGCCAAGAGAGTTAAAGAAACTACAGCTTAACATAGTACCTGGGACACAGTAAGTGCTCAATACATAGTATTTACGATTATTATTATTAAAGTTAAGGTCAGTGTAAGTACTTCAGAGCACAACCAAAAGTAATGTTATTCTATATCTGGCATTGTCCAGAAAATTTTAACACACTCTTCCACTATTACACAATACGTGCATTTCTAAGAAATCTTGTGTAATCAACAATCGTGTTATAACAACTGCCCCACAGGGAACGGGGGCAGAAGGTCTCTTAAAATATCACATGTATATTGAGCTATTTTCTAAGGAATTTAATAACAATAGCTTGAAGTTACAAAGCTAAACATCCCTGAGCAGACCCAGCATTTAATCACTTGCAGGTTTGGCTCCAGGAGATCCCTTTCTAACTCCCAGACTGTCATCTATACTTCTGGGTCCACATACTTATCACCTATGGCTTTTACAAAGCACAGCATGGAGATAGAAGGATTAACCCAAGGTTAACACACTGCAGCCTGAATTATGGGAACACCGGAGGAAATAACCTTACACCTGCCCATACCAAGAACCACTAAATCTTGTTCCTACGAGCAGCCCGAGTTCCCAGGGAGGAAAGCTTCCTGACTCGCTTGTGACAGAAATGGTTGCTCTCTGCGGCTGCATTATATCCAATCTGTGGTTATTGACGTTAATCCCACAGAAGAGTCTGCATCGTATCCTTTCCAGAGTGAGAAACAAAACGTTACTTGTGCTTATCTTCTCTCACAGTCATTGGTAGGTTCAGTCACTGATTTTATTTCGGGCTATTTAAGGGGAAAGCCAAGCACTAAAATTTACTTCTAGATTTTGACTAACATCAGCAGCTTCACCCGCAGACGCACAAGCACGGTGACTGTCCTCAGAACACATACGCTCCCAGCTGCCTCACTCCACGTGGACAGCTCCCACATTCAGAGGCTGCCTTTGCTCTTCTACAAAGAACAGGAAAACAGCGTAATCGTTGCTGATGTCCACTCTTCAGAATCCCAGAGACTGAATGTGTCAGAACTATGGAGTCTAATGAGGAAAGACCCACAGCACCCAGGACACAGCTGAGACAAGAGGGAATTTTCAAGTCTGAAAAGAAAGACGCTGCGGACATCCTCCAAGTACGGCCTGGGAAATCACTGTGTTTCGCCAAGAAGATGCCCCCAGGGGACGTATCTACCAGACCCAGGGATGCGATGGAAGGACAGACAGCAAAGTCAGGAAGAACCGAGCAGAACCTCTAAGAAGTCAAACAGGAACAAGAAAAAGCAATAAAAGCCCAAGAGCGTGCTCCCTCCCGCCCCTGCCGAGCAGCACACACGCCGACAGGAACGCTACACACGCACCGTAATCTGGGCTGCCCAACGTGCGCCCCACAAATGGACCTTAACCAGACTGCACTTGGTAAAACGGCAGCCAGCTGGACTGAAGGTCATTACAAGGACGGTCTTACAGGACATGTCCATTAAAGGAACATCTTCATCACACTGTACATTATTCTTTAGAAGAGTGGCCCCTGGGAGAAATTTCTCTTTGGTCTTAGTATAAAGAAGAATTGTAGTTCTCCTGGGCATTGTTTAGACTTTACCAGATGGGCTCGAATGACATCTTTTCTCACTGGCTGCTCGAAAGCTCAGAGCGAAATGGCCCACACAGGGCAAGTCTGCTGCCTGCACAGCACACGCCTTAACCTCAGCCCTGGCTCCATTTCTGAGCAGCCTTTGTTTCCTGATCTTAACTTACATCATCTTCTACATTTTATGGATATAAACTGACCTTGATGTCTGGGACAGATGCAAGTCACATTTGAAGCCCACAAACAAGCAGCACGACTGTTTCAGAGGGCACTCTGCCTACAGGAACCGTGTGCATCGCTCACTCACGAACCTGCATCCTGGCCTGGAAAGTGGGCCAGGCACTGGGTTAGGCGCAGGGGATACAGAAATAAGACACGCACAGCCCCATCACTCCATACTTAGGAGAGGAAACAGGAAATAAGTACTGCAACAGAATAAAGCAAGGACCCAAAGGGGAGAACTGTAGGGATGGGGGAACATCTCTTTGAGGTGGTGACAATATAAATTCTCAAGGACTTTTTTAATTAAAATTGTTTTTAAGGAAAGGTGCAGGCAGGAATGAAGGCAAGCAGGTGGCCAGGCAGGCAAGGAGAGAGGGGAGGAAGAACTTTACTTAGTTGTTCATATTGGCTGTTCCCTCCGACATGAGTCTTAAATCTGGAAGGTTGGGATGTATGTGGGATGGCTCCCAGGGTGTCCCAGGCCACGAGGCCACCAGGCCACACCCAAATTCCCAAGGATTAAGAGCTGGGATTAAGGTGGTTTTTTATGTTTTTTTTCGTAAAGTAGGAAGGACTTGTCATGCTGGTAAAGGGAACAGAATGGTCAACAGCATGAGACAAGTTAAGAGTCTCATGAGAAATGAGGAGACTGAGTCAAAGCGAGGAGCAATTACATCTGATGCTGGTGGGCAGGAGTCAGAAGACTCAGGACCTCACAGGCTAGGGTAGGGAGTGTAAGTTTGTTTTAAGAGGAATGGAAAGCCAATAAAGGATTTTAATCCTAGATCAACTTAATCTGTTTTAAGGCCCAAGCTCTCAGTTTCTGCCTCATGGAAACATTTTACAAGAGGCAGGACAGAAAGCCAAGCAGAGTTGCCACAGCTCCGGCCAACCTGATGGAGGCAGTAGGAGCACACCCGGATTTAGCTCTAGTTGAAAGACAGGAGGCAGGAGCGTGTGAAATGCAAGCACTGAGACAATATTCACAATTTAAGTGTAAGGCATTACCTACAAATGCACAGCAAATTATACCCTTGATTTTACTATAAATATGTCAAATACTGAATATACACATGAGAAGGTGACATCAAAATATTAAAAACAGAAGGACTACAGTGAGAGGTACCTTTTCCTTAGAACATTTAAGTTGTTTTTTTTTTTTTTTAATATAAGCGATAAGACATTAACTGAGTGACAATGAATACAGTTTTGTTTCCAAAAACAGTGACCAGATAGACATTCACATTTGGGTTTACAGATGCCCTCAACAGGAAATAAAAAGACAAATACAAGTATAAACATTGCAATGTTAGAGTCTCTTTTGAAACTACCTTTTGGCTAAGCGCACCCCAACTCACGATGTAACATTATCTTGGGGGGTCAAATGTATGAAAGTGCCTTTGAGGTCAAAAAACAAAGAGGTCATTTAACTACCCTGGGGCCACTGACTCGCGAAGACTTGTCCTCTAAAGAGGCAACACTATGGGTGCCAGGGGCAGAAGAGGATTTCTACTCCAGAGACTCAGAATTAAGCACACCTGTTAAAATGTGGGGTCATTCATTAGCGGTGCTACAAACACTGCTCATCCATGACTTAATTCAAGAGAAATAACTCCACACCCCTCCAATTCATTTTTGGGGAAAAAGTTTAAAAATAACATTCATTTGGCTTTCCTTTGGTGTGATCATGACTTTCTGGTAACACAGAAGTGTAAGAAATCTCCGTTTCTTAGAGAAGAACACTGTCATACGTAGTGGTAACATGACATCATGTCTGGAACTGGCTTTAAAATATTTTAGCAAAGGCGAAGGCGCAGAATCTCAGACAGTACTGATGCTGCTGCAGAGCACGTGGAAATTATTTTCTTCCTGCCATAGCATCTTTAACAGTTTCTCCATTAAAAGTGCATTCTGAGAGAACACAGAAAAAGAGGTGCATCTGTACTTTGGTGATGAGACAGGTAAACCCCACTGAACTGCAAGGGCTGCCGTGGGCATTCACATTCCTCCCTCGTTCAGACATGCAGAAGGGACACAGGCTCAACTGAGACATCGAAGGCGAACAGGTGGAAAAAAGTTAAGAAATCACCAGGCTTCAAACTAACGAGGCACCTGTTAAAGTAACACAAAACTCGAGTGGAATATCATTTTGCTGAACAGAAATGGCCTAAACATGGAAAAGGAGGTTTAAAAACAATCTGATAATTTTCTGGGTAATTCAGAAGTATCTTTTATATGGATTTATATGTACACACACACACACACTCACACACGGTGTTTTACCTCAAAGGCAGTTCCATATGTTTGAGTACCCCCTGGGGGAAATGACATTTTCTTCTGATTCGAATATATCAAGTTTTAACTAAACAAATTCCGTATCTCGAGCTTCAAGTCTGAATCCACCGCCACCACTGCGGGAGCCTCCAGGCGCCTGCTGAGGCCATGTGAAGAGCCATCAGGGAAGAGACAAATGCTGAGGCCCCATGAATGACATACCAGGCTATAAAACACCATGGCCTAACAATGAACGCCCACCCTACACCAGCCAGAAGGGCTCCTCATCGAGGGTCCCCCGAATAAAGCAACTGCAGAACCCATTTCTGAAGGGATAACCACGAGGACTCCTCTTAGCACAGAGCTCAGGAAAGACCAACTCCAGCCCTTCGGCAGTCACTGCCCTGGAGGGTATGACTAAGCGGGCCAAGGAATGAAGTCAGAAGTCAGGCAAAAAAGTAGCCCTGTCATAAAAAAGATAAAATGTTTAAAAGAGGTGATTTCTTTTTTTTCAGGACTGCGAAGCAAAGACATGGACATTTTTGTTTCTAGTAGTTCTACAGCTTCTATGTCTCCCTTCCCAAACGGAAGAATCTCCACTCATAGTTAGGTGGGTCCTGAGATAGAAGAACATTGATGACCCATCTTTACACACTGCCCTACAAGAAAAAAAAGTGTCTTCCTTTATTCTGGTGATTTCCTCTGGGAGCCACCCTTCACAGCTGTGGGAGTTCTAAGACGCGTGGATGAACATCTGTTCAAGGCACAGGGGCTTAAACGTGGCCCCAGCACAGCGTGGGCCTCAGAAAACAGAGGCCCACCTCGCATCAGAGGGCACTCACCTGAAGGCACCTGCGCACAAAGTGAACATGGCAGGACTGCCCCGTCATCGGGCTGGGTACAGGTGAAAGGTAAACACCCCCCCTAAGATGACGCAGCCATATCTTCAAGGAAGAACAGGGAAAGGTCTCAAAAAGAGCCAAGGATGATCCACTGAAGAGCCAGGACTTGAGGTCACCTGACAGAGCTGGATGGCTACGAACTGCATGGGGCAGTCGACCCGGGGTGTCCCCACAGGCCCCCTCGTCCCTGCCCAGACACGGCTCCAGGTGTGTCCAAACCCAAACCCCTCCTGCCCCAGGACAAGTGGAGCGAGACCATCCGCACCAGGTGTCTCCATCCCGTCAGTGACCTCAGTGTGGCCCCACAGATCATGTCCGAGTGCCGTGGCCTGAACTGCACCTCCCAGATACTAGGGGGCGGTGGAAAGGGGGCAGCAGTGGCGGGGGTGGCAGAGGTGCTAAAGCATTGTTCCAATCCTTAAGTCCTTTCACTTAAGGTTTTCAATAGCCATTCTGATAACATTCCCCTTGATAGGCGCCCTCATTTTGCTGTAAACTCTGAATGTGTATTAAAATCTCAGGTCACAGTGCGCCTGGGTGGAGTAGCAGACTGGTCTATGGCCTTCGACCTGTGCAAACCACATCCATCCCAAGGATTCAGGTTTACATCCCAGGGTCAAAGGACACAACCAAGACGAATAACTAAATAAAAAAGGGCTTCCTCCTCCTCTCTCTCTGCCTGTTTGCTTTCCTTCCTGCCTGTACTGTTCCTTTCCTTAAAAAAATAACACCTCAGGTCACAGCACCCCTTATAATCCAGGGCACTGAGATGCAGGTTATGAAAGCCATGGACCTGAGTTCAAGACCCAGGGCAGGGAAGAAAAATATGCAATGATATAAGTGTTTTTTTTTTTTTTTTTTTAAGTTTGATTAAAACTAAAGTTTGAAACAAAACAAAGAAAAACCTCAGGTCACTTGTGGACCACACTCCACGTCTTGCCAGCTTCCAATTCAAAGAAAGCCCCTTAACCTCAGCACAAACATCCAGAAAATGCAACTACATTTCCTTTATCTTTTGATATAATTTCTATTTAATCAGCACTATCACAACACTCGATGATGCAAGTACATAGCTATAACTATGTATTATAAACAGACAGAGGAGGAGATTGCCTGATTCAAGACCATATGGTAAGTATAGGGCCTGGGGGACATCTTTGCAGTCAAACCACAGAAAGCATCGTTTCGTGTTGTAGAAGCTAATGCAGACCCACAAAAAGTCTTACTTGTCCCTGTGGCGAAGTTCCTTCAGCTGTCAAGGGCAGACCTGCAGAGCTGAAGAGAAGCAAAGAGGGAACAAGAAAAGGTCTCCAGAAGCACAGAGGTTTCCTATCACACGACGTGGAAAACTCTGTGTGGTGCTTGCAAGGAAAGAAAAACACAGCTTGACACTGAAAAGCTCTCATGTATAATATGCTGAGCCATGTTTATATCTTGGGAGAAGGTTCACGCAGTGCAGCAAACAAAGCAAAATATTTTTTTTCAATGCACCCAAGGTCACGAAGTAGCTCCAGACCCCAAGCAGAGAGCCTGCAATAGGAAATGAAAAGCGATGGAATCTGCACCACGGGGTTGAGAACTAATTGGCTTAAACTCAGAACTCAGGAGGAAGGGTCTACCCTTCTGGTTCCCATTAGTCTACTTCATCGCTCCCCTGAGTGCCCCCAAATGTTCCTCGATGACAGTGTAGGAGGAGTCCAAAGAAAAGGCCCCTAGATGAAGGGTGGGAGACGCCAGGTGAGTTAGTTCTCCATCCAAAAAGTTTGACGTCATTTCCCTGTTGAGGGACCTGCAGCAATTGTCAGCGAACTCATGGCCACAGGGAAAAAGGAGACATTCTTTGGCAAAGCAGCAGGCAACTTACCCACCTGGGCTTTTGCCAGTCTGAGGTGCCTCCTGGACACTGCGGTCCTTTTTTTTTTTGAGGAAAGGTACAGGCAGGAAGAGAGGAGGAAGGAGCATTTAGTTGTTCATCTTGGTTGTCTCCCCCACCGCCCCACATCTCGAACGCAGGTCCTTAGACTATATGTGGACTATACCGACCAGAAGCCACAGGCTTAACCACTAAGCCACCAGGGCACACCTGACACTGGGTCTTTGTAAAGCTCATCAGGTGATTCTAATGTGCAGTGTAGGTTGTGAATCACGAAGGCTTTTCAAGCGAGAAGCCAAGAGCGAGTGAGCCCTGGAAGAGGCAGTAAGGATCAAAACAAGGCTTCTCAAATGTCAAGCACACAGGAGACACCTGGGGGCCTTATTAAAATGCCTATTTTGATACAGCGGGTCTCGGCGAGGCCTGAGCATCTGCATTGTTAACAGCAACATGAGGGATCTGAAAAGATTCTAGCCTCCATCATCTGACGCTATCCCAGAGAGGCTCCACAGAAGGGACTGTCCCCAAAGTTGTGATTTATGCCATTTTAGATAATTTCATCACTCCTTGGCATGCCCTAGTGGCTCAGGTGTTAAGTCTGTGACTTAACATGCAGCCTGGGGAGCCTGTATGGGGGGTTCATGGCCCAGGAGGCGGGGGAGGTAGACAACTAAAAACTAAAATGCTTCTCCCTCCTCTCCCTTTCTGCCTGCCTGCCTTCCTTTTAATCATTCCTTCTTCAGTGACATCTGAATAACTCGGGGTCACCATGGTAGACAATGAGACCCGGTAAAATTACAGGGCCTCCATCACATGGCTCCACTGTGCTGGATTGTATTTTGGGAGGGGGTGGGGTTAGGGGTGTTATGGGCTGAACTGTCTCCCCAGATTCTGAAGCCCTAACTCCAACACCTTAGAATGTGACTCTTTCAAGATAAGGGCTTTTCTTCAGTCCCTGTCCCTGCAGCATGTAAGGGCAAGGGGGTCTCAGTGGCCTTCTCTGCCCTTGGGTGCTGGCTTCCGAAACGTCCAGACTCAGGAAGCCTGGGTTCCCCTAGAACAGGGAATACCCACATTGGCCACCTTCCAAGATTTCAGCAGAGACACATCAGGAGACAGTCTGTTCGCCAGCATGGAGGGAGCTGGGAGAGGTTTCATTGCTCTGGGTGCCCCAGAGGCTGTCTCCAGACACATCCCAGTGTCCCCTGAAAAACTCCCACGTGCTGTGAAATCAGCCACTTTCCTGGACAGACAGCTGGAGAAGCAGAAGCGACAAGCCCCTCCAGGAGGCTCCTATTTCAGCCTCCGCCACAGCGCACAGGTGCCAGGCCTGAGTCAGATTCACTCTCTGACACAGTGAGGAATCTCTGCTGGGAAATGCAGCAAGCACCCCGGGGCCATGAAGACTTGAACATGGGGCAATGTGGCTCCTATCCGTTTCAAATCAACTTTCAGCCCCTAAAGGCAGAACAGACAAAGGCAGCCTACATTTTGTTTATCTGAGTGGTGCTTCCAAGCTTCTAGACTCACATTCCAGCTTCACTGATAACTATTTGTATTTTCAGATTCACTAACGCAGAGACTGTCAACAGGGAACATGAGATTAGGGGTGGGCTCCCTAGTAGCTGCTCTGGGGACAGCACGGAAGGACGCTGTCGCCCCTCGCCCCTCTGCGTGCAGACAGCTTGAAGAGGTGCTTGACACGTGTGCTTAGGGTGAGAGGAGCAAATGAGGACAGACGCCCCTGCAGTGGCCCACGTCCTGGGCCCAAAAATATATCAGAAGAGCAAGCTGTTTTCCAGAGCTCATATGTGGGCTGGCCTGTCTGTCTGAATGAGTGAATTCCTGGGATGGGTCCCTGCTCAGCCCTGTGACCTGCAAATCGGCGCATGTGCCAGGCTGCCCAGCCCCTTGCCTCATACACCTTTGGGGTCAAGCACGGTCCTGAGGGGTCATCTAGTCCCCATCACTACTGAGTCTGCAAAGCAGGTGTTTTCAAACACAAAGGCACAGGACAGCCAAACCCTGAAAAGTCAAATACAAAGACACTAGGAAGAAGCAGGAGTGAATTTTCACATGAGCAGTCTCAAGATGAAGAGATTTCTCATCAGAAATGGTCATGAGCGTGCAGTGAGCTGGTGGATGCCAAGAGCTCCAAGGATGCCTATAACCAAGAGCAATGCTGCTTCAGGGACAATTTACGGACTGAAGGTCTAGGGCAGCCGTGTGATGAGCAAGAGCATCTGTGACCCTTCCCCAACAGCTCAGGCACATGTCGTGTCTCCAAGGCACGTTTTGCTAATCTTCATATTATTTCAACATTTTCATTATATCTGTTAGGGTGATCAGCAAATTTCTGACGATTTAAATGTTTTGAGGCACCATCAGCAGAACCCACATAAGACAGCAAACAAAGTGCGTCCTGAAACAAATTTTTTAACGCAGAGAAGGGCTTTAAAGAGGTTATGGAGTTAAAACGCGGCTGTTATGAAGGTCCACTTTGAAGTGGTATCCTTATGATGAGGACACACCTGGACAGAGGGAAGAGCATGGGAGACAGAGAAAAGACAGCGCCTAGATGCCACAGAGACTTCAGCGGGGATCAGTCCTGCCAGCTCCTTGGGCTCACCGATTTCTAGTCTCCAGAAATTGTGGGAAAATAAATTTGTGTTTGAAGTCACCCAGGTCCATGGGAGTTTTAGACACTCTAGCAAAGTAATCCAGCGGGGGACTGGTTCTGGGGTCTTTTTCTAACTTGTCTGACTTATATTCACTGGTCATTACCCGTGGGATTCACATCCTTATTTCTAGCAGTCTCCCTCCTCCTCTGGACGCCGCCTTCCTTGTGGCTGGCAGCAAGCATGGAAACCACAGCTGCGAGGTCTCTAAGATGACCCCAGTGGTTAAGAACAGAGGCAATGATGTCAGCCTGTCTTACCCAGAACCCCCAGCAGCTCTGCCACCCACCTGCCCTGACAGCTGGAGAGAGAACTCACTAGAAGAGTTTGACAAGGCGAGCCTTCACTTGGAGGCCATTTGAGGGCCTGGCCACCCTGGGTGGCGCATGAGATTTCCAGTCACAATTCTTTGTGATCTCTTTAATTTGTGGTTTGTTTTGGTTTCAAATCTCCCCTGCCCACTCCTCCTTTTTCAAGTGTTCCACACAGAAATCCTCACCTAAGCGACTGCCACATTACATATGGTGCTCTTCTGTAAAATGTCTTCCCCGTCCCCCAACTAGATCAGAACACATGTGATTAACAGAAAACATGCAAATTGTTAAAATCACGTTTTACAGACATTAAAAAAATCCTTCGACCAAACTTTCTCAGACATAAAACCCCACTGACATTGTATTCTAGGTTCTTCAGACCATTCAGAGTGGGTCACGGCTACATTCCAGTGCATTTTCTGCAATGACCTCGTCTCCAATGAACAGTCTTCGCTGTCTTGGTGGGTCCCAAGAAGGCAAAGTCCACTCTGACGTGCAATTTTTCACTACAAAAATTGTGAGCCTTTTCCTTATCAGAAAATTCCAGAATAAAACATGGGCACATTACCAGGTGAGCACAGAATGGGAGTGGCAGTGGAGAACACACAGTGTGACCTCTACCCTGGCCCTGCAGGGCCTCACCTCTGAAGAAATGGTGGAGACACACACAAATCTGCCAACATTTACTGAAAGCCTAGTCTTTATTTTAACCTCTATTTAGCTAGGTTTAAATGGATGTTACCAGGTCAGAAGCTGCCACACAACTTTAATAGAAACTTTTTCAGCTAACTTCATCTCCACGGGACACTCTTCCTTATCAAATGTCTGTACCTGCCATTTTCCCTCTTTACCACGTTACGTCCACAGTATTAGTCTGAAGATGTCAAGAGGTACATTCCAACATTCCTCTCCTTTTCTTTTATCTGAAATACCATTGCCAGACTTTGCTCCACCCTCAGGACATTTCTCTTAAAGTATTTTTCCTTTTCCATCACTCTTTCCTCCTACTCGCTATAGAAGGCATCTCTACAGGCATCCCTCATCTCCTTGCACTTTGCTTTACTATGTTTCAAGTTTTGTTTTCACAATTTAAATGCTGGTGATAACCCTGCATTAAGCAAGTCTGCTGGTGCTCTTTTCCCAACAGCTTGAACTCATTGCATGTCACATACTGGCAATTCTTGTCACATTTAGTAATTCCCGTAACATTCCACATTCTTTAATCATGATGTCCATCATAAGTGATTTTTGACATTGCTATTGTCATCTTTTGGGGGACACCATGAACTGCACCCATTAAAACAGTGAGCTTAATAGATCAACGTGTAGAATGAGTGTTCTCTCCCTCCCCTGGGGCCTCCCTATGCCATGATACGTTGAAAGTGGGACAAGAACCCTACGATGGCCTCTCAGTATTAGAGTGACAGGAAGAGTCAGAGGTTGCTCATTTCCATCAAAAGCTAGAAATGATTGCACTTCGTCAGGAAGGCATGCTGAAAACCAAGCCAGGCTGAAAGCTATGTTCTTGTACCCATTAGCTAAGCCAAGAATGCAAAGGAAAAGCTCTTCAAAGAAACGAAATGCTACTCCAGCGAACACACAAATAAGCTAAATGCCGTCTTCATGGAAAAGTTTGAGAGGGTCTGGAGAGAAGATCAAAGCAACCACTACGTTCCCTTTAGTTAAGTCTAATCCAGAGCAAGGCCCTAACTCTTCAATTCCATGAAGGCTGAGAGGTAAGGAAGCTGCAGAAGTAAGTTTGAAGGTAACCAAGTCTCCATAACATGAAATTACAGGATGAAGCAGCAAGTATGCTCATGTGGATACTCCAAGATACCAAGAAGGGCTGGCTAAGATCATTGATGAAGGTGGCTACATCAATTAAACGATTTTCATATGCAGATGAAATAGACTTCTATTGGAAAAGATGCCATCTAGAACTTTCATAGCTAGTGAGAAGTCAATGCCTGACTTCAAAGCTCCAGAAGACTGGCTGCCTCTCATGTTTGAGGCTAATGCTGTGGCTAAGTCGAAGCCAATGCTCACTTACCATTCCAGAAATATTAGGACCTTGCTAAATCCACTCCTGTCTGTTCCATAAATAGAACAGAGCCTGCTAACACATCTGTTTATGATACAGTGTACTGAATATTCTAAGCTGATTGTTGAGACCTACTGCTCAGGAAAAAAAAAAAAAAAAAGATTCCTTTCAAGTTATTACTGCTCAATGACAATGCGCCCGGTCACCCAAGAGCACCCATGGAGATGTTCTAGAAGATTCGTATTGCCGTGCCTATAAACACAGCATCCATTTCATAGCCCATAGAGCAAGGGGTCACTTTGACCTTCAAATATCATTTAGGAACTATATTTCACAAGGATATACCTTTCATAGATAGAGATTCCCTTAATAGATCTTGACAAAGTACAACGAAAACCTTCTGGAAAGGATTCACCATTTTAGATGTCATTAGGACCATCCATGATTCAAGGAGAAGGTCAGAATATCAGCAGTAAGTTGGGAAGAAGTTGATTTTAATCCTCATGAATGACAGAGAGGTTCAAGATTTCAGGAGAGGAAGTCACTGCAGATGCAGGAGAAACAATTAGAATGAGAAGCGGAGCGTGAAGACGTGACTGAATTGCTGCAATCTCATGATCAAACTTGCACAATGAGGAATTACTTCTTATCACTGAGCAAAGAAAGTGGTTTCTCAGAATCTACTCCTTGTGAAGATGCTGGAAAAATTGTTGAAATGACAAAGATTCGGAGTGTTACATAGTTGAGGAAGTAGAGGACTGACTGGCATTTGGGTCATAGGCTACCAAACTATCAAACAGAAGAGTCTTTCTTGAAAAGGACAATCAGTGCAACAAACTTCATGGTTTTCTTACTGTAATTGCCACAGTCACTCAGTCAACATGACAACTGATCAGTACCATCAACACTGAGGCAAGACCCTCCACCAGCCAAAGGATTTGCCTTGCTTAAGGCTCAGATGATGCATTTTTGACAAGTATTTTTTAACTCAAGTATTTAGAATGTTTTTGGACATAACGCTATCACACACGTAATTGATCACAGTATATACACACACAACTCTGGAAACCAAAAACTTCACGTGACTGACTTCACTGAGACATTCGCTGCCTTGCGGTGCCTCCCTCTAGAAGTCTCCAGGAGCTCTTGGGAGGAATAGCGAGCCAGAGCCAGCGCTGTGAAAAGGCACTTCAGAGCCTGAAGTTCAGATCTTTAACTCCTGACATACTGCACTTCCTGCTGCAGTGACGGTGCACTTTCACCACCGCAGCTCTGACTGAGAGCATCCACCTTTGCAAATGGCTTTCTAGATGTACGCTCCTCAAATACAGACTATCATTTGGTTTCTGAATGAAGCTTTCCATCGTAGAAATTAAAAATTAACACAAAGGGTCCAGAGTGGTGACTTTTAGTCAATAAAAACACAGGATGATCAATATGCAAGTTAGGAATGAGGAAGTCAAACCACCTAACCGGAGAGGTCGGCCAAGGCAAGCAAAGCACAGAAGGCTAATCTGGAAATGTGGAGAAAAGCAGCAGGAAAATCGTGCTTAACCTGCAATGAAATCAGCTTACCAACACACAAATTACTGATATTTGTGGAGTACCACTCAGGGGCGCTGACTCAAAGTTCTGACTCACCAAAAACTGATTCTGAGAGACCAGGAAACCAAGTCACAAAGATGCTCAGGTCAAGAGTCCGAAACAAAATAAGGCAATACCAAAGGCAAAAGATATAATGAAAAAATGCCCCCAAAGTCTCCTCACGGAGCACTCACAGCCATGGACAAGGCTATACATGGAGAGCCCACTCCTGGTCTGTGTATGAAGATGCTTCTTTGGAAGCTAACAAACCTCCAGTAAGCAAATACCTGATGTTTGGGGAGCTAAGTTGCGGAGTCTTTAAAAACAGTTCTTTAAGGATATCAAAAGCATTCAAGGTTTGTGTTAAAACGTATCACAATCCTATGCATTGCCAGTCCTGCTCTATAACAAACTCCTAGGGCAGAGGACACTCCCAGCTTCTCACAGCTCTGTATCAACAGCCATGAGATGGACAGCTGCCCCTGACACTCCCAGAGGACTAAGGAGAGGGGGTCTTCACCCCAGCAGAGGCAAACAGAACATCCCATAGCTGTGGGCAAGTTGGAGGATGGATATGGTCCAAGTTTCTGAAGTCCTGAAGGACACAAAAGAACGTTCTAGTTCATTTTCTACCACAACTAAAGGGAAGGCAATACATCCCCTCTTGCACTCCCCCACCTGCCTTTAACACTCAAGGATCACACTCTGGTGCTAAAAAAAACGTGCTTCTATGCTCAGAAGGGATTAAATGTGTAGACGGCCACCATTCCTTGTGAAGCATTTAGGTGCTTCACAGTGGAACTATGGAGGGACCAGACATTTATAGTGACCACTCTGTGATGGATAAGATAAGATGGATAAGAGCATCAGTCAGTGTCCGAGCGGAATGCCTTCTCGCACTGCAATTAAAGTTAGCACTGGAAATTTAAGCACTGGGCACTTACCCCGAAAGTGGGCCAATTCTGATGCTGCCGGCTAGCTCAGGGGTGATGTCCAGAGAACAGCCCTTCTAGGGTCTTCACATTCCAGTAATTCTTATAAGAATTACTGTGGCTCAAGCTGAGCTCTTGCTAGCACCTCTGCAGAAAAAAACTCGACTTACCACCATCCCTAGAGTGTGTCCCTGTGCTTGGAGCTGTGGGGCTTTATTTCTTGTGAGCTGGGTCACAAGAAATTTCAAGCTCTTAGGCCCCCAACATGTGACTTTAAAAGACACAGGCCAAAGACAGAAATCATAAAAATGTCTCGGAAAAAAAAATTTTTTTTTTACTGAAAGATACACTGAATTAAATTTCCATAAATTCCACAAGGGCAGAGATTTTCCTTCTCTCTGCCTTATGTGCAGATGTCGTCTAAAGTCTAGGCCTATGCCGGGCTCACACTAAGTGCGAATACTTGAATAAGTGAATGAAAACTGCTGGTGAGATTTTTAAATTGATCAATAGCTGCATCAAAAAGGAAGACCCCACTTGGCAGAAGAGAAGCTGCAGATGTTATATTTACTTTCTCATCCCCCAAATAAAAGCAATAAACACAGAGAGAATGAAGATCTTTGTTCTCTGGACATTCAGAGAGGCCCCTGATGCAGGCAGCCCCTCAGATTCGCAACAGCTGTGAGGCTCCCCGCACCAAAAAAAAGGCGGGGAGGGTGGTTGGTTTGGGAAGCTCAAAAGCACTGATGCATAAACTCCTGATTGAAATGCAAACTTTCTCCTGAGAAAATAAGAGTGTTCTAGAATAAAGAGCACATTTGCTTTTTCTGGGGGCAGCCACCCCGCTTCACTTGGGAGACATGGAGAGAAGAGTAGGAAATCAGGCATCAACAACTCGGGAGACAATGAGGGGGCAAGGGCGGCCTGCCGTGGCCGGTTCCTTTGTGAGCTGTTTCCTATCTGCCTTGTTTCTCCCAGAATGAGTGAAAACTGAGCCACCCGCCCTCCCTAACACCTGTTCTTCAACCGCAAGGTGGAGAGGAGGGGTCCCCCTTGCAAAGTGTCCCCCTGCCTGCAGCCCAATAGAGGCTCCGGACCTCTTTGTTAAAAACAACAAGTTCCTGGGGTTCTGGGGAGCTGCCAGGATGGTACCTGAGACACATTAGCAGCTGGGCAGGGCGGCCTGGGAACCAGTGGGGCCTGCGGCTTCTCAGAGGCTCAGGCAGCCTCCATCTCTGCTAGAAAAGGGGCACTGTCTGGGTAGAAACTGTTCTGGAAAGTCTAAGAGATTTAAGTCAATTATTTACTGGTAACACTAATGCAGTCACATGCTCAGTCTGACACTCGAGGCTGGCCTCTGAGGGTACAGTCTTAGGCGAGGGGACAGAGGGTCTTTGTCCCGTGGGAGGAGTGGGGGGTCGAACAGGCACAGAGGTTCGCCTTCAACCTGCCTGTGACCGGCAGCTATGAATGAAGACCCCTCCCGCCTGTCGCTACACTATCCTGCCCACATTCTTAAAGTCAGGGATGGACAGCTGAGATATAAAAGCTTTCCAAAAGAGGACCCCATGCCCTGAATCAGCCGACAATGGCAGGGCTGCCTTCGGTGCTCTAAGCTATGGCGGTCACGGGACAGGGAAGCGACAAAAGCAGGCTGAGGACAAATGTCTAACAAGACCCTTTGTGACCCTATGCAAGGGACAGAGCTCTGAAATGAGGTGACAAGGCCATTCACCTGCTCTTACAGTCAGAACACCTGGGCTGGCCAGGGAGGAAACAGGAAAACACAACGTGTCACTTTCCCATGACATCAGCTTGCTGAGCTAGCCCACCTTTGGAAACGCCTCTGAAAACTGATGTGTGTCAGGTGCATTCACACCCTTGGTGCTTCTGGCTGAGGTCTGAGTTTGCTCCTTCTAAAACGTCTACTCTAAAGTTCATAAAACTCAGAATTCAAATGTCCCGAGCTCCTACTCTGTGCTCAGCAGTGATCAGGACACCAACCATGCAAGTACTTCCATGTGTTAACTCATTTCATTCTCAGCAACCGGATGACTCCGGTGCCAACAAGACCCTTATTCCACAAAGAAAATGAAAGCACAGGCATTAAACCCTTTAAGGTTACAAAATACTCAAACTGCTGCAAGGACTTGGCTATCCTGCATGTTTTGACAACAAAGCCCACTGTAGGAATGCACCGATTTACCAGATAGCACATTCCAGGGGGCAGGTACCCTTAGATGAAGCTCCGTGAGCTCAGCCTGCTGTACTGCTCTGAGCTATGCCTTGCTCTCCAAACTCCAATGAAGCACATTTGCAGAAATACCACCTTAATTATGGGAAAGGTACAGGCAGAAATGAAGGTAAGTAGCAGGCAGGAAGGAGGAGAGAGGAGGAAGCCTCAGCTTTATTTAGTCCTTCACACTGGGTTGCTTCCCCCGGGGGCTTAGGACTCGAACCCAGAAGTAAGTGGCTTCCTCCTTAGGAGGTGACTGACCTAACCACTGCTCCACCAGGGCAAGCCAAACTTCCACTTCGTAACAGTATCTGGCAACATTGCTGCATTACCTCAAAGAAAAGTGGGCACGCGTGCCCGCCTGTCATTTTCCATGGGAACGCAAGCGTGGGTTTAATCAGATACCCCTGACTGGACAAATACAAGTGAGGGGCAGCTGAGAACTTCCATTTGGAGGTCTGTGAACCACAAAGCTGAAAATGACAGCTAATGTAACTCAGATCAACACCTAACTCATTGAAGAACAAAGTCAAGTCTTCTCTTGCCCATAAAGCGAGCTGCTCTAACCTCTCCACCACCCAGGGCATGGCTTTGGGCTCAATCATGTACCACTGCGTGTTGGTCTAAAGCCTAAAGATCACGAATCTGAACTGCTTGTTTCTGACTCTAAGCTCATTTTCTTCAACTATGTTAAACCTCCTAAGTGCCCAACCCCTTAAAGCCTCAAAAAAGTTAATTGGAGCATTTACTAGACACAGCCTCACTCAGTAAAACTGGGATTTTATTGTACATCCTACATGTTCTGCATAAAAAGCTTTTAACGTGTTTTATTAGTGGAGACCTCATAAAGGTAAACACAAACCTTTTGTTCAAACTCCATGGTTTAGAAAAGGAAAACCAGCTTGTGGAGAAAACTTTTAAGAGCCATAAGAGGGCTGATGCCATAACCTGATCTGCTTGGTTTGCTAGGACTAAGTTTAGAGCCCAGATACGTTGCACACCAACTCGAAAGCTACCGGCGAGTGCGTCCTCAGATGCTAATGCTCGCTAAGCTGTCGCCGAGGTTCAGCAGGTGTACACTTTGGGTACTTGACACAACACACATGCAGTCTGAGACAGACCCTGCGACTCAGATGAAGCCGTACAAGGGAGGAGAGCGGCACACGTCTGAATCAGTTGGTGCAGAACCAGAGTAAAGTCAATTGTCCGAGACAGACTCAAAGGCAGTGGTCATTCAGCAAAAGCACTACAGTCACGGTGGGTGTGGGGACTTCCCGCCACCGTCTTGTGAATTGGAGGCCATCTGAATTGACAGTCTTCCTTAGATCCCAGGATCTGGAAAGCTCACCCTCAGCTGAGACACCTCTGGAAGAAAAGCCCGATCTTTGAAGTCAGACAGACCTGGGTTCGAAGACCCAAGACCAGTTCACATTAAGAACTTGTGCCTGTGGGCGGATTTACATAATCCCTCATTATGGTTCCGCCTCTGTAACAGGGAGCTCAGACAAATGCTGAAGTGCCTTTGAGGGTTGAAGATAATGAAGTGCATAGAAACTTGTCCTCAAATTGTCCTTTACTCTGAAAGCTCAGGTGGAAAGGGGCTGTGTGGGTGAAACCATGCAAAACAAGTGCAGACAGGCGGGGAGGGAGGGCGCTCCATACCAAACCATTTGCAACCCTCTTTTCTCCCTATCACTCACGCCTCCCTGTGCTGTTAGGTATGACCACAGAGCAGCTAATACTAGGACACATAGTTGGCAGATGTGGGCAAATGCAGCCTCCAAGAGTCTTTTAAAATCACTTTATAAAAGTCACTTTTCAACAAGTTCACAAGTGACTTCCAGAAGCTCTTTCACGTGTGCTAAAAACTGTTTGGAAGCATCTGGTAGAGGTGGGGGGTGACGGGTCCATTTCCAAGCAGCCTCTTTGCTACTATACACAGCTTAACGGTCACCCCAGAGCGATGAGCAGCGATTCCTGGAAGGCTGGCTCCACCTCCAATGAGATGGCGTGGTTGAAGAGCTAATGACACGCTCATCTACAGAGGCCTCCTCTCCCCCGGGATCTAAATGGGTCCCAACAGGACCAGGCGGAGGGCACTTCCAGGGACTTCTCCAGCTTTCAATGCTCACCCCATCAACCTCAGGTCTGGTTCAGGAATCTGGGGAGGGCCTGGAGATGAGCAAGCTTCCAGAAGATGCTCATACTGTTTCCAGACCACACTGGGAGGAACATGGGTCTACAGGCCAGGACAGTCAGAACTCAAACCAAGACCAGCTCCCTTCTTGAGGTTCAAAAGCAAATTCGTGCAGCCACCACCAACCAACTTTAAAAAATTACTAAGACCTGTCCTGGGGATAGTAAACTGAATGTATGACATGCAGATGTTGATTGACGGTGATGCATAAACTTACAATGCAACGTTCAGTGGAACTGAAGAAATGAGCAAGTTGTGGAAACAGTAAACAGCCCATGGCATACACAGAATTCTTGACTTCCATAAACCAAAATACAGAGTCACAGAAACCATTACCATTTTCTGCAGTTGAAAGCATCCTTAGTCCTCATTCTCTGGAACAAAGCTCTTTATTCTTCTGGGATCTAAAATAATTTGATTAGCTCCCTAAATCATTTTAGATAGCAGTTAATGAGAATATCTATCAAGACATTACTGATATCCGAGATTCTTACATAAAGCAGTTTTTCCAAAATTTGGGGGAAAAAAAATCACAAGAGAAATCAGCTTAGAACACTAATGAGACACCACAAGTTCAGAAAACTGAACATGCATCCTGTCGCCATCAGCGAAGTGCGTGCTGTCTGACCTTCAGGGACTGAGCAAACCATCTCAGGGACACTTTCCGTGTTAATTTGAGTTTTGTGTTTTGTTTTTTACTGTGGTCATAGGGAAACAATGTGTCCTGAAAACACTGTGGCCATGTGATGAAATGCAGAGCCAGGCAAATGACCCTGGTACAGGCGCCACCAGGGAGCTTCACCAGCTGGAAGACCGACCTTACTCAGTTAACCTCCCGAAGTCCAAACAGTTTAGTGCTCACCGTCCCTCTTCCAAAGAAGACAGCGCTTCCCAAGGAGTGACTGCTGATTCCCTTAAGTGATCACAGCCAAAGACATTTTATAAGCATCATACAAAGGCCCCATCAGTTATACCTTGTACCACTCAACAGACCAGCCCAGGATCCACTTATAACAACACCTGAGCATGTGAAAGTGTTTCTTGCAGCGAAAAGCACATTATTCCTCCATCTGTCACAGCCTGGTCAACAGTAACAAACTCACTTTCTCTTGAGCTCACTTCTAAGCCATTACTGCCCATTGTTTATCCTGGTGTCCCCTACAGTGCCTGAGTCCCAAAGACTCTGGTGTGAGTCTATGATCCCAGTAGCTTGCACAGAACCTTTAAAGAGCAGGCGACCACTAAACTTTTATGGGTATTGCCTCCTCCACCAAGTCCGGGAACAGAAGCCAGGAATTCAAGGGTAAAAACAAACAGGCCCTCACCTCCAGAAGGGAAGAGTGATGAGAAGCAGAACCACCTGGGGAGTAGTTTTCAAACTCCAGATTTCCTAACTTAGCACTGGAACACACACCCAGGTCATCTGTGGACCGCATGCCTCAGAAAGACCCAGCTTGCCGCGATAGTCTTGATGAATTTTCACTCAAGAAAACCCTAACGATGGCCCACAAACCCCGCCCCAACCCGTGCGCCCCCCACCCTCAGCCTCTGGTCCTGACAACCTTAACTTCGTTCCAGCAGAAGGTCAAAACATTGCCACGGGCCAAGGCTTTTCCTTGCAGACTTTGCGTTTTCAAAACAGAATGCAAACACACCAGTAATGGTTTTCACGACTCTGCCCTGCAGACACCCACCACCGAGGCCACTTTCCTTCATAAACGTTCCACCTCCTTCCGCCGACCTCCACCCGCGCAGGGCGCCCGGGAGCCCTCCGCAACCCGGGGACTGTAGGGCGCACTCTTGTCGGCGCGGACCTGGTGGCCGCTCGGCCACTGAAAGGCTTCCCCGCCGGGGCGCTCAGCCCCGCTCCTCCAGCACCGGCGCGGCCCGGAACGCCGGCGTCTCCAACCGCACCTCGGGCGCCGCTTCCCAGCAGCCGGGACGCGCAGCGGCGACCCCGCCGAGCCGGGCTTACCTGAAGCACGTGGCGAGCCTGCCCGAAGCCTTCAGACACGGGTACTGGGTCGTGACGACTTTGTTTTCTGCGCAGACTTCCCTAGGGAAACAGTTGGGGACAACCGGGTCGGTTCTCAGCGGAGAGGCGGGCGGCGTGCGCGCGGGGAGTCCGAGCGCGCGACACCGCGGGCCGCCGCGTCCCGACGCGCCGAGGGTCCTGGTCCCCGAGCCGACGCGCGCAGAGCGCCCCCGGGGACAGGCCGGCCAGGTGGGCGTCCTACCAGCTCCTGGGGACGCCGGAGAGGCCGGGCCCCCGAGGGCGGCAGGCACGCGGGCGTCACGGAGCCCCGACCCACCGGTGGGGGAGCCCCGGCGCCAAGCCTGTTACCCGGGGCAGCGATGACTGTCGCCCCGGACAATGAATCCCGGCCCCGGCCGGGCCAAGCGAGGGCGTGCGGGGCGCGGCGGGAGTGAGTGGGGGGACCCCGCGACCCCCGCGCGCCCAGCAGGGGCCGGCCGCGCTTACTTCTCGACGCTCTCGACGTAGCTCCACGCGTGTCCCAGCGCCACGAGCAGCAGCAGCGGGCCCAGGCTCCTGCCCAGCTGCCGCCCGGCCGCTCCTCCCCGGCTCGAAGGCGGCGGCACCATCCGGGCAGCTCCCGGCGCCCGCCGGAGCCCTCTCCCCGCCCGCGCGCGGCTGCTCGGCGGCCGCCGCCCCTCTCCCAGCAGGGGGCGCCGGAGGGCAGGGGCGCCCGCACCACCTGCGCGAGGCGCCGGGGGACCGGGGGTTAGGGGGCTGGGGGATCAGCCTAGGCGCTGGGGTGCTGGGTGCGGATTCAGCAGAGAGGCCGGTGAACGCGGCGGCCCGGCCCGCACGCGGGTGGCGGGGTCCAGGTCGTCTCTCCCGGGATGTTCGCGCCGGCCGGACGGGCTGGCTGGGCTGGCTCTGGGCGTCGCCCTTCCCTCTGGCCTCTGCCTTCGCGGGGAGAGAAGGGCAGGCGGGGAAGCGGGCGTTTGTTTGCATTTTACACCAGAGTCGCACGACCAGGAGGAGGAGGAGGAGGAGGAGCCGATTCTCGCCCGCGGGAAAAGGAGGGGGAGCCCAGGGGTTAATAAGCTTCCTTCCTGTCGTCAGTGATTCCTAATGAGCAGGGTCAGGCCAGTGACGGCTTTCCCCCTGCCCCGAGCTCTCTCTTGGAAGCGCTGAAAAGCCACACGGGATTCCCAAGCTACATGTTCAAATCCGAAATAGCACAACTTAGGAGCGTAGTGTGTCTTCGTTAACTTCCTGTAGAAGAAAGTCTGGAGCCGTTGCCTTGGTTAATTAAAGCGGCTGTTTTCTTCCTATTTCGCGGTGCAGAGAGCTCACGCCGGGTCTGGCTGGGGTCTAGCCCCCTGGCCCTGAGCTGCTTCCAGTCTCTCAAGGCCACGCCCACACGTGAGGGCCGGCCCTCCGCGCTCGGGAGAGACGCGGCTCAGGTGTGCGCTCGTCACGGCCGGGTCACCTGCCAGGTAAAGCAACGGGTCGTGTCTCTCGTGGGTAGCACGAAACCCGGGTGGGCGGGAACTCAGCCCGTTTAGTGGTGACCTGCTGCGTGAAGATGCAGTACATCTGCGTCTTAACCCCTTTTGTTACACGTTAGGAGTTTGTGTTTGTTAAGAGAAACTCGTGCCCACCGCCAAGCAAGTGATCGTGGCCCACAGAGAAGCTGGCAAGAAGTGCACGCGGGTGCGATGCCTGCAGTCTCAGCTCCACGTGCTGCTGCAGCTCCAGAAAGGTGAGGTGACAAGGTCGCAGGTGTGCTCCTTGGTGAGGTCAGCAGGTGTTCGATTCCAAATGTAACTGAGAATGACCACATACCCGTGGGCATTTATAATAACAACAGCGTCCTCATTCTTCTGTAGAATGTTTTCCCCTTTCCAAAGTTTTCTCATTTGTATGATTTTATCTAGTACAATATTCCATTGAAAGTGGGAGTCTTAGTGTCTTAGTTCAGTGAGTGTGTTTCTTCACAAAACTGCATTGACACGGCAGACTGTAAAACACGCGGGACACAAAATAAAAATGAATAGCGCGACACAGAGGTGAATTTTCACGAGGTGATTGAGAACATTTCCGAAGCTTGCAAAACCTGAGAGAGCCCATCGAAACTCAGGAAAAAACCTATTCAAATCTGGGGTTTGTGGTTTCTTCTCTGTGACCTTAGGCAAGTCATTTAACCTTTCTGAAACTCATTTTTCCCACCTGTAAAATGGGGAGAGGGGCGGACTCTCTCTCAGTAATGTTTGAGTATTAAATGAAGTCATGCATATAAAGCATTTTTCAAGTGCCTGACATATATTGAGTGCTCAGTAGACACTATTATTTCTTTTCATAAATTGTTAGATAGCCCAGAATTTTAACTTTCACAGAGATTTGACTTCCTGGTTTTCTGCTTTCTGGATAAGCATTTATTTCATTGTAATTGTTTGGGTTCCTAAAGAGAGACCACCCTCAGTACCTCAGCATCCTGGAGAAACACCGTCAGAAGCTCATGAAGGGTGAACCCATCCCCGAGTTTATAAAAATTCTTTCATTTTAAATTGTGTCACAAGTGATTCCTCTCCCTCTTGTAGGAAAGAAGCTAACCTGTATGTTTTATTTTTATTTTCTTACCAATTATTATATTTGATACCATGTTATCTCTTTTCTCATCTCTACGCATTTAGTTTTTCTATTACATTATGGGTGTTAGTGCTACAAAGAGCGGAGAAGGTGTAGAAAATGAGCTCTCAGCTGCAGTGAATAGTTACTAAGCCACATGCCAATCGATGCAGTGCAGAGAAAGTTCTTCAGCCGATATATAAACAAAACCCTGTCTGTTTTGCACAGCGGAGTGGCAAAAGATTGGGAACAAAGCCAACTTTTGGGGTTCCCAATTTTCAACCCCTCCCCGTATGCACTGAGCACAGATGAGAATGAGAATCGGAGGCGTTGAGGTCAAAGAAATAGCCCAGGTTGGTATGAGATGGAAACCCCTAGAGGGCTGGAGTCCAGAGCTTTTTTGGAAGAGGTGAGCTGAGCAGAGACCTTTGAAAACCTTGGTTTGGAGCCCTGGAATTTAAACTTCTGGCCAACTACTGATGGCACTTTTCTGTGTCTGGGTTGCGGGGCTGGGCTGGAGAGCACAGCCAAGCCAAAGATGTGGTTAATGACCTTGTCTGGTGACCAACTGCCACCCCCACCCCCAAAAGCGCAGCACTCCTGTAAAAGACAAAACCTGCAAACTTACATTTGCTCAGCACAGACTGAATGGGCTCTGTCAGGACTGAGGCTGAGCATGGGAAGGTCTTAGGTTTTCTCTCCCAATCTCCTAAGTCTCTCTGGCATCAGGGACGAGGTCCCCCTCCCTGGCCTGTGCAACCCCCTACTCTGCCCTGCTCTGTCCTATTCCCTCATTTATGGAACCCTGGGAGGAGAGGTCTCAACCCCTGCCTCTTTCATAGGCGTGTTACGAAGATTAATGACATGAACCTAAATGCTCCTGGGGGAGGTTCTGTGTGATTATTTCTTCTCAGCATACCACTCGCTGCAATGTTTTCCATATAGACCTGTCACTTCCCTGAAACAAACCAGAGAGAGGAGAGCTATACAATTTCCCGTGCCCTAGAAAGCTGACTGTGCCAGGGCTTCAGCATGCAGGCTGTGCTCGAGCTTGGTCTCCCCAGTGGACCAGGTAGTGTTAGGGATGCTGAGTGCTGCTTGCCGGGGGCAGGGGGTGGGGGGATGCGGGCAGAGGTAATTACTGGGAAATCTAGAAACCAGAATGTAAAGCAAAAAGAAAAGAAAGGTAATCGAGGCCATAGGGCAGAGTATCCTCGAAATATGACCAGTGGCCTCTTCCACTTGCTTTTTTCCATCATTAGTTTCTATTTTCATTGATGTAGAATTGAGGACTATGTTCACTTCAGGTGTGCAGCATGATTCTGTGTATGTATGGTGACTTGACCAGTGGGTGTAGTTGACATCCATGACCACGCTTAGTTGCAATTCTTTTCTGGGGATGAGAGCATTTAGGATGTATTCTCTTAGCAACTGCCAAGCACTACAGTATCGCTGACCACAGACACCGTGCCATGTACTAGCTCCACGTGACATGCTTTCTAACTGGAAGTTTGCACCTTTTCACCCCTTCACCCATCCCACCCACTCATTTTCAAAGGACTCCAACCTCTTGATTTGAGAAAATCAGCATTGAATTAGAAAAGAGAGATTGATAGCAGATAAAACTACTTTATAAAGAACACAGAACCATCAATTGGTGGTACAATTCATGATTCAGTGTTTTAAAAGTTTTCGTAACAAGGATTTTTGGTGATGTACAAAAAAATATGCAATTGCATAGTGTGTATATTTTTCTTTTATTTGCATATAATATGGATTTATATATTCCATAGGTATTGTGTATAGTATAAAGCAGGATTAGAGAAAGCAGAAAGACAGAAAAACTCAGAATCGAATAATAAAATGAGGCTTAAATGAAGTCGGTTGGCAGTACTGGAGAAGGAGAAAGTCCTGTGCTGCGTTTAGAGCAGATCACAATCAGTTCTTGGATTCTCAGAGATCAGTTCCGGGAATTACATGATCAGTGCCAAGATTCAGGTGGCTCTAAAGGAAAAAAGCCTGTAAGTTACTCCCCCGCAAATCCACAGTTTTCCTAGTTGTCTCCCTGAAATATTGCAACAGTCATCTACCTGTAAGTAAAACAGAAACTAGACTCAACAAGTGTGGGTAGTGTCTCTACTGCGCTGTGAGGGCTCCCCATTCAATGTTACATCCTGAAAATAAACAGTTTGCCCTGCTGTCTGTCCTCCGGGTTCAATTTTGATTGACATCTGGCCAGATCTGCCTCAAGAATTACACGTTGAAAAGTGTTAAAGTGTTCCAATCTCTACCCACTGTGAGGAAATGCTTGAGGCAAGAAGACTCCAACATGTTAATACAGTAAAAGGGTTTTAAACCCTGGTTTGGGGCGTGCGTATTATCTTTCCACTTACTCTGCTTCGTTTTAACTTGTACAAAAGTTCTGAAAGTAAATTGAAGCTGTGAGTCTCTGGCATTTTCTCCCAAGACAGGAAGAAACTTCTGATTCCTCTGTCCGTGACAGAATCACACAATTTTTGCCAAACTTGAAATAAAAGTCATTTTTAAAAGATGAGCATTATGTGGACACAGGTTCCTTGAAGGAAAACCTGCAGATAATAAAAGGGAAACTTCCTATTCCTCAGCTGGATGTCTAAAAAAATAAAAAATCAGGAAACAGCGTTCGTGTGACTTGATACTTGTTTGTGAAAGTTTTGAGACACTTTCACACCGCGTCCCTGTCTGGGGTTTTCACCCCAGGAGGAGCTCGTTATGTCTGACCCCACTTAATTCTGAGGCTGTGGGTTGAGCAGTTCAAATGGCCCCGTTTCTGGTGGTCCCCGCGAGCAGGCATCAGATCGGATAAGGAGCCCTGGAGCAAGGACCGCTGGCCCACGCTACGGTCTCTGATCAAGAACGTCATTTTACAAACAGCCCAGGATTTATGAGCTCACTGTTTAAGTGTCCATCATCCCAATAACCACAAGTTCACTGCTTTATTTTTGTAGCACTCACTCTGTTTATATCCCTCAGCTCCATCAGGGTAAGAGTTCTGATTTAATATTTATTGAGAACTGGGAGTTACTCAGCTCAGTCATAAGATATCAAGCCACTTTACCAGGTAATGGGAATGTGAACTTTAAAAGTCAGTTCTGAGCCAAGCATATCTTTCATGGTGCAATAAATATAACTATATTACTGTGCTAGCTGAGAAGAGGTACTTACTATAATTACAAGTATTGGTTCTCTCTGGATAGGAGGTTGACTTGATTTTCCTTCTTTAAAAAATGGGCTTCAGGGGGCAATGACCAAGATGAACAACTAAATAAAAATATTTTCTTCTCTCTTCCTGCCTGCCGGCTTACTCACCTTCACCTGGAACTTTCCGAAACAAAACAAAAAGCAAACAAACAAACAAAAAAGGGACTTCAAGAAATAAGCATTGGGAAGTGGGGGTAATAAGATTTGAGTATCAGATTTACCTACACTTGAAATTTAAGTCTTCCACCTAAAACCTCTATGACCTTAGTCAAGTTGCTTAAACATCCTGGGACACAGTTTATTCATAAATAAAGTAGAAACAAGAATCTCCTATTCATAGGATTATGGAGGAGAGTAAATGAGATTTATAGCATGCCTACCATATCAGTGAGAAACAATAGCTGACACTTAAATTTTTGTCATTAACATGTATGAGACTCTGCTACAGTTGTCCAACCTGCCATATCTAATTTGCTTCCATAAGAGACTTTGCAAGATGCATGGTTAAGGAACACACTATAAAATAAGTAGTAGAACTGACAGTAATGTCATCGACATTGTTTTAATCAGGCATTAGGGAGTGACTGAGGCCATGAGTAAGTCAAATCCAGTATCAGTTGCTAGAAATGAGAATGTTTATACTTCCCCTTAGAAAATTGCTGTGTTTCTAAGTATAATACCTATCTGGCTTGGACATTTTAAATTAAATCATGGCGTAAATGTATTCGAGGAGCTGGCTAGTTAAAACCCAGCTATAATGAGTTGTACGGTTCCCAGAATACTCTTAAATGTATCCTCTGGTGAGACTGTGCCGTTTTACTTTTCTAATTGGATCAGGCCTGGAAACTTTGCAAAGACATCAGGAGGCCTAAGGAGTCATACTCTTCCAACAAGGGAGTTATGTTCACAGAAAGCACGGTGTCCACTCTGGATAGAAAAAGCATTCATAAAGGTTGTTAGACTCTAACAGAATGTAGGACACATCTCTTAATCACTTACCATTTAACACAAGAAAACCACATTCCTGCAAGCTTCAAGTAGATGATGATCATTTTCTCAGAATTTGGCACAAGCAACAAATACTGAATTTGGCACAAGCAACAAATACTGAATGCTGGCAATGTGCAGATGTTTTTATGGAAACACTTTGCAAATAGTACCTCACTGAATCCTTATTATTAGCCTGTCACTGCTTTATCTGCATTGTATAGATGAGGAAACTAAGGCAGGGATTCGATAAACTTGCCAAGGCATGGAGAGAAGAGCCACGGGTGGGTCAGATTTGGGGTATTCTTAGCTGCAGTGTCCATGCTTTCCACCCTACACTAAATTGCCCTTTGAAGAAGTCACCATTGTGCAACCGTCTTCTCAGAGACAGAAAACATCCGGGGTGTTTGCCCAGAGATGTAATGAGGCCCAGGGAAGACCTGAGACCCACCACCATGGCCAGTATCCCAAGAACCCACACGGCTCCTGCTGTGGGTACTCTCTGTGCATCTCTGTGCACAAAACTGACCTATGCCACTGGCTGTGTCCTCACGGAGCCAGACCGTCTGCTGATTCACGTGGGAGGCTGGTGG
Source organism: Solenodon paradoxus (assembly GCA_004363575.1). Lineage (NCBI taxonomy): Eukaryota > Metazoa > Chordata > Mammalia > Eulipotyphla > Solenodontidae > Solenodon > Solenodon paradoxus. Next base: position 573,465 of record RJWH01000662.1, read on the forward strand.
AGAAGGATGAGGTCAGGTTCCGGAGCTCGAAGTTCTGGCACTTTTGCAAACTATCTACGTGGACTGAGTCAGGTCTTTCTCAGACCTAGGACTCTCAGGGAACTCGGAGATTCTGAAAGCTTTTGGGGAACAGTTTTTGTGTTCACCACAAATAAATACCTAGATAAAATGTTTTAAAAACTTCAGAACCCAGCACAGCCCCACAGAATCTTCTAATTGGCAACAGCGAATCAGAAAAAACAAAGGAGGGAAGCCAGGAAATAATTTGGAATATTTCTCTCTCTCTCTCCCTCTCCTTCCCCACCCCCCACCTCTCTCCCCACCTCCCGCCCACCCCCACTTTGCCCCTGTCCCAGGACCTTAAGGTTTTCTGCAGTGGATGTTTTCCGATCGGGTTTGCATTCTTCAGCCCTAATCTTTCCCAACAACGCAGAATCCCAAGGAATGCCAGATAAAATAAGCTGCCTTGGTTTAGGATTTTTTTTTTTTTTTTTTTTTTTTAGCTTGGGCATATCAGGCAATTGTTTACCTTTGTTCTGCTTCACCAGTGATGTTTAGACCTGAGTGTATCTTTTCATGTTGTTTATTTGGATCGCTGATGAGTATCCTGATAATTCACCAGACAGGGAATTGGGACCTTTCAAATCTTTGGGCTCCAGCCTTTATCTGCCTTATAATTATAATGAGTCAGTTTGGTGTTTGCCATTTGACATGCATTTGGCTCTTGCATCCTACACCTCATGTCCTAATAGAAGACGGATGGGCCCTGACCCCTCATGTCAGTGACCTGTCATTAAACCCACGGAGTGACCTGCTTTGAAGTCAGCTCTGTCCCAGGGTGCGGCCGTCCTTCTTGGCAGGTCACCCCACTCTCCCCAGGGATCTGTTTCTCTCCTGTTTCTGCTTTTTGCTTGACCTCTTGGCAGTACTTCTCTGTCCCCATCATTTTGCTGACACTCCCCCTTTGGTCAGAGCCTGTCCTCCTCCTAACCAACTTTCACTTTCTCTCCTCTGGCTTGATCATCTCTTGTTATTTTCCTTCTACTCTTTCTTCCTTAAAGTGTATCCTTCCCCAAGCACACAAGTCCAAGGCATACTTCTTCCCCGATTTCATGTCTTCCTTGAAACCACTGGTTCTCAACTGTAGGGAATTCCATCATGGGCAGAAATGTAACAGTGTCCAGGGAGAGCTTTACTTATTACAACTGGCGGGTGAGTGGTTCCTCGCCTTCTCACAAGGCCCAGGACAGCGCCCTTCCCACTGTCACAGAGCAGAGAATTGTCTGGCTCAAGATGTCAGTATTGCTGAGGCTGAGACATCCACCCCTTAACTATACAATTGTTGTGTCTCCTCTATCCAAGTTCCAGTTGCTTAATCCCACCCCTCTCCTCAAGCCAGGCCCCTCCTCAAATCCAAACTCTCCTCGTTATCACTGCTTCCTGGTCTGGCCTCCTTCTCCATCCTGAACCGCCTTCCTACCTTTAAACCTGGCTGCATCACTCTTCTTGCCTTTGTGCTCACATCTTTGTTCAGCAGTTACTTTCTCTCTCAGCTGTCCTGTCATGAGTGAATGGTCTGCAAACATATTTTTCCTGGAATTCTAAGTCTTTCCCAAGTTTCGGAAAGTCCAATACAGCCCTTAAACTATGGGTTTCAAAATGTCACCAGTGCATTGCCTGTGCCTAAAGGTGCAGCCATGCCTGCACCTGCTCTGACACCCTGCTCCTCCTTCGGTCAGAGAGGCTGCTGTTCTTCATTAATTTGATGCTTAGATGTTGCTTGCTCTGGTGTGGCAGGATCGTTCCAGCTCTCCTATGAGCTAGGGCATGAATACCTTCTTCTACCTGCATTTTTCCTTTTTTCAAGGTTAATTTTATTGAAGGAACATTGCGTCATAATATTATATAGATTTAAGATGTGCATTGTTATAAATAAACATCCTCATCTTTTCTTTCAAATACATCAAATCAGTGTGCACCATATGGTGAACAGTGCTGGATGTGTTTCTGGTGCAAATAAGAGAACGGTCTCCAGGGAACTGAGTCCAGCTGGGAGACAAACAAGAAAACTAACTCCAGAAACTTCAGTGCTGGTGCTCAGATAGACTCCTGTATGCAGGAGATCAGGGGCTATGGGAGCAAACAGGAGAAGGCAGCTTATATTCATTTTGTATGGCTGTTAAAACAAGTTATCACAAAGCTAGTGGCTTAAAACAACAAAAGTTTACTATCTCATAGTTCTAGATCATGGAAATGCAAAATCAGTCTCACTGATTGAAAACTAAGGTATCAGCAGGGCTGAGGAACAGGCTATGACAGCCTTGGCCCCGGGTTTGAGACCTGGAGGTGGAGCGGGGGTGCAGGGGGATTGTATAATCCATAAAGCTATCTCATTGAATTTTTTTCTTTAAAGGAAAAGTACAAGAAGAAATGAAGGCAAGTAGCGGGTAGTCAGAGAGAGGAGAAAGAAACTTTTTATTTATTTTTTATCTGGTTGTTCATCTTGGTCATTCCCCCGGGCCTGGGACATGAACCTGGGTCCTTGGAATGGATTAGACTGTGCCCGGTAGATTTACCCACTAGGCCACCAGAGTGCACCTCATTGAAGTTTTCTAAGTTAATCGTATTTTGGATATATCTAATGTAAATCAAATGTCTTCTTACTACTTACTTCTTACTTCCCTGTTTCTTTTTGCTTTTTGAATGAGGCTGCTGGAAAATTTTACGTCACAGATGTGGCATGAATTATATTTCTTTTACACAGCATGGTCTAGAGGCTCAGAAGGAGACTGGTTGAAAGTGAAGGGGAACTATCTGGTCAAGAAAGGGATGGGATTGTGGCAGGAGAGTGGAGAACAGAGAGGAGGGACACCAGGAAATATGTGACCTGGGGCTGCTGGAAAGTGCCAGGAGAGAGGGAGGAGCTGAGGCGGGCTGTGGGCTGCCCTCCCCCAGTGGAGAGTGGACAGTGTGGGTATCTAAGGCCCTGGCACCCAGCAGGCCTGATACCTGTGCCCTCTGGATGAAGTGGCCTTCACACCCCTGCCCCACACTGGTCTGATGGCAGACGGTTTGCATCTGACTTAGTCATTCATTTCGTTACTAAGAACCGGCACACATTCCCTTTGGGCTGGGGCTAGAGATGCTGTAAGTAGTGACATCCCTGTCCCTCTCCTACAAAAGATCGCTCTCGACATATGTCTATGAGCCCTATTTGTCCCAGATGGTCATTTAAAGTGGCTGTTTCCCTGTCAGTTTTCTGCCTGGTTGATCTGTCCATTGATGTAAGTGGGGTGTTGAAGTCCCCCACGATTAGGCCATGCCTAGATGTGCCTGGTTTTCTGAGGCTGACTCTCAGGACACTCTTGGAGGTCCCTGGAGATGAAAGGAGATGAGCAATTCTGCAAGGCAGGCACTGCTACTGCCAATTTATGCATCAGAAATCTCATGCCCAGGTTTTATCTAACTCTGTTCAGACAGGACTCACACTCAGACCTCCTGACTTCCAGCTTCTGGTTTTCATTTGTTCATCTTTTGTTTTTCCCCAAGACGCCCATTAGTTCCTCTCACCACCTCCCATATTAGAGATTATAGTAAAGCTGAGATGTTTTGGTTTGTTTTTAAAGGAAAGATGCTGGCAGGAACGAAGGCGAGCAAAGACAGGTGGGCAGGAAGGGAAGAGGAAGGAGCGTTGTATTTATTATTTTTGTTTCTTGTTCCATCAGTTGTTTCTCTAGCACCTGCTGCGAACTCAGGTTCCTGGGACACATGTGGACAGTGCCCGGTGACCTTAACCGTTAAGCCACCAGGGTGCACCACCTCCGAGAGATTTTTAATGCCTTGATTTTTATCAATCTGATATGTAAGTTTTGTTACTTTTCAAGAGATTTTTCTCAGTTGTTCCTAAAATGTTGCTGCATGAATGCACTCTTTGTCCGTGCCTGGAAAACATGGGGATAGAAAACTGCCATAAGCTTCCCGAAGGTGCTTGCTAGTATCTACTTTTCTTGTATCATGAGAGCCGTGGCCCATAAGACCTTGCCTTAGCAAGCCTCCAAACATTTCCAGGTGTTTTAAAAAAAACACAAGAAAGAGATGCACTCCAAATTACATGGGGGAAGAATAAACAGGCAGATCCATGTTGATTCACATTTATAAAAGCTAGTCACAGTGGCTATTTCCTGGCCACAGGTAATGGGGGCATCCGTGGGGGGCGGGCAAGCGGTCAGCGTCCCCAGAGGGCATCCGGGAGGAGACTTGATAGGAGACCTCATGGGGTACAGGCATTTACAGAAAGGCACGGGGCCTTGGGACGACTTCCACCTGACATCATTTTTCTGAAAATTCTCCAGCAGGTGGTTGGTTATCTGCCTGTAAAGCCAGTGAGGATGAGACTGGTTTCCCTTTAAACCGTCATCTTTGGTTTATTAAGAAAGATGGATCTGGGGGGCTGGTTTTGGTAGCATGAAGGAAGGCAAGAACCAGAGAGCTTACTCATTTTCTACACGGAGCATGTGGACGCAATGTTTGCAGGCCATGCTGCAGAGCTGGTGACTGGGGAGCGCTGGGCGGCACTTCCACGAGAGCTGCAGCAAGCTAGGGCCCAGGGATCGGGGCCCCCACCATGTTTCCTTTCAGCCGTCCCCCTACCTCAGCCCCGGTGACAGATGGGCTGCCAAGTGCAGCCAGCCATGGGACACTCGCGTGGCTCGGTGGAGTGACGCCAGAATGTAGGCCTGCCTGCGCCCTCCCTCCCCGGAGACCAGCACCAAACTCCGGCTTTCTGAGAAAGACCGCTGTCATCGGAGACGTCTGCATTTGAACCCAAAGCACAAGACTCTGGAAGGGGCCCTGCAGCTCTTGTGACAGCTTCGTGGCTCTGTGTTTATTTATTTCTCACTTCTTGCAAAAACACTGCTAGCGTTCAATCAGGTTTCAAGGAGGTCAGAAGACAGGTGGCTTCCACTACCTACGCCAAGCAGCCCTTGCTACAGACACTGTTTTCTTTCTCTTCGGGCTGAACTGCTGTTCCCCACGCCAGTAAATCAGAGCGGGCTGTCGCCTCAGGAAACGACCCGGGGAGGCAGGCCTGCTCTGTGCACGGGTGCTGGGGGACATGTGAGCGGCTGTCTCGCTCCTGGATAGGACGTCCACACCACTCGGCGAGACGTGTCGCCAGCGGGGACTATTTTAAGGCTGGCTTTATTTTTTTTCTTCAGAATTCCCTGAACTATAAGGTCAAGGTTAAGAAAATGTAAAGCAGCAGTTAAGGGGACTGACGGAACCAGTAGGAGTTAGCCTAAGTCTTCAAAATGCTGTCATTCAGAGAGGGGCGTTCTGGGGCGGAAAAAGTGGTGTGAAGAAAGAGATTTTTCTCACTGAGATCAAACGGAGGCCAAACCACTCTCAAAACCCCTTTTCCTAAGCGCTATCGTCTTAGAGTTTCCCACGAGAAGGGCTCTTCCTTGATGGTTGTCTGGGTGTCCCTGCAGAGGCCCTAATCCTGTGTCTGATACCACTATCTGGTGCCAGGAGGGGGATTCTACACACATTCTTCACAACTCATGGCGTGAACACAGCTCTCCCCCAGCACCCCCTCCACCAGGACCCCGTCAAGTTTATGCCCTATTACACCTCAGAAACAATGCTAGCAATCTTGGATTCATAGTTCATCCCCAATACTGTTGCAAGTGACTTGCTGACGTCATCAAGTCCTCAGAGCAAACATGCCAGGTAAGTCCCCGTGGGATTATCCCCTTTTTATAGATGAGGAAACCAAGGCATGGAAACGTCATCTGGCTAATCAGCAGTGGGGTCCGGAATGAGGCACAAGCTGATCTGAGAGAGCGCGTGATTAGCTGCTATCCTGTCTGCCTCTCGCTCTTTTCTAAGAAGGCTGTTTTTCATAAGGTGTCACTGTCAAGCCCACCCTCCCTCAGAAATGTCCCTTAAGGCTGTCACCATCATTTCATTGACAGGTCAGGACGCCATAGAGTCCTTAAAGTCTCTTAGTGACCTAAGTCAGTGGGCCAGACTTTGCCTTCCTGGGCTTTGCCTGCAAACAAGGCTTGGGGTTCCCTCAAGAATAAGGAAGTGAATCCTTTTGTTCCCATAGTGTCCCGAGGCGAGTTCTCACCATTCACGGTTCATTGGCCAAGTTAGGTGATTCATGGTGTCAGCCAAGGTTCTAAGACTGGTCCCTGTGTGAGTCAAATAGCTCCACTGAGCTCCAGGGCCACAGCTGAGCCCCGTGGAACAGGCACGTGGTGCCATCTTGCACATGCAGAGTCAAGAGGGATGTGGGAAGCAAGTGGAAATGGGTGACTAGAGACATGACCACAGTCAGAAGCAAGGTCCAGCACAAGAGGAGTGAGGGGCAGACATGCACGCAAAGGGAGGGCAGGTCCCTACATGAGTGACAGGAAAAAATTCAGGACCACTTAGGATTTACCTGGAACCCGGAGCCCAAGTTTAGGATTTAAGACGAGGAAATATATATACATATATATATATATATATATATATATATATATATATACATACATATATATGTATCTTTGAATATTTTCTTTAGACCTGGTATATAATGATGGTTGAATAAAGGAGAAGAAAGATGCATCTGGTGCGTCCTATTTTTGTAGGCTGTGCATGTCCTGTTTGTTCCATGATTCCACCATGGCTGAAGGGAGGGGTAAGATTATCTTTATTTCACGTGTCAGTTGTGAAACCATTTGCAAAGTTTGATCATCATCTTCTTTTTTCATCTTCACCAGTACCATCGCTGTGTTGAGAAAGGTCAGCTGCCCTGTGTATAAATGCTGAGAACTGATAGCCAGTGTCCAGACTCGCCCATCTCTCCTGACCACCTCCACGTCCCCCTCCGCTGGGGTGGAGCTTATCGCTTGAGTTAGCCAGCTATCGTGGCCCTCTGTTATTTGACTTTTCTGGTTATTTTCTGTCAGCCTAGCTACATTCAATCTTGAGGATTTCTAGAGATAGCTGGCTTTCCTGAGGAAAAACCCAATCAGCATAGCTACTAATGTCTGTAGAGGCCCTAAGAAAAAGGACTTAACAGAACCCCAGAAATAGAAAGAGCTGATAAGCTAGATAGAAAACTGCCCCAGCAGGGGCTAAGAGCTAGCTCACCAGGTGAGCAGGAGCCTCTGGAGATGAGACCCCAGACCTGGCCAGGACGAGACACATTCTCCTTTCTGTGAATCTTGAGTCAATGTTCCCGGCTCAGTCAACTATTATTATTCATGCAGTGAACAGAGAAGTGCAGGCTTCTCTGGATTCCGGTCTTCCCTGTTTGGCCACACCACCAGGCTGTCCACAGTCTGGGCTGGGGAAGGAAATAGACTTTCAATTCCATCAGAAGCTTCCTCTGTTAGCACAGCTCTATGAGGCACCCGGGTGGGAGAGGAGGTTGGGAGTTGTGGTTTAATGAGGTGCTGTGATTGGTGTGATTGGTTCCTGCAATCGTGGGGGTGGGGACAGAGGCAGTAGTGAGCTGATAGTGAGCACAGGACAGGGTGGGGAGGAGACAGCTGTGTGCTCCTCATTGAACCTGCCCTTGCTGGCAGTACCACTTTGGGGGTGTGCTCTGACCTCACTTTTAAGGATCAAAGTGACATGAATATTTGATGAATATCAACACCTTCCCCCATCCTCCATGGCCAGCAAACCATTTCAACTGGATGGAAATGGTGTTGTTAGTTGCCCTCATGAAACATTAGGGACAAGTCCCCGTCATACAACTCAAGGCAGTGGGGTTAGTAAACCCTTCTCCTCCATCTCCTGCGTTCCCCATCAAGGAAGGCAGCCAGACCGTTTTCTAACACCTCATATAATTCAGTCATGAGAGTCAGCTCTTTGGTTGTTTTGTTTGGGTTGCTTTTGCTTGGGGAGGAAGTGTTTCTGTACATAAATGATGTATTTTGGAAACAAGTCAGAGGGGAACGGTGGTCCTCATAGCAGCTCACTGGGGCAGAGTTAATCGTGGCGCTTGAACCTCCAAGCATGTCCTGGCCCATATTCACTGCTGGCCCAGGTCGCTTCTACTTACTCATCTTCCTCTAGGCTCCCCGAATGTTTTCCTGGAATATGTTCATGGCAGTGGTGGGGGGAGTTATTTATAATCTCATCTAATTCTCATTCTCATACTGAACGCACCCAGGGGTTGCTTTCCAAGGAAGAATAACAGCTCGTGTGAGTTGGGAGGAAAGCAAGGGGGGCGCTTGGCACTCCTGACATCTCTAACCTGCATCCAATTTAAAGGCGTCTTGGCCTTCTGCGGAGAGCTGAGACGTGATGGCCCCTGGCACAGACCTGCCTGAGCCCCTAGTGCAGTGCATTCTGGGCACGCTCCAGCGAAGGCCACGACCAGCGGGATGGCACTGACTGGCGGCCTGGTGCATCCTTAATCCTTAACTTCACTGCTCCCAGCGCTCAGCTCGCTCTGGAATCAGTGAGACATTCTGGAATGAGCTTGGCTGGAGATACGGCTACAGAATGTCTTCAGAAGGGACAGAAGAAACAAAAGGAGAGAGGGAATAAATGTAGAGGAAAGGGAATAAACCAGATATAGGGAGATTGGGGGTTGGAATCACCCCCTGGGTTCAAATCCATGTGTGCCTTGCACCGTGGGGCCACAGCCAAGTTACTTAACCAACTTGTTCTCAGTTTCCTCTCTTTAAAATGGAGATGATAATAACTTCCACTCCATAAAGTTACCATGAGGTTAGAAAATACATGAAAGCAAGCTCTACACCAGACAACAGAGGGCATATAAAATGTGCCCAGTAAACACACTGTGTGCATGTCTCTGTGTGTTTGTGTGTGTGTGTGTGTGTGTGTGTGTGTGTGTGTGTGTACTTAGCAGCTTCTGAAGTCACAAATGAGCATTCTAGTTTTATCCAACATTTGGACCATAAGAAAGTCACCTACTTATCTCTAACTCCATTTCTATGAAATGGTGTGCCTACGTCAAGGAGGGCACAATTCATTAAATACACTTAGCTGGAGTGTCCTGCTGACCTAGCGGTCTAGCACACCTGGGAGCAGTCCCACGTACATCCCAAGGCCCCAGGTTCAAGACCTGGGACTGGCGGGGGTGGGGGTGGGGTGGGGTGGGGTGGGGACCATCAATGAAAACAACTAAATAAAACAAAAGTACTTCTTTTGTCTTTTCTTTTGCCTATATACTCGCCTTCATTCCTGCCTGCGAACTTTCCTTTAAAAAAAAATTCTATTGAGAGGCATGTTATCAATAAAAGAAAAAAACCTGCCATTCTGCTATTCATCATCAGAATTAGTGTGGAGAAAACTTACCTAACCTTTGCTAAGTATCTTTGTCAAATTTGTTCTAGGAGTATTTCATAAATCCTTCCGCCAAATGAGATTATTTTGCAGATTACAAATTCTTCTTGCCAACCTAGGGATTCCATAACACAGCTGGATAAAGGCAATGTCTGGGCATCGCTGATTTGAGAAATGACAATGGACGAATCAGTGAGCTTTGGGGTTTACAGAAGGGCCTTCTGAAAGCCCCCAGAGGTCAATGATTATTACGGAGAATGATGAGAAGGGCTACTCTGAGGAAACCCACATAGCTATGCTCTCCTCGTGAGTCAGGATAATGGCAGTTGGCCCGCAGCTGGAATAAACTGGGCAGACTTTTCTAATCAAGCCTCAATCTGGGAAATATCGTCTTCTTTGGCTCTTCCGCAACTGAGATGGACTCAATTAGCCCAACGGCGGATCACATGAGGAGTTAGGAAACTCTGTCCTTTCTGGTCCTATCGTCCTGTATCACACAGTGCAGTTACGCGAGGTCATATCACTCATGCTGAAATTCAGAAAAAGCTGGGAACTTGCAGAAAACCTGAGTTAATTCAGGAAGATCTCTTACTAATGTCATGACCATTATCTGGAGAGATGCGATGTGTTAGGAATGCTCCCTGGATACTCTTGAAGTTTAGAATTTAAAAAGAGTATGTGTTGGTAAGTGACCAAAGGGGAATTTTCCATTGTTCTATTAATTAAAGCCATCCCACGATTGCAGAGACACATTTTTTATTATTTATTCACTGTTTCCAACTAAGCAACAGAAACACATACTCATAGAGAGTAGTTCAGTGACTTAGGGTTTTAACGTTTCATTGCCTGCTGTGATGGGTGGCATTGTGTCCCTGAAGAAGACATATTGAACAATCAGGGTGAACAACTACATAAAAATAATGAAATGCTTCTTCCTCCTTTATCTTCCTACCTGCCTGCCTACTCACTTTCATTCCTGCTGCACCTAAAAAATTTAAAAAAAAAAAAAATTTTAAGCAGAGAAAAACAACATTAAAAAAAAGGTATGTTGAAGCCTGAACCCCAGTACCTCAGAATGTGACCTTCTCTGGAAATAGGGTCATTGCAGATGTCACAGTGGAGTAGGGTGGACCCTTATTCCAACATGCCTGATGCCCTTAGAAAGAGAAGGAAAGACATCCAAGGAGAGAAGACCATGTGACGTGTGAAAGGCAGACCTGGGTTGTTCCATCCACAAGCCAAGAACCCCTGGAAAAAACCAGAAGAGGCAAGGAGGACTCTCGCATGGCTTCAGAGGGAACATGACCCTGCTGATAACTAGATTTTGAACTTCTAGCCTCCAGAACTATGCAACAATACATTTCTGCTGCTTTAAGCCTTCCACTGTGTAACACTTTTGCAAGAGCCCTATGAAAGTCTTTGAACCCAATTTGATGTCAATTGGTGTCACAGAAACGGGTAGAACTTAATCCTTAATCCATTGCATCTTCTAACACTTGAAACCTCATCGATATGTAAGTAGTTCTGGTATGTCCTGCTGCAGTAGAGGTTAGGTCTGCCACCTCTGGCAGAGGGCAACCACTTATAATCCCAAGACCTAGTTTCATTTCAAGTCCTGGGGGACCAAGATGCACAACTAAAATAAAAAGGAATGACAAATGCTTCTTCTATGCTCCCTTCCTGTCTGCCTACTTGCCTTCATTCCTGCCTGCATCTATCTATCTATCTATCTATCTATCTATCTATCTATCTATCTATCTATCTATGCTCACATATTTATATATATTTAGTTCTGCAGCAGAGGTGGTCAAGCCGGGCACTACATGGGGCTCCTTAAACTCTGCATGCAGCCCAATGGTCCTTATAATGAAAAGCAGTCAGCATCACACACTGTCAAAAAGCTGTGATTTAAAGTCTTCATCTCTTTTCTACTTATATAATCACCAAGTGAAATATTTATCATGTTGTCAGTTCTTAGAAGGAAAAATCACTGGAAAGTATTACCAGGAAAGTATGTGTTACTATTAGTTAATTCCAGGATAAAAACTAAGCCAGGTGTGAACTTGTAAAGAATTATTGTGACTTTTATTGGTACTGGTGAATTTTGGCTCCTATCCTGGTTAGCCTTGCTAGAAAAAGTTGAGTTGTTTGAATCAGTAGATCTGTTAGTCAAAGTTGTATGAAACCAGAGCATGTTCAATGTCTGGGATTAACTCCCCTTGTCTCTGTTTTCGAAAGATGCACTTTATAAATAGTGGGAAAAGTACTGTCTTAAGACGACTGACAAGTGAAGATAAAAAGTTTAATTAAGTGATTGATGAGCAAACCTCTTTATGCAGGAATGTTCGGTAGCTATCAGCAGTTTGTTTGTAAAGAATATTTAATGACATGGGAAATGCTTAATATACATTTTGGTGGATAAAAATCAAGATGAGAAAATCATATATAGTTTGCTATCAGTTAAATAAAACAAAATCTGTGCCTGGAAAATGTTAACAGAAACAATTTTATGTGGTGGAAGTTCAAGTGATTTTTACACTTTTTCTATTTTCCAAATTCTTATATAGGCAAAAATAACTTCTCTCATTCAAAAGCATTTTAATGCTAAAAGTAAATGCACCGAAACATTAATAATAATTTTTCTGGATTGTAATATAGTGAATGATTAGTTCTCTATTCTAGTCTTTTATGCTTTTCATTTGGTCTAACAAGGTTTTAATTAATTTCCCAATAAAAGAAAATTAAATAAGTGTTTTTTCAATCATTTAGTGTATGGATGATGGACTCATAACGAGGGTCTGTAGGGTGTCAGAGCTTTCTTGAAATGACCTATGAAACCTTGAGGTCATGCCAAGAACCACCATGATGCTTCCTGCGGGTTACGTAATAGTTTCCAACTTTTCTCCTGGCTTTATAATCTTTCATGTTACTCTAAAAGTTTCTTCTGCTGATGCTAGTGAACACCCCTCCGCTCCACTGAGGTCAGACTAGGCCTTGTGACTTGCTTTGGACAATGGACTGTGGGCAGAAGTCACAGTGCTCCGATCTTGAGTGTAGACCTTAAGATACATCACTCCCCACCTTGCACATCTGCCATGACCATGAGAAGATCCTTCCAAGAGCAGTGACTGTTCATTCAGCCTAGATAAAAGAACATATATTTCCAACCCACAGGAAAGAACTGAACCCAGCAGGACCCATGCTTGATCTGAAACAACCTCCCAGCTAAATTCAACCTTGATGTCATTTAATAACTCTGTAGACCCCAGAGCATGTCAGTGTCGTCTGATGTAAAACTAGCAGTGAAGACTAATGAATAAAATCTCACTGACAAAGTTATAAAATTAGACTGGATGAAAATGAAGACTAACAAAGTAAGTCTCCCAACATGACAAAAGGTCCTTATATTGTAGCTTTAAAATAGAAATGGTCGGCATGCCCTGATGGAGCAGTGGTTAAGTCAATTGCCTCTGAAGGACGCAAGTCACGTATTCCTGGATTGAAGTCTCTGGTCCGGGGGGAAAAAACCAGTATAAACAACTAGATGGAAATGAAACAAAACTATTTCTTCCTCCTCTCTCTTCCTGCCTTCCTGCCTCCTTGTCGTCATTCCTGCCTGCTCATTTCCTTTAAAAAAAAAAGATCACAAATATTGATGAAGTTGGTTTTTGTATGTATATGTGCATTTTCATTTCCAATGTGTGTATACATGTATATGAGTACATATACATACACATATATAATGTATAATGTAAAATTATGTAATGCTGTGATAAAACACTGTGTAAATATTCAGCTGTGTTCTCTAGCTTTCTGTTAAACCTACTGAGTGTGCATTTTGCCTTTGACATTTTCTGGCACCCACTGAAGAGTGGTATTTGAGTTATAATCCTGAATGTTTATGTAGCATCTTATGTGAAGAATACTAAGAATATTAACCATATTGCTCTAATTTTTGGTGTGCAGACTGGTATTATCCCTATTTTCAGAGCAAGATTCCTCAGCCTTCACACTTTTGGTATTTTGAGCCAGATAATTCTGAATCGTGACAGGTTTCCTATGCATTGTAAGACTTTGCTGCATCCCTGGTCTCTGCCCAGTAAATGACAGCAGCACACGCCATCACCCCTCAGTATGACAATCAAAAATGTCTCTAGACATTTCTGAATGTCCTTGGAGGTGTCAAAATCACCTGTAATTGAGAAACACTACTTAAAAAAGAAGTTGGACTTCAGTTTAATTAAGTCAAATGTATAATAGTATACATCACTGGCCATGTTTTAAAATCTTGGCTGCTAAGAATTCAGACTGTAATAAAAATAGAACAAGATCCAGGGCATGCCTAGAAATCTGATTCTCATTATCATCGTAAGTGCATTGTTATGGATGAGTGTGGGAAAACCAAGCATGTATTAAGAGCTCAACAGGTAGATTTTCTGTGCCTATTTGTAACTACTCAGAGAAATCAGGCTGAAACATCCCTGGCAAACTCTAGCAGGCAGCTGAATGAGACCAGCAATACTGGGGAACTGTTTTCTAATATGCTACACCTCATAAAAATAAACAAAGAATAGCGAAATTCTAACGATAAATGAGGAGCTTCAAATACCACCTTGCTGGAAGATTCCATTTCTGTCAGGCAATGGATGAAGCAAGCGTTCATTTCCTGACAGCTTGTATACTCCAGCAGGAATGTAGGTTAAGCCTGACTATGAGACATGTGGGTAATATTAACATAAAAAAGATCTCGTATCATGATGACATCCTCTCGGTGGAACCCAGACAAATTTGAAAACTACACCTTACCATTGAGAACTCTGGTTTCAGATCTTCAAATCCTCAGTGCAATTTGACTTGGGACTCATTCATTAAAAACATTTGTGCAATGAGAAGTTTGGACTGAAAAGGGTCTGTGGCCCCTATTTAGCTCAAAGCAAGTTCTAACTATTTTTTGAACTATATAACAGCTCATTTGTCAGTGTGATTGTTCACAACAAAGGAATTGGGTAGTACTGGAGAGCTTCTTACAAGATTTGACTCATTGTTCCAAGAACATTTTTATACAAAGCAACAAAACATGCTCAGCCTCAGGGGAGTGTGACCTTCTGTTCTCATCTGAGATCTCTCAAGAGATCCACTTGAGAGCAATAAGGGAGTAGGGAGAAAAAGATTCACTGATTTGTCATGAGAATCTCAACAGATTTAAGAAACGTGTGCAGAACTAGAGTGGTCCTTTTAAGGCAGACTAGGACCACACATGTATTCATGTCACTAAGTTGCTAAATAAAAGGAGAAAGAAATCCTGGAGAATTGCAATGAGTGATGAGAACTGATTTCTAAAATTGTTGATGTGAGAGCTCCCGAAGAGACTGGAGCCTCACTCCAGGTTCTTACATCCTACGTGGGAAATCAGCACGTGAGACACAGCAGATGTAGTTTAGTGGGAAATTTATTGAAGCAAGTAAGAACGAGAGTACGCCCCTCAAGGTGACCAGACTTGTGCCGGATCTGAGCGCCCTGACAATTTTCCCACTAGAGGCACACACCTTATTATAAAGGGGATCCCTCCCAGTTCCTGCCCCAGGGACATTCTGGGTATTCCTGGGTGGGGATTTCCAGGAAAGAGGTGGTGATTTCTGGGGATAGGCATTCCCTATACTGAGCATGATTCTTGCCCATAATTCACTCTACTGTAATTCACTTATTGCACAGGCCCATATGCAATTTTATGTTAAGCAGATTGTACTCCAAGGTGTGACTATAACAGTCAGTGCACCTGCTCAGCCAACTGGTTTGCACTGCCTCAGCCAGGCTGCCTTTCGGGTTCCATCTCTTGGCCATAAGAATGTATGTGCTGCTCTCCTGTTGGTCAGAATTCTATCCAACCATTTCAGGATCTGCTCTGCCGAGGGGCCCTCTGCTCCCCATTTCCCCATTCCAGCCCCTCCCTGGTTGAGCCTACCTAACAAGAGCACCAGTCAATTGAATTTATTGGATGTGAACATTTGTGATCAAGAAAGATTCTTACAACAGGTACAGAAAAATAGTTCTACTATTTTATTGTACATGTTACAGACAATTCCTTTCTACCCAGAGATATTCCTTATTGGTCCTAATAAATGATGAGCAGAGAGGAGCCTCTGAAAGGTAAAGAGAGTAGAAAAAAAGCAAACCCTCTGCAGTGCTTATTCACTGGCTGAGAGCAGAGCCCTTAAAACATGGTTCTTCTGAGGGAAAGGAATGAAGAGTCCTTCAGTTGGGAGAGGAAAGGACTTAAGCTTCCAGCCTCAGCGCTGTGCAAACCCTCAGGGAGGGTGTCAGCGACAACTTCTGCACCACCTGCCATGACTGACAGGCCACTTCACAAAGTGCCCATCAACTTGTCCCCCCTCCCCTTGCCCTGCCTCACCTCTCAGGGTGGGAGTAACAGGCTCACTATTTGTAAGCTCTTGGCTTATAAGACGATGCTTGTTTGTTTGCTTTAAAATGAAGACATCATAGAATTTCAATCTGAAATTAAAGTGTCTTCCAAGTCTTACCAAAAGGGAATTTGAATTTGTATCCAATTTGTGTTTGTGATGATTTAAAAAGCAAGCAAAATGCAAATAGGCTAATTTGGGGCAATGATCTGAGGGAAGCTTTGCATGCAAACCTTTTCTAATGTCTGCGCTACAGCACTCCATTCTTCTCTTCGGGGCATACCAGAAATACTTTATTTAGTTTAAGTGAATGGAAAGATCCAGGACTTGGAAAGAATTGTTACTAACCTTATTTGTTCCAATAAACAACTAGATTTCTTGTTGCTCGATAAAAATCAAAACTGACAGTTTGTAGAAACCAGAAAACATAAAGTCTTGGACTGCATTAAGGACTGACTGATATTTCCAGACTCTTACGATGATCCTGTGGGAAAACTCTACAGGATTGTAGGATTCCATAATGTCAGTGAAAAATAGGTCTTTGGAAAACCTACTACACACTGGCCAAAAGTTTTTCTGATTACAATTCCAATTTGTATCTATTGAAAGATTCGGGGCCCATGAAATGGCATTAACTGAAAGCTTACATCACTTTATGTTCAAAGACTCATTCTGCATCATTCTGTATGTAGTTAACAATGAGATCACATAAAATAGCAAAAAGAAAAAAGCAATTTAATGATTTCAGTTCTTTTAACACTGGGTCTGGGGCCTATTTTAAAGATTCATTTGACTTAAATAGACTTTAACTCTCTCCATTAAGGTCAAATAGAGAAGAGAATTGAGCTAAGCAATTGTCTGAATGATACAAGATAGAAGAACTTACTCTGACTGGAAGATTCTCTGTGAAAGATACTGAACTAGACAAGTTAGGAGTTATGAATGACAGAGGTAAGAGTGAGGGCTTGTGTAAGAGAGAATTCTAAGTGACACTTCTATGATTTTCTGCATGAATTTCTAGAACTGTGACTCTTTATATAAAGAAATACACAATCATGCTTATGTTATGACTAAACATATTTTGCAGATGTAATTAAGGTTACTAATCAGTTGATTTTGAGCGAATCAGAACTGATGTCTGGATACCCAGTCTAGTCACATGAGTCTTTTAAAAGCAGAGAGTTTTTTTGCAGCTGGTAGCAGAGTGGACACAGTAGAAGGATTAGACCCACTGTTGGAGCAGGGACAGGAACATAGCCTGTAGAAGCTGACAGTCACTTTACTGATAGTGAGCATGGAAACGCAGACTTAGCTCTGCAAGGGCCTGACATTACATGCCAGTGACCTGAGTGAGCTTGGAAGCAGATTCTTCCCTAAAGCTTCCAAATTAGGGCCTAGCCTGGCCATTCTCTTGATTTCGTCCTTGTTGAGATCAATACAGAGGATCCAGTTGAACTCAGTCAGATTTCTGACCTATAGAGCTAAAAAATAAATGGACAGTGTCTTTAGCCTCTAAATTTGTGATAATTTGTTACTTGGCAATTAAAGGACTCTCAGCAAAGTTTAGGTATAAGATGTAAAATGTCATCATAACTACTACATAAATCCCATAGAACAAGAGAATAAGGGTCTTTGTTACTCAAAAAAATTATGAAAATTTCAGATCACGTATTTAGCATCTATTACTCCTGTGTGTATGAGACACAGAGAGAAAGAGAATGAGGATTTTAAAGCAAATTTGAAGAGAGTTTCTTAAACTGTGACTGGGGAAGAGCAGCATCAGGCCTACTTGGGAAACTTGCTGGAAGTGCAGACTTGAGTCCCATTTCCAGACCTACAGAGTCAAACTTTATGGCATGTATGGCCCTAGACTCAGCATCCTCTAAAAGTCCCAGGATGAATCTTGAGTGCATTCTTCTCAGTGAAATAAATCAGACAGAGAAAGATGAATACTGTACTATCTCACTTATAGGTAGACTCTAAAAAAAATCAAACTCACAGAAACAGAGAATAGAGTGTGGTCACAGCCTAATGCTGGGAAATGCAGGAGTGGGGAAACGTCAGCCAAAGGGTATAAGCTTCCAGTTCTAGCATGATACATCCTGGGGATCTATTGTACAGTATGGCGATTATAGTTACAACACAGCCTGGATTTTATTTTTGAAAGTTACTAAGAGAACAGTTCTTCAGTCTTGTCATCACCCACATTAAAGGATGGTAATGATGTGAGCTGATGGCTGTGTCTCTCCCTCAATAATTCTAGAGCACAGAGTGCAGGCTGACACGCACAGAAGTGGAACCTGAAGCTGGAGACAGCACTGGTGAGCCCTCGAGTAAGGACCCAGGAGGTCAGCTGCCTGACTGAAATCTGGCTCCACAGCTGAGCAAGATGGAGTGAGCTTTGGCAAGTCACTGAAACTCTCTGTGCCTTAGTTTTTCCAGGTCAGAAGTATTAAATAAGTTAAAGCACTAAAATTCTTTGAAGTGCCACAAAAAAAGTCCCCCTGGTTGTTGTACCCTGGTGGAGTAGTGGTTTGGTCAGCTGCCTCTGACCAAGTGCAGTCCACATACATCCCAAGGACCCGGGTTTGTGTCCCAGGCCAGGGAGAACAACCGAGGTGAACAACTAAATAAAAGTAAACAAATAAAATGCTTCTTCCTCCTCTCTCTTCCTGACTACTTGGCTGCCCTACTCACCTTCGTTCCTACTTCCACCTTTCCTTTAAAAAAACAAAAAATAAAAAGCCTCCCCATGTGTGAGGGCAACAGTTCTCTTGACATGCTAGCCAAATCCACGTATCTTTTCCAATCAAAGACTGCATAGAAACTTCCAGGTGCATGCCCATAACAAGATTTAAAATTCTAATTAACTTATGTTACAAGAAACCAGCCTGCTAAATTTAATACTAAATTTATTTGGGGAGGTATTATACCTAATTGTAATTGTATGAAGCAACATTAATCTGCAAAAAAACCCAAAAACACTACTGTTCTTAAAATTGTGTCATAACTCTATGATGTCCCTGAACAAATTAGCTAGGACTTCACGTAGTAGTAGAGTATTTGTTGTTTTTCTATAGAGAAACCTGAATACTCATTGAACTTTTACAAATGGACCAGTAGATTTATTTGAACATGATAATGTTACCATACATAATTCCTTTGGATAATCCTCTTTTGAATTGTAACACCATGTGAAATATCATGTTCTTTGTACTTTGTTTGTTTGCTTTTCCCATGACCCACGGAGAAAACACTCTTGGGGAGGAAATTCTATCTAAATAAATGTGGCAATGGGGTTAAAAAAAGCTTGGTTCTCTTGATGATGACATTATGTGTTTGCTCCCTTGGGGTTCTTTGGTCTTTCATGCCCTCTATTTGTTTATTATTGAAAAATGTGGATTGACAGGTTTCTAGGTGCTGTGTCAGAAAATAATGACAGCAAGACAGACACAGTCCTACCCTCATGAGAAGGGACAAAATCTTAAGTGTGAATATGTGTTACAAGCTTACAAGTCCCGGCAGGGTGTAAGCTAGCGGATTGTCTCTTTTACGCCTCACCACATGATGAGACATACCGCTCCATCTTAGAGGTGCAGTTGAGACTCTGATGTCATCTAATTTGCTCAAGGATATATCACCACAAGGAGCGGAGCTGAGTTTCCAATCTGACTTCAAGCCCATGTTCTTAATGGCGGTACATTCCCTCTCTTTTCCAGCTACTACTCAGTGCCAGACCTTCTGCTCTTGGTAGCTGGTCCTCTTGCTCCAAACACACACATGCCCTGCCTTTGTCTTGCCAGGCAGTCAGATCCCAATGCCAACCCAACTTTGTATGTCTAATCCAAGCCCTTCTTCTCTGGGTTCATTACTGTCTCCCTAAATCCATCTTATTTCTTTCGCTTCACAGACTGTATCACACCCCCTCCCCCAAGCATCAAGTTGTTTTGTATGCTCCTCTGATATTCCCAACAAGATCTTATGTTCCAAATTATATTATAAAAGTTCCCCCAAAGACCTATTATTTCTCTTTTCTCATCCTAGCTTTAGAACTTAAGCATAAAGTCAGGTAGGTGCTCAATAAATTACAAGTGTCTTCTCCTTTGCTAAATGGATCCAATGGTCCTAAAAACATGAAGAAAGAAAGAAAAGGTAGGTGACCTATTTATAGATCAATAAATCAAATATGCTCACTTGGCTGATTCCTCTTTCCTTCAAGTCACACCACCATTGTCAGAACACTGCCTGCATCCTACAGCTGCTCACTTAGCACAAGCAGTTTTGCAATGACATACAATTCTGGTTTACATTAGTAGGCTGGGCTTTTATGTCTCTCTTAAGCCGTTGGGACAAGGCCAAACTAGAGGTCATGGAAGCTGCCACTTAGCCTGAAACTGAAGGACAGAAACTCATGAGTCTGTCATTGATTGTCTTTTGCTCTGAAAACTCATAGACATTTATATTACCCCTGAGTTATTAACACGTAGAACCCTGAGATATCATTTTTTCTAGCTGTGTACTCACAAGCTTCCTGGCAGCAACATGTCCTAGTCCAACAACTCAGAGCAAGTGTTTTCTGAGTGACTGGCCCTGGATTTATTGAGGGGATTATTGCTGGGACCTCTAGCCTGGAAGCTGCAAGGGCTTCAGCAGGTGTTGATAACCACTGGCTTCTCAAAATGGTTCAGGGCAGCCAGGAAGACTGTCACACTTTTGAGCATTTTGGCTGAACTCTTGACTTCCATTTTCCACCTTTCCCATTGCTTCCCTTCTGGAGTATCAGATGCTGTGTGTCTGTAGTCATGGCACCATAGAATGGCCTCTCTAGCTCATGGGAGAAGTGTTGAAACCAAGAATAATTCTAGGGATACTACTTGTTCTCAGTCCATCTCTAAATAACTCACCATGTCTTAATCTCAGCTTGGAGAGTTTGCTTTTTTTTTTCCTTCTGGAACAGAGCAATAGGGCTGAACTATAGGATGATCTGGGAGAGAGCTAACGTGTTGATCTATAGACAAAGCAGCCCTCCTAGGAATTCCCTCCTTAAGTGAACTCCAGGAGCCATTTTCCATTGGGAGAGCAAATGGGAACTAAAAGCTTGTCAGTTGGTGACATGTTGCTTCCCTCCCACCTCCACCAAGGTTGTCCCAAGTCACATGCACATGGCTTTGGGATGATAAAAAACCAGTACCTCTCCCCACTCATACCTCACTTTTCTAATCCATCCTCACACAAGTGAATAATAAAGTCTGCTTCAACACTTTTGGGAAGAACTTTTCAATAAATTTTCTCCTCTCATCTGCCTCTCCTTCCCTTGGACACTATTAGATAATGTAGTACTGATGTCCATTCTCACAGAGGATTCCAAGTAATCACGTAGGAGAGGGATTAGAATTCCCTCTTCACAGTTCACTTTATTTTCAATGAACATTTCTTACTTCCTCACTCCAGTTTTTCAGAGATTTGAATTCTTCAACAGTCTTCAATAACTTCCGGAACATGTATTCTCATTTGGAAAATGTTAATGAACCTGCTTTAACCCATGGCCTTATTTAGCAACATTTTCCATTCATCTCTGATTCAGTCCTGAGAGTTTTCTTGGATTTCTGCAATAGGTGGTCATTATTTCTAGAGCAGAATAGCATTTGTTATGTCTCTGGGTTCCTTTCCTTCCTGATCTCTCTCTACATAAAGTTGGTGTCTCTAAGGAACTCTCAAGAATCACATTTGAACAGTTTGGCCTCAGGCTCAAGTGGTCAGACAGGATATTAGGTCACATTCTTAATCATCATCAGAGTGAAAATCTGTTGAGGATTTAATGGAGACCCACCACCAACTATGTTGGCCTGGCCAAAAAATGATGTGCTCTTCTAGGTAAACCAAAGTGAAGTTCTGCAAGAGGTCCTGAGGGTGGGGGTAAACTGAAATTTTAAATAAAAAGAATTGAAGTCATTATGAATGAGATGTCAGCTCCCTCAAAGAATGTCTCACACTGAGTAATTCTGACTGTGCTCAACATCCTGTGGTAGATCTGAACTGTTCGTAGGATAAGACTGGTGACACATAGGTTATGTAATGCTGAGTAACTCTGTTAAAATAAAAAATGCTTCCAGCACTACAGTGTGTGTTAATATCTTGTACCATTATGTATAGAATACATGATATTTACCTTAATATTAAGATGTGTGAACTGCATAATTCAAGACTTAGGATCATTTTAGCACCATCCACGATAACCAAACATGGAAACAACCTAGATGCCTGTCAGTAGATAACTGGATCGAGAAGCTGTGAAGTAGTGGAAATCTAGGCAGCTGTTAAAAATGATGAAATTGTGCCTTTTGCAACAACCTGGATGAAACTAGAAGGGATCATGTTATGCAAAATAAGACAGAAAGAAGAAGAGAAGTACAGGATGGTTTCACTCGTATGTGGAATATAAAGAAACAAAACAAACGAGCAAACAAAGCTTAACAGAATTCACAGGACACAAGACCGAAGACAGAGGGGAGGGTTGGGAAGAGGAGGAAACAAGGTGCTGGGGAAGGCACTAGATGCTGGAGGTGGTATGGTGGGAAATGCACACAGACTGAGGTTCACATTCAGTACCTTCCATACATACAGCAATGTAAACAAAGTAAATAAAACGGGTTGCACCCTTGTGACTTAGGTGGCTGAGATGGCTGGGTTGTGGACCATTAAAACCAAAGGACCCAGGTTGAAGGTGTGGGCAAATAAATAAAAATGTTTCTTCCCTCCATCCTTCCCTCCATTCCCTCTTTCCTTCAGATGCCTCCCAGGTCTCCATTTCAATGGCACTGAGCAGGAAACTCTAAGTGAGAGTAACACCGACATAGCTGGTCAGCAGCTTTCTTCCCTACCATGAGATGATTTCCATGGTCACCCTCTGTAGGAGAATTTTGCGAGTCCCATAACTGCTCACTATGGGGCAGGAGGAAAAAGACTAGAACTACAGTCTCACTCTCTTTATAGGGCAGCACTAGCAATAGTCCTTCTTTTCCATGAGTGTTACTTCCCATTACCCCCTTAACCGCACATTTTCTCCTCTAATAAATTCCTAAATACATGTGCATCAGGGTCAAGGAAAATGTAGGGCAATTTCCCTCCTGTGGTTAAAATCTTGAGCTTTGTTTTTGTCATGAATGACTGTACGTTTACTCATTCCATGTTAGCGCACGCCCGCACTGTGTATGAACATGATCTTTGAAAGACTCTCTTTCTGCTCAAGTTGTCATCTTTGTATTTGTGACATTATCTGACATCCATATACTTACGTCTCTTCAGCATGTTTCTCATACATTACCTCTTTTTGAATAAAATAATCAAAACTAGTATAGAGAATTAGAATTTCCCGGATGATGACACCCTTCATATTTTCCAATTGTACTTCTCATTTGAAGCCTGAATATACTCACAAGTGTTTAGTCATTCTCTATTTAGGTTTCTCTAGTGAGAAGAAATTCACCATCACACATTCAAAAAACATCTCCGAACATGACAAAATCTTCCTTTATAGGAATCTTGTCATGTCTGCCCCTTGACCCAAGTTATGGGAAATAATATCCTTTATACATAATAACTTGTTGAATCACAAGGACAACTGTCTTTTCCTCAAAGTGTTTCTGTGTTCAAGCTCACACAGAATGCCCATCTTCTTCAAACCTCTGTGGATTTCCATCCCCTCACCGTCCTGGCCACGCCTCAGTTCAGTTCAGTTCATTTGGGTATCTCTTAAGTTGGCATGCAAAGATGAACATACTTCAGTGGTGTGAAGATCATCACCTTCTCTCATTCCATCTCATGGATAAGAAAAGCAGAATGACTTGGTAAATGACTTATCCAAGGTCATAAACTAGACTTGGGTCTTGGATCTCTCATCTCCTTAGCAAAGAAAAGGAATTCCCTGCAATTTAATTCTGGTCTATACTTCCTGCTATAACATGAAAATTTGGCCAAAACGTTCTACATAACACTGAGGTAGAACAACCTGGAATTACTTTTTTATATAGTAATATGTATTATTTCTTTAATTCACAATGCTAAATTCCAGTTAGAATATTGAAATTGCATCTCAGTCTGTATTTCGTACCACAACCTGGAATTCTACTGATTTCCATGTCAATAAAATGGTGGCAGGTGTGCCTTGGTGGAGTACTGATTTGGTCAGCCACCTTCGGCCTAGAGCGCAGACCACATACATCCCCAGGACCCAAGTTCACATCCTGGGGCCAGGGTAAACAACCAAGATGAACCACTAAATAATGAAATAAAGTAAATAAAGTTCTTCCTCCTCCTCTCTCTTGCTGCCTGCCTACTTGCCTTAACTCCTGCCTGTACCTTTCTATAAATAAATAAATGAACAAGTAAGTAAGTAAGTAAATAAATAGTGACAAAGGAGCTGAGTCCAAAAGAATTTCCGGAAACGTCAGTAGAGACAACAGTTTTAAAGTTGACTGGGCTTGGGTGACCCTCCTGTCTTCCTTCCAACTTTCCTTCCTTTTCTCCCTTTTGCTTCTCTTCTTTCCTCCTTCCGCACCCCCTTTTGTGTGGGTACCCATCAATGTTGTGTTTGTGAGTCACCTGTTCTGTAAAGCAGCTGCTGGTAACTCCAGGATGGCCACATCAACGGGCGCTGTGATCACAAGGCACCATTAGGAGACTAGAAATGGA
Organism: Solenodon paradoxus; assembly: GCA_004363575.1. Lineage (NCBI taxonomy): Eukaryota > Metazoa > Chordata > Mammalia > Eulipotyphla > Solenodontidae > Solenodon > Solenodon paradoxus. The sequence continues at coordinate 597,893 of RJWH01000662.1, forward strand.
GACATGCTCTCACTTACTGAATGCTCAGCTGTGACCTGTTCAAACTTTTCATTTTCAGCTACAAAAGATATAACAACAGATGCACCCTGGTGGAGTAGCAGTTGGGTCAGCTACCTCCAGCCGGCACAGTCCATGGACATCCCAAGGACCTGGGATCATGACCTGGAGCCAGAAGGAACAGCCAAGGTGAACCAAGATGAACAACTAAATAAAAATAAATAAAAATGCTTCCACCTCTCTATTCCTGCCTGCCTGCCTCTTCTTACCTTCATTCCTGCCTGCACCTTTTTTTTTTTAAAAAAAAAAAAAAAAGAAAGATAGAGATAACAAATCATTTTAGGGTACCTGAACTCATAACATTTATAGGAAAGAATTCTTTAGAAACTTTGAACTTTAGAACTCTAAATTATCTCAATGATCACAATTTGCTCAAAGCAAAATGAATATTAATTTATTTTGAGAAGTAAGTGATCTTCCCGGCACTTTAAAAAGGCCCAGGAAATCAAACAACTTTTGTGTTGCAATTCTGGGAAGAACTGAGTCAGAGTAACAGAGCCATGCCATAGTGGCCGGACATCTGGTAGACTGTGGCTCAGACTGCAGGAGACCCAGCCCAAGAGAGAGCTTCGCTTGACTTAGGTGGAAATTGCTATCTCACATGGTCAAGAAGACTGGGTATATTTCCAAATGAAATGAAAATAGGATATCCAAAAGATATATGCATTCTCATGGAAATTGTAGCATTATTCATAATAGCCAAAGTATGGAAAGAATCTATGTGTCCATCAAGAGATGAATGTATCAAGAATATGTGGTACCTACATCCCAGTGGCTATCAGTGTGAGAAACTGTCTTAACTGCTCTACCCAAAGGAAAAGCATAGAGTTCATATCATTAAAATAGTTTGGGGGACTTTTCTGCAGAAGTTACATAGATGATCCTTTGTGGTTGCAAATAACCTCATCCTACGTGCAATTCTTCTTCAGGCTATTAGAGGATGTCAGTTGAATCAAGTAAACAAATTAAGTTGTTTTTCTGTCAGTTGTTCATTTATATGAAGGATGATGAAGCTTTTTCTGTAAAGGACCAAATAGCAAATATTTTAGGCCTTGGGGGCCCTATCTTTGCTGCGACTATTGAACTTGACTAGTATCGTGAAAAACAACAGACAACTTGCAACAAACCATAGACACAGGCAATAATAACCCAGACAATTTGTGAACAAATGAGTGCTGCTGCCTAAGTTCTAATCAAACTTCCTTGATAGACACCGAAGTTTGAATTTCATATAATTTCCATGGGTCGTGAAATTTTATTCTACTTTTTTCCCCATTGACTTAAAAATGCAAGATCAATTCTTCACTCATAGGTCATTCAAAAACAGGGTCAGAATTGGTCCACAGGTTAAAATTTGTCAACTCCTGGTCTCAATGATTCTAATAGAACAGTTGCCTGATTCACTGACTATTTTCACTATTGGGTTATTATTAATTTTTAAGATAGATACCAGATGAGAAGGAGAAGGATAATTGTAAGCATAATTCGAGTCATTTACATGATAGGTCATTGTGATAGTTAATTTTATGTGTCAGCCTGGCTCGGTCACAGTACCCAAATATTTGGGCAAACGCTAGCCTAGATGTTGCTGGGAAGGAACTTTTTAGATGAAGTTCATTTCTGAAAGAGCAGATAACCTCCCATAATGGGGTGGACCTCATTCAATCAGTTAAAGGCTCTATGAGAAAAGACTGACCTCCCTTGAGGAAGAGGGAATTCCATTTTCAGTCTCCTTCACACTCAAATGGCAATAGAAGCTCATCCCTGGGTCTCTAGCCTGTAGGTCTGGCCTTGCAGATTTCAGATTTTCCAATTCCCGCAACTGCTAGAGCCAATTCCTTAAAATCAGTCTCTGTCTTTCTCTGTCTCTGTCTCTATCTACTTACCTCCGTATCTATCTCTATCTATATATACATATATAAAATACATGTATGTATCCTTATGTCTGTCAATTATATATTGACAGAGATAGAGAAATATATGTATATTATACACAATATAGATCTCTAGATCTATATCGATACTGATAGATCTCTACGGATTCTCTTTCTCTAGAGAACCTGGCTAGCACAGTCATTACTCCACCTTTTGTCATCTTTAAGGAGTTGTTTTGAATGACAGGATAATTATTCTCTTAAAACAAAAATGTCTAATTTTGTTCATACTGTTCCTTGAGCTCTTTTATTGAGATCCAGGACAATTTTTTGTCTTAAAATAGCTCACGTTGAAAGCGATAATGCGCTTTTGTTATACGCCTAAGAAAATGTTAACATTTTTTCTTCTGTGTGCCCAATGCCACGGCTCCTTTGGTTCTCTCGTTACCAACCGCTGACAGTCAGGTCTCTGCAGGAGTACGCCCTCGTCTGCCACTGTATTTCGAAGTCAACACATTCTCCCTACACCGACTGAATACTGCACAGCTGACGTCTGTCCAATTGCTCAGGCCACTGAGGCTCCATCGGCACCCAGCCTACGTGCTTGTGCGCTGGCCACAGAGAACATCGAGTTTGGAAGAGCTGCATGCTCTGTGCCATTTATGGAAATTCTCAGTCCCCACAGCAGATTCAAGCTTTGACAAGTCCCGAGTATAGAAGCTTGTTTAAATGTGTTTGATCCAATGCTTCCTAAAGGTATTTCACCACAGAGACTTCCTCTCCTTCCTGTAACATCTATTGAAACCCACTTTGGAAACTACTAGTCTTGTGTGACAACACGACTGTCCTCATTAAGGCCATAAAGAGACTAGAAGCAATATTGCCTTCTGCAAAAAAATAAACACAATTTGTTTTATGAACCCCACTAAACGATCAAGGCACCACTGATTCCTTATAAAGACTGCAGAGTCAGTTAAATTCTCCTATTGTACTAGTTGTTAGTTTTTAAAATATAACGGCAAATCTTTATTTTAGCTTTTTTTTTCTTAAAGGAAAGGTATAGGCAGGGAGGCTGGACAAGAGGAGGAAGAAGCACTTCATTTACTTTTCTTGGGTTCTTCACGCTGCTTGTTTCCCACTGGACCAGGGACTTGAACCCAGTCGTATATGGACTGCGCTTCTTTAGAGGTGGTTGATCCAACATCTGTTCCATCAAGGCATGCAATGTCTCATCTTTAAACCATTATCAAGGCTGGCCCAGAACACATTCACTTACTTCCTTTGTAAAGAAGGCAGTCTGTGATTGACACCAAGTCTGTAAGGAGGGAGTGTGACATATCAGCCTGACATATCAGCCTTTTGCTTGTTTTAGAAATATCTAATAACCATAAAGCTGATGGGGTTACCTGAGTGAGAAAGAGTGGTCCTTATCTTTCAAGGGAGGAGCAAATTTTAAGTTGGTTGCTAAGATTGACTTCAACCGCTTCTCTCTTGTTTCCAGCTTTATTGAAATATAATTGAATCTAACATTATGGAAATTTAAGTGTACAGCACAGTGACGAGATATTCTTTTCTACTGCAAAATGATGCCATTCGGTTTAGTTAACATCCCATCAACCAAAATTCACATTGTGTTGTTGCAGAGGTGATGGTGAGAACATTTAAGATCTACTCTCTGAGTGACTTTCAGGTGGGCGCTCCGGAATTGTCAACCGGAGCACCATACTTGACCTGCATTCCTCTGAAGATTTCCATCTCATACCTGAGGTTATTAAGATGCTTTGACCAGCATCTCCCTGTCTGTGTATCTGAGGCTCTCTTGGCTGCTGAGAGCAGCAAAATGCTAAAACTGTACAAACAGCAATACTCACACAATGCTCTAAACTGGGAATAAAAAGAACTAAAATAGTTGTACCCTGGTGACTCAGGCATTAAGTCTGTGGCAATGGTAGTGTAGTCCACATAAAGCCAAGGACCTGGGTTCCCTACAAGGGGCTGGAGAGGGATGGGATGGGATAACAACCAAAATGAACAACTAAATAAATGAATAAAAATGCTTCTTTCTCTCTTTCTGCCTGCGTGTCTTCATTCCTGCCTGCTTTCCTTTCTCTTTAAAAATAAAATGACCTAGACTAGGCAAATTCATCAAGACAGAAGGTGGAGTGTGGTTACCAGGGGCTGTGGGGAGTGAGAAATAGCAAGTAACTGTTTAATGGGTAGAGTTTCTATTTGGGATGATGGAAAAGTTCTGAAACTGGATAATGGTAATGGCTACACAACATTGTGAATGCACTTACTGGCACTGATTTGTACAATTAAGTGATCAAAATGATTCATTTTATGTTGGGTATATCTTACCACAAAAAAAAATCACCAAAAATATTAGGGAAGTAGGGAAAATTGTACATATATATTGTCCTAATATCGATTTTCTAATTTTATACTGTTCTAAAGTGACATAAGATGTAATCATTGGGATTTTGTTATTTTTAATCATTCATAAAGTTTTAGTCATTGCATGTTCCATAGTGATAACCATGAAAATGTGGAGACAAAATGAGGGAAGTCTTTGTCTGGGCTGTCATCTGCTTAAGTCTAGGATATATCTTTTGATGTCTTAGCCTTATTTTCTCTTATGATTATAACATGGGAAGAGCAACTGGACTAAGCTATTGCTTTTAACACTAGATTTCTGATTCTTAGTATTGGATACTTCAATATTTTTTTCCTGTAGCCTCAATCCAGGCTGCATGTAGAATCACCAGGCACTTTTAAGATAAATGCCCAGGCTCCGTCAGTCCAGTTAAATCAGAGCTCTACCCAAGACACCTGGAGAGTCACTGGCTTTAGACTTTCTCCAGGTAATTCAAATGAGCAGCCAAGACAGAAAACCATTGTCCTATCAGAACTGTGAGATAGACTTTGAGTAATGTCATTCAAAATCCGACACTCTGCAAGACACCATGGTGATGTTTTTCATCATCTTGGTGACTGACTGGTAACACTGAAATGTTTTTCTCTATCTTGCTTCATGGCACAGAATCTTGAGCTCTTCCTCAAATACCTGCCTACACACCTGTGCAGATTCAAAGAACTTTTTCAAGAAGTATTTTGACCTTGCTGGAGAAACTCAAACTATCAGTAGAGAGTTGTTTTCCTCTATTACGCACAATGTTAAATTCCAAAATATCAAACAGGTAAAACTGGAGTTGTTCTAGTGGATATGGGTAAAAGCACCCAGATCTTGGTCCCTGTTCTCCTCACAAACTCTCCTCACTGTCTTCTCCATTATTGATGACTTGAATATATCTTTACTTAAACCAGAATCGTCCTCTAAGCTCCAGGCTTTTCATCCATGGGTCTCCAAGAAATTTCTATTTGAATGTCCCTTAGCATCTTCAACATCACTTTTGTGCCAAAAATCAGTAACTTCGCACCCCACCCCACCTCCTCCTTCTCTGGTCCTTTATGTAAAAGAGGTGTGACATTCTTGATGCATGCGAACTCTAGTTGTTCTACATTTTCATGCTAAAAGAACTGTACTCAGAGATCTGGTGAAATCTAGTGGATTAAACACTTGTGGGTATATGTGTTACCTCTAAAATTCCAACACAGTTTTACAGGTACAAATGGAAAATAAAGAGAGAAAAATGAGATTATATCAAAGGGTTTTCAGAAAAGTCTTTGGATCAATAATGACTTGGCAAACCAAAGAGCATCAGAGCTTAGTTAGCAGAGAGAAAAACCTAGAAACAAGCAGATTTATCCAGATGAACCCCAGAAGAGAACAAGTGGAGGTTCCATACACTTCTTAATGAAATAAAGAAAAAGGAAAGAAAATTTCACACATGAGGATTCACATAGTCTTCTGGTTCATGTTTACTTTTTCAGAAAGCATCTGGAGTCTGTGCCCATCAGTAAAAAAGTAAATTAAAAACCAAGATATCATGAGATTAGACACCAAATAGAGGCCCAGGACCAGATCTCTCTCTGTTCCTGACTTGCTAGCTGTTTTAACTCTTGGACTTAGAGATTTAGAAATTAAACCAGAGTCACACAGTCTAGTAAGTTCACAGTTAGAAATCAAACTCATACATGTCTGATGCAAAGGCATGAGATAACATTTCTATAATTATGGAAATCTGAGCCAAAGAATGCTTATTACAAAAATATGAGTTCCAAGACATAAACTTACAATGAGAATTAGATGAGATAATGACCCAAAGAGTCTACCCAGCATTTGGCACATGGCAACCTAAATATCAGTATCTTTCTTCTAGTTAAAAATATGATCTCTTATTACCTCTATCAGATGTTCTGTGAAGGATTAGCACTTTCACTGGACCTGGAGAGAAAAGATTTATGACTGGAGAAGAAGAAGGGGACATTCCAAGCTGAACAGATAATATTAACAAAGGAAAAGAAGACCATGAAGATGTACACACTTTAGGCATTTGTCAGAGAAGCCTATCACAAATGAGCTGTGGTTCAGCACTGGCCAGAGTGTGCTTAGAACATCTGGGATTTGAAGGAATTATGCTAATTCTCCATTTCTCTAAACTCTGCAAGCCTTATCCCTGAAGTAAATTAGATCATCAGAAAGCAACAAATCTGAACTCTATTATCTTAACTCCCCACAGATTAACTTTCATAAGATTAAGATTAATGTTACATCCTTAGATTTAGAGAAGAACAAAGCAGTAATCTGAAGAATATTTTCATATCTTTTGAAAATGATACACCCTGTAAACATTGTGTACCATACTACCCATCTTTAAAGGTCTCATAAAGACTTTTTCCCTAGATAAATTCTTATAATTACTGTTATCAATCACTGACAACTTTATAACCTAATGCCAGGAGCTGATTTAGTACTCAAAAGCAATCATTTAATTCACACCAAATGTTTCAGGACAGCTCTCTTCTTCCTATAATTATATAAACATGAGCATGCTTATCTTTTTTAAATATATTTAAAAACATGGTGTACTATCTTGGCACAGGTGAATTTTAAATAACTGAAGTTAAATGTATGATTGATTTTGCTATACCATATTTTACCATATATAATGTGCACTTTTTGGGGGCCCACATTTGTGAGGGAAAAATAAGGGTGCATATTATACATGGATAGTATTAATTCTGTAGCTATAGAAATATTTTTATTATGTTATTTATATTTATGAGTTAAAAGTGTAACCTAGAAATCCATAACAAGATCCGTGTGCAAAATAATACCTAGAATGTGAAAATACAGACACTGAAATCTTTAAGCTAACAGTGATTAAATGTACTAAAGGGCAGGGCCACAGACCTGCCGAGAGACACTCTGGGCCTCCTCCCATAGAGGTGTCCTCAGATGGTGGAGCCAACCTGGACGATCTATCTGTTCTTATGTCGCATCATTATTTGTTACATAAAATTTCCCGCATCATAATATGTTTAAAAGTAAACACTAAATTTCCTTTACAATACAAAACACCAGTACCTAAATATAAATAAATAAAATTTTGAATTAAATATTAAAAAAATTTTTTCTAAAAGTTTGGGCAAAAAATGATGGTGCACATTATACACGGCAAAATATGGTAATACAATGGTCTAGAAACATGTCATGAGCAATGAGAGTATGAGACATCAACATATAACTGAATGGATGATATCCCTCTAAGGGGGTGATGTGAAACAAAAAATCATTTGTTTTACTAAAATTAATTAAAACAAAAACCAAAAACCAGATGAGAACCAGCTAGGAAAAGCCCTCTGTGAAAGCAAGCTTACCTATTAAGGGACATTGTCATCTTTGTGAGGAAAAAATCTTTTAAGATTTATTGATGAATTTAAACATTTTCATCTGTGTGAGTCATCACAGCTAGGTTGCACTGACATAACAAACAACCCCAAATTTCTAGATATTTAAAAAATCAAAGGTTTATTTGGTGATGATGCTACATCTCCGTCTCAGGTGCAGCCTTTTCACCTGTTTTTCTCACTCAGGAACCTGGCCTCCCAGAGCCCCACCTTCTGGAACATACCTGGCTGCCCTTAGTGGGAGAAAGGGAAAATAACAAATGAAGTCATGTGTTGAAAAGTCTTCTGCCTGCAAGTGGTGTGTGTGTCAGTTTCAATCATATTTCACTGACCAAAGCAACTCACGTGGCCTGCTAACCATGAGGCTGTGAGATGCTGGATTCCTCTTAGGTGTGAAAGAAACAGAAATATCGGCAAGCAGCCCTAATAAATATTAGAAGCGACCCATTTTGCTACTGAATATTCAATGCACTTTCCTTTCTGTGTGCAAAATACATGCATCTAGTCATTCAAGGAAGACTGCCTGCAAGTTTTCTCTGACACGACTTTTAGCTCTAAACCCAGGATGTGGGGGACGCACACAGTCAATTTACATCAGGTGTGGATGCAGCATCTACTGATTCGGGGACATCTGAATGAGAAAGTCAACTTACCTGCTCTTCACATAACCACCCTTCCATGGTAGAGCAGAAACGGGGTAACGACAGTAAGTCTCCACACTCAGAAACAGGACGAAGGAGAGACTATGGAAGATGGCAGACACCGGCCCATCCATCGCACTTCTAAAACCTTAAAGACGCAGGCTCATCAGAAGTATAATTGTTCAAATCCTGATTTACTGTCGGCATTGTTCCTTTACCATCCACGACCTGATCGTTAAGTCAGCATCCTCTGTTTTAGGTCTTTGCTCCAGCAGCTACCCTCTTGCACATGCCAATTTTTGCTTATTCAATAGCATGCACAAGGTTATGTGGCAGAAAAAAAACAAACCCAACATCTCAGTGACCTAGGAGAAATGATTATTTTCCTCTCATGCTATATATCAGTTTCAGGTCTTTGAGGGGATACAACTTTTTTTATCCTCACTCCTGGGTCCACACTGATGGGAGCTTCCACCAACTAGAACTTTACCAGTTGCCATGGACAGAAGGCAGCATGGTAAATCTACCAAGATGGCACAGATCACTTCTGCTCACACTTCACTGGCCAATCCTGACTTCAGGTGGACAGAGAAGCGAAACCTTCCCATGTCCCCAAAAGTAGAAGCAGCAATATTGGTAAATAGCACCAGTAATTCTTTCCACCCATTTAGTAAAAATCTCGGTGTATATGTTCCCTACCCAACATATATATTGTTTATGCTGAAGTTTACAACCTCTACCTGTTCCCACAGTAAATTAAAGAGACCAAAATTTAATTCCCAAAGGTTGCAGTTTCAAGTGGATGTCATTGGAATGGCCAAAATATTACAGAGAAAACAGCTAAATGGAGAAAACCAGTCATACATGGAGGCTGGAATGGGGCCACTGAATGTGGGAATATTTGTTTGCCAAATATCATAAAAATGTATTTCTTCTGCCTGTGTGGCAGGCAAGTGGCTCCTTCTTTAAGCAAAGCAAAAGAGGAGCCTCAGTGACCCCCCCATTGCTTGAGGGATTGAGAGCAGATACTACGGAATACAATATGGTCCAACCTAATGTCCATTGGTTGTCTGGTTACTCAATAAATATTTGATTGATTGAGTAATTCCATGGCCCAGACAAGTATTGTGGCCACAGGAGGAAACAACAATAAGCCAGATGACAAAAAAAATTTCCATTCCAAACCCTTTTGTCCAGAGGCCCACCAGCTCTGTCAGAAAGCTGGAAGGGCGTCTGCCAGGTTGATGCTGGAACCCATAGCTTGGTGCTATTTATAAAGTTCGGGAAGCTTTTCTAGATAAAATGTTTACACATGCTTTTGGAAAGTGAAGGTCTTTATTCAAATTTCCTTTGATTCATTAATTTCTCTTTTCCTTTGATTTTCCCTAAACTCTCACAAGACAAAGTTCATTTTTTCATATGGTCAGCAGCAAATAATTTGCTCATGACTGAGAGCCGTGGGCACATAAACATGGTGTTTTCCTTAGCCCCAAGCCTACTGGAACAAAAGCATTGCCAAAAATGTCCACTTCACAGAGGTGCAGATGACAGAGGTGTCCTAATAGCAGCAGGGCTGGCCCAACACGGGACAGTGAGGAGAATGGACGCTCCCAGGCCCCCTGGCGTCTTTCAGTGTCTCCCACATTGTCCGTGATGGGACCCCCTGCTAAGTCAGGGCTCTGAGGAGCAGACTGTGCAGCGCAGGCGTGGCCTCTCACTGCCAGGGTGGGGAGGCTTTAGGTGTGGCAGCCTTTTTGTAAATGAATATTCAGAAAAGAAGTGGGCAGGTCGGCTGGGGGTCAGAGGTTCATGTGAGCTTAGCTGAGTGGGGAATCCCCTGGTAGGTCAAGGGTCAAACCAGGAAAAAATCAGTGAGAGGTAATCACTGGGTCGGGGGTGGCCAGGGAGGTTAGGTGGGGACATCATTGGGACAGACATGCAGGGAGAATCAAAGCTGACCATGAGCCATCAATCCAGGAACCATTCAGTGGTGGGAGACCCTGCCAAGCTTTCTTCCACTTAAGCAACAAGGAGAGTTTGCCCTCAAAGGAGAACTTTACCAGAGCCCCTTGGGACTCCCTGCCTGGCTGGAGAAGGTCTTTCTCAAATCCTAACAGGACACAAATATGGGGGGGCTCATGTGAGACTGAAGGAGTCTTCCTTCTTTTAAGACAATAGCATCGTGTTATTTGGTTCAAATTCCTCTAGTCTGACTTTGAAAACAGCCGTTTATTGAGACCTTGACGACAGAGAGGCTGACAGCTCTGAGAGTCCTGTTTCCCAGCAGGCAGCGCGTTTGTCCCTGGAGGAACCTGGAATGGGTTTAGGTGATTCAGAGAGAGACTGGCAGCTAAGACGGGTGGGCTGGGTGGCCAGGAAGAGCCGGAGGAGGCAGGAGGAGAGATGAGACAGAGCAAGGCCAGTAAGCAGGCACCATGATTCATTTTCTGGCCCCATGACTTTGAGGCGCCCCCGTGTCTGCAGAGCCCACCCACATCCACCCCTCTGACCTGAGACTTGAGGTCGGAAATGGCCAAGCCAAGGGTCTTCTAGCACACAGCAACCGAGCATGGGAGGGGACCTGGGTAGAGGAGGGGCTCAGAGCCGTGTGTGTGAAGCAGCCTTCCCTCCGGCTCCCTTCATTCCAAGGAGGTATGTGGCCCCTTCAACCCCCACCCAGGCAGGGGAGTTCCATGATTTTAAACAAAGTGACTATAATGTACAGAAAATGAGGAAATGTTCTGGAATAAAGAAGGAAGGGAAGACTATACTTCTCAAAAATATCAACACTATCAAAGACAAAGAAAATGTTCCTTCCTGCCTGGGCCTATCCTTAAAATACATATGCATACATCTCCTTCAAACCAGAACACTTCCAACAGTGAAAGGAAACACAATTAAAAATGATTCCAGGACAACAGAGAAAAAGCAGGACAGTCCTGAGCCTAAAGAACTCCCGTCATGAGTGACTTTGGACATTTTTGATGGAATTTGGGGCACAAAAGCTAGATTGATACAGTTGAGGAGAGTGGAAGGAACAGGGCAGGGGGGTGCAGGGACAATGCACATGGACAGCTATTTCAAGGGAGGCATTTAAAAATAAAGGGGTGCTTCAGCAGGAGCTTGTGGGAAAGTGGGGGGTCTCACCCGCCACATCCGGGATCGATGAGACAACGCAGCTTCTAGAATCTTCTCTCTCAGATCAACATGGATGGGAAACTGAAAGCACAAAGGCATTTTGTATTTAGGAAAAGTGCATTTCAAATGACTGGGGGGAAGTACGTGATTGAACCCATGATGTTGAGACAATTAGGCATGGAAAACAGAGTAAGCACGCTGGTTCCAAATTGCAGACTGATCATATATTTAAATGCAAAAGGCCATAACAGTACTACAGGAAATCATGCAATCATTTAACATCAGTAATCATAATATCTGTAAAGGGAAAGCCTTTCTAAGTATATCACCAAAACCCAAATGATAAGAACATTTCATAATGAGGCAAAAATTATGTAAACGCAAGAAACAAATGACACATTGGAAAAAAATAGGACCCGTTCATATCTCAGACAATAGGTAATTTAACATATACAGAGCTATGATAAATCCATTTAAAAAGACTATTAACTCCATAGAAAGATGAGCAAAGCTTAAGGAGACAATTTACAGAGAAGAAAATCGGATGAGTTTACTTAATCTCACCCGTAATATGAGAAATGCAAAACAATAGCATGAACTTTTTTGCTATTGGATTAGCATCAACAAACACTTTGTTGGTATGGGAGCAAGAAGAGAAATGCACTCATACTACTCATTGTAACGCAAATTGTTCAAACCTATAATAATTATTAAAACATTCATTTAGCTTGTATTTTAAAGCTTACTTTCAATATGTTTCAATGGTCTAGCCTTCAATATGTCTGTATTTAAAGTATAATAGGTAGCAAAATTTACTTATTTCCTCAGTTGAAGACAACTAATGCAAAGTCTTTACTTTTGAATCTTTACCACCACTTGGTGACAGCATATCATGTTCATACCTTTTGAGTAATAAATTAATCTCTCATAAAAGAATTTACAGCAGCTTGAGCTATCTTGCATAACAGTATCTCTTATTTTTCTCATAATTAGACCAGTTCCTTAGACTCCCTCCCTAACACATCTAATAGGAACCAAATATTCATAAATCTTTAGCCCATCAGTGGCCACATCAGACATCAGCAGGAATCTCACTGAATCCTGGAGACATCACCATGGGACTTACCCAGGAATTGTGGATTTTGCTTCCTTTGCCCTCCCTTGATCTTTAGAGCTAATCAAGACCTTTAGCTGAGACTGTGATCACTGGCCCACTAGATGTCACTCTCACCTAAATTAACAGTGCTCCAGATAACAAACAAGAACATAGAGACTGCAGGTTAGTTCTCCCAAATCAGGCATTAATCAGTCTTTCCCAGATTTGTGCATTCCCAGGCAGGAAGACACGGTGAGGAAGACTCTCAGATGTCTGGCAGGAAGAAAGTGCTCCAACAGGGAAACTGCTTGAAATGGAACCTGAAATAGTCACTTAGTTTGTGGCTAAATATACTGAATGAAGTGAGGCAGCAAGACCGGCCAGGATCTGGGGGAACAGGGACACCAGGGAATGGTGACTGGAAGTGCAAAGGCCCAGTGGCAGAGAGAGAGCCAGAGGCTGTCAGTGAGGAAGCAGGGCCTCATGGGGCTTCAGTAAAGTGAGCAAAGTTTGTTCTTAATAGGAAGAGAGCCCATGACTTCTGACTTGCTATAGAAGAGCTATCAAATATCCTTTGACTATAATTATGACGAAACAGCAGCTAGACACAAATTGAGAAAGCTTCCTATAAGTAAGTAGCCTATATTCTTAAAAATGTCAATGGCATAAAAAAGAAAAAGAAAGGAAAACCAGACTGGGAAGCTGTTCCAGAGTAAAGGAGACAAAATGACCAACGTCTCAGACATGCAGTCTGTGATCCAGGACAGCATCTGGACTGAAGGCTCACACGGACGTCATTGGGACAATGGACCATGTGGGAAATGGATTGCAGGCAGGCCTTGTGTTATTGTTCATTTATTGTACTTTGAAGATACCATCATTTCAACACAGTAGACTGGGCATCCCTGCTTCGAGTAAGTCTGTTGTCACTGCTTTTCTAACAGCGCGTGCTCACTTTGTATCTCCGTGTCATAGTTAATTAAGGCATGGACATTGTCTTAACAGACACTATTGTATAGTATAAACATAACTTTCATGTGCCTGGGAGAGCAAAATAAATGTGCATAACTCACTTTATTGGGATAGCTCCTTTATTGAAACGGCTGAGAACCGAACCCATACTGTCCCCGAGCTGTGCCCATGGAGAGAGTAGATAGGATGATGTGAATGCTCATTTCCTGACGCTGATCACTGTGCTGTGGTTATGTAAGAGAACATTCAGCATTCAGAGTAAGACAGTGAAGTATTCAAGAGTGAAAGGGTAGGACTTAGGACTTGGGAGAGCTGGACACGGTAAGACACCAGAGAACCTGCAAACTTCTGTCCTGGGCAGTGGTGTGTCGGTTCACAGTGACTTGAACTTCGAACCCTCCCGAGAAGGGGTAAGAACCTCAGTAATGAGGATGCAGATCTAAACCGTGATCGCTATTACCCTCCTGTTTACACTTCATTGTTACATTTCTGCAAACTTTTCACCCCATTCCCAAAGCAGCATCTGTGATTTCTAAATCCCCCGAGAACCTCCGAAAGAATGTCAACTATCCACCTGGAAGACTCACAATGTCCACTTCTCACCTCAGTGGACAGTGTGGCCACCCTTTAGATGGCTTCGTGTTAAAATAGTCTCCAGTTTCTCCAGAAGTGATATCCCGAAGAGCCCCAGCTTTCGTCCCAGAAAATCATCCCTAACACAAAACCCTCGTGCTCAAGAATGTCACCACGAAATAAGTAAATAAACAGTGGGCATTACACACGTATTTCGAGTCCACACTTCATTTGCTAAATGTGATTATGGAGGGCCATGGAGGCTCTATCAAGTGAGAAGGATGGCTTGGGCTGAAACGGCCATTCTTCTGCACCAGGCATCTTTGAGTACCTGTTGAAGTCGAGACAGTGTGGTGAGTGCGAGGAGCAACACAAAGACCGTTTGAAGATGAAGTCTGCCCTCAATTTTGTATCTTCATAGCAGAGCACTTGGGCCAAATTTGGAGGAGCTCACGGGAAAGATGGAGTCCACTGGGGGAGGCGTGACAGACAGTGCCTCTGGGCCCGATGGTTGTGTGTGTGGGGAGTACAGCCAACTGATTTTCCAAAGGAATCAAGAGCAGGGACCAGGCACAACCCTCGTCTGTTAGAAATTCGTAAGAGTGGAGCAATTCAGAAGAAGGTGATGAGAGGAGGAAGTCGTGCAAAAGATTCTTTAGAGAAGCCCAGAGGAGTTGAGATCATATCACCTAGAGGCATGATGCGGTCCTCGAGGGTCTGAGAGAAAACTCAGGGAGAACCTTCTCCTGGTTGCTCTCCACCGTCGCTGAGCTATCCACAGAGGAAAATGAGTTCAAATTCTACAAGCAGACTCCTTAATTAAACATTTGGCATTTTTGATCCTGGAAAATCAAACCCAGAGATGAGTTACTGGGAATTCCCCATCCCTCCGAGGTTCTTCACAGGTGAGCATACAAATGGACACACATATGGAGAACTTACAGGGTTGTAAATTCTGAGGTAAAAGAGACAGGCCAAAGGCGTCTGTGCTGTACTGAAGACGGGGAGAGGCCGTCAGGTTCTTAAGGAGAGAGGAGGGGTCTTCACCTGAGGAGACTTCATGTGACAAAACTTTGCCTCTAGACTTTTGTCCTGACTTAACATAGGTTTCTCCGGTGAAACGTTGTCTCTGGAGATGACACCACATCTAAGTATCTGTGGTCAGAGTAACAGCTGTACTGTAGGTAGCCTCACGTACCAACATGACTCAGGCTGGGAAAAGCCTGCTCTAGACATCTTGGAAAAGGTCTAACAGTTTTGGGGCATCCATCCTACTCTACCCTAGTTTCTTAGAGGACCTTCAAAAGAATATCAACCACCTCCTTTGGAAGTCTGCGCTCTTGGCTTCTCACCCAAGTTGATGACAGACACCCTTTGTCACTGTGATAAAAATGATCAAGAAAGCTCATTAACCACATCCGGTCCCAATTAACTCCCCCAAAACCCCCTCCCCCAGAGTGCAAGAGTCTCGCATTAGCCATTCCTTTTCCTCTTGTTGAAGACTTTCAAGACTTCAATTAAAATGCAAATGTGATCTGGTAAGGGTGACACATGGCTTTTTATCTCCCACTAACACCTCATCTCATTAAGTTATCTGTTGAATGGACCATCAGTAAGTAAGGGATAAAAAAAGAAGTTATGATAATAGAGAAGGAATTGGGAAAACTCTGAAACCCAAAAAAATAAGGATAAAATCAATAAATAAATGTTGATGACCAAAAAGGCTCTTACTGGAAACGAGGACAGGGGTCTGCCTCTGTTAGCCACCCTCAGGGCTTCCCTGAGAGCGCTGAGCATGTGGTTCGGCGTCTCTCAGCAACCACTTCACCGTCTTCTCTCCCTTCCCATCCCAGCCCTCCCTTCCTTCCCTTTGCAATTGGATCTGCAATTATCACCGCCGGGCTTGATATCAGACGTTGGAGACCTCATCCGAGCTTCTGAACACAGCTTGAACATGTTTTAGAGGCATTGAAGTTCCCAAAGGGGTTACTACGTTTCACATAACGTAGTTAAATTCTGGTGCACCCTGGTGGCCTAGCAGTCTAGCTCACCAGGCAGGGCTCGCAGACATCCCAAGGTCCCTGGTTCAAGACCTGAGGCAGGGGAGCCAAACAAGATGAACAACTACATAAAATGCTTCTTCCTCCTCTCTCTCCCTGCCTGCCTGTCTACTCGCCTTCACTCCTGACTGTACCTTTCCTTTGGGGGAAAAAAAAAAAAAAAAGAATTAAACTAATGACGTAACCTCCTGCTGCTTACTAGGACCCTTGAAATTGGAGCAAAGAGCGCTTTGCAATTTGCAGCACTCAGGGACCTAGACCTTAGGAAAGCAACCCTGTTTTTCTTTTTACTAGAACATACAGCTTTTATTTTGTTGATTTTTTTTATTTACATGTGATTCCAGGAACAATACATCATAACCACACGTAGGTTTAACCCTCCATCTGTACACAACGCGTAAGTTTACCTGGGAAACACTCACCATTTTGCTGTCGGAACTGCGGGCCAGGAACATCTACTTTGTTTGATTCACGCTGCCTTAGTTTGTGACCTTTTTTTTCAAGACTAAGGAATCTTTTGCCCGCTCTGTCAATTTGGCTGGAAGTTGAGAAGAGCTGTTCTGAGAACTCAGTGCGCAATTAACTCGCGAGGCCTCTTAGCGGCTGCTGCAGCCTCCCCGCTGGCTTTCTCACTGAAGAAGGGCGTACCCCAAGGGGGAGCTTGACTACGAAAGCTCATTAATTTCGTACTTTTTCTTTCAAGATAAAGCTTAATGCAATCGCATTGTGCTTGAACTGTGAAAATCTCTCCCGTAATAAAAACAGCATTCTGAAAGAGACACTGCAAACTATAAAAGACAGGATGCAAATGTTTGCCACTTGAAACTTCTCCTCTCTCACGCCTCACGCACTTGGTTCACTGCACGCATTTGCACCGAGTGTCTCCTCTGTCGGCTTCCTGCGAGGCCCAGAGGCTGCAGTGTAAACAGACTTTCTGCCAAGGTCGAGTTCTCCTTCTCTCCTGAGCTTGAATAAAACCAGACCCTGGAGAAAAAAGAGGCTGGATTTTAAAGGCTTTGTTTTAGAGCTGACTTCTGGAAACTCGCAGTCTAATTTCTCCTGGTCACGATGGCACAGGGGCTGCACAGGGGCTGTTAGAGTCTAGCATTGGTGGCAGATGTGACATATCAATCTGCCTGCAGCACGGTCCTGAGGCAGCTGCCTCTGCGCCCTCTGATCCAGACAGGTTTCAGGAACACACACAGCTCAGGGGGAGGAGGCACACCCCTGGCCCTGGCATGTCCCCAGACAAGGGCAAAAGCCCAGAGCCTGGCGGTCTCAGTGTCCCCGGGCATGAGAGAGGCATCACAAAGCCAATGGCCCTCAGCTGTTACCACTTGAGCATCAGAGGGCCACTGACCCCCCGGGAGGAGGGGTGTGAGATCACTAGGAAATGTGTTCACTGCTCTTGGACTGACATCCCTGAGCCTCTCGTGCAAACACCTGCCTCTCGCTCCAGGCAGCCTCTGCCAGCACAGCCCAGCGGTCACCATGCCGACCAGCGGTGTAAACTCAGTGACTCTCTCCAGGGACCTCCGCCCATCTTGGCACTGGGTCATTCTCTGCTCAGCTACGTTCTCTTTCTCAGCAGCACTTGTTCTAAGTATGGAGTAAAGGAGGAGAACGTACAGCCCCGAATCTCCACCAGCACTTTCCTGGATGCCCCAGGAAGTCAGTCTCTTACTTTTTGTAATAATGTTATGATTTCTTTGGTTTACATGGCTATATTTATTTAGGGTATTAAATCACCTCTCAGTCTGTGTGTATTTCGTTGTAGACCCACCACCAGAGTTCTAGGGCCCTTTACCACCTCCTGTTCCCTCCTCCCTGCCCCCCACCCCCACCCCTGGTAACCACAGCATTGCAGCCCGTGAGTTTGTTGAGATTTGTCTGCTTATTAGTTTTGTTTCTTTGTAGTCACTTATGAGTGAAGCCACTTTGCATTTCTCTTCTTCTTTATGGTTTAGTTTACTTAGTCTGATCCCCTCCAGTTCAACCAGTCTTGCAAAAGGACACAAACACATCATTTTTAACAGCTGTATAGAACTCCATTGAGAAGATGTCTTACGGCTTCTTTATCCAGTCATCTGCTGATAAGAACTTACGTTCTTGTTTACTCATCCAAGATGCCCTTCTCTCCTTGGGACTTGTTAGGACATGGTATCTTTCCCTGACTTCTCTCCTTTGTCCTCCTGTCTATTCAGGATCCTGAGAGGAACTGACCCCACTGCTCCTGGGAGCCACGCTTGCTCAGTCCCAATGCCAGTCTTCCTTTCCGTGTGCCTCTCCCCAGGAGACTGCACATCCATTGAGGCCTGGGACTTGCCTGTCTGACCTTTGACAGTCATACGAGACAGTTGGGCTCTCAGAAGGGTTTGAGAAATGAGCAACCGTATCTTCTAGTATGACTGACTTCAAGACAGAGACTCATCTCTGGTGTTAGCACCATGTGCTCCTCTTCAACACTCCAGCCCTGTAGACGACATGTCTGATTTGACAGAGATGCATCATGATTCTTTCTCTTCCTTCCCAAACATAAAGAATTGTTTCACACTATTATCTGATGCAGAATATCTTCTCAAAAATCTTGTAATTGTTATAATAGGCTTACGATATAATTTAAAAATGGATTGAAGGAAAATTCTCAAGAACTTAAAGGAGCTATAAATTGATTTCTCCACCAACTTTAGAGTAACTTACTGAATGATGTTAATGACAATTTTCTTAAAATTCAAATTCCAAAGCCATGTCAACAGATACTCTATTCTAAGCTTCTTAACTAAAGAGAACACTACCCGTCTGTGTATTACTTGCTATAGCGCCTTGGTCTGACTATATTCAGCACACTTAGCTGCACTTACCTGCTAAACCACGTAAGAGTTTGCATGATTTTAACACATTATATGCACTTGTTTAGAACATCCATATTTCCCTAACGTGAACCATTCTCTTTGTGCTAGTCAGATCATCTGGATCCAGAAACTAAAAATCAATAGTCGAAAAATTATATTCAATTATAGTATTGTGCATAACTATGATGTAGCCAGACTGAACTAATTTTTTTTGTTTGGAAAATGTATTAACACAATACCCTATATGGTGTACTCTGGTGGTCTAGTGGTTTAAACCAGGCGCAGTCCACATACGTGCCCAAGGTCCCCACTTCAAGACCTGGGGCCAAGGAGACAACCAGTCATAAACAACTAAATAAAATAAATAAAACACTTCTTCCTCCTCTCTCTTCCTGCTTTCCTGCCTCTTTGTCTTCATTCCTACCTATACTTTTACTTTAAAAAAAAAAACACAACCCTATGTAACTATTGTTTTATAAATATCTCTAATATGCACTCTTTTTTTTTTTTTTTTTCATTTTTGGCAATATTGAATTCAGATAAAGATTCTTTCATGTTTTAGTCATCATCAGTATATATTCATACCTTGATACATTCAGGAAGAATTTATGGTTTAGAAAAATAACTTTCACGGCAATATCTGCATGTGAATGGGTTGTACAGACAGATCCCACAAGTGGAAATGATTAGAAAACTGGTCTAGAGAAAATGAGCCATGTAATCATTTCTCTGCTGTCCTGAAATAGATTAAAAGTAAATTATAGAGCAGTTGATAGCAAGGCAATGAGATCAGTTCGTTATCTTTCCCCTCCTTGAAACGCACGTCAGTTCTGATTTGTGCTGAATGAAAGGCTCTCATAAGTCTATGTCTTCCTTTTTTGCAGGATGCATGTTGGAAAAATAGTTCATTAAGCAGCGTGGAGGCTATGGTCAAAAGAAGAAACCCACTTCGCACCCACCTGCCACCTCGTTGGGTCGAGGGACCATCCCTGATCCTTCCCCTCCTGCTCCTCCAGGCCAGTAGTCAGCGTAAGTGTGAGCTTGATGTTTATTGACTGAAATGATTATGCAGATGAAGGCAATGGAAACTTCTATCTTCCCCATTCTACGACTGGAGGTTAGCAGGCACCCAGGGAGGAGGCACGGAGACACTGTACCATCTAAAATTCTAAGTCATAATTAATCCTTGGTAATATACAAATATTTGCAAATTCTATGTGTCTTGTGTTTCATTCCATGGGTGCTTAGGAACTTTCTTATTCGATCTTTTGTCCAATATCATGGTGGCTGTTAATGGATAAAAAAACATAGAACAAAAATACCTCTCTCTTCCAGTAAGTGGTCATCAGAATGTCGCTAGGTACCTACAAGCTACAATTTTCTATTGTCTTACACATACGCACATTCACCCAGACACACTCTGATGTATACATATATTTAGGTCTCTCTATTACGCTGAGTCCTCATTTTCTTCTCTTTTCCTCATTGTTGTCTTTTTCATACACATTTCTAAGCAATAGAAAATATGATTGTTGGTTTGAAACACTGGGCACAGCCCAGCTGCATCTCAAGTTCCTCAGTTCAAGACCTGTGAGGGCCGTGGGGTTGGAGGTTGGCAGCGGGGAATAACCAAGATGCACAACTAAATAAATAAAGTCCTTCTTCCTCTTCTCTTCCTTCCTGTCTGCCTGCCTGCCTAATGCCCTTCATTCCTGCCTGCACCTTTCCTTTAAGAATAAAAAGAAAATGCGATGGATGAGTGACATAGTGGTAAAGGTGCAGAGCAGACACTGAATAGGACCCCACGATCACCATCCTCACCAGCTCTTATTCCTCTCCTGTAAAACCAGCAATCCTGGTGGGTGGGGGGTGTCTTTCTTCCTGCTTTAAAAGTGCTGGTGTTAATCCCTCTTAGAGATGGAGCAGGACCTCGGAGTCCAAACATCTGGTCTTGCATCCCAATTCCTACACGCTTGCAACAAGATTCTTAAACCCTCGAAGCTGTAATATGCTCATCTCTAAAGTGGAGACAACCAGAGTGCCTAATCCTCACAGGGTTGCTGTGAAGGACTCGCAAAAAACTGGTCTGATGACTGCTGGGACAAGAATCTCTGCATGGAGAGATGGCTGTTGAGGCTGCACTCGGAACTTCCAGGGGCCTCCCTTTTCCATCGGCTTCTCCCCAGCCCTCTTTCCTTCTCTCTCCTGACTGTGCTCAGACCCCGGCTGTTTCCAGTTATCATTTCAGCTGCTCCTTTGTCTCTGAGTGACCACACGTTCTTCAAAGGCTGCGACCAGGTCTAGAACGTCTGTCTCACCTGTACCCGTCGTATTATTCCTGCTATAGGCTTAATCAGTAATTGTAAGAAAGAGTTGATGCTTATATAGTGGACATCTTTCTTTTCAATGACATTGTGTCCATTTATCCGTGAACGCATCTTATCTTCCTTGCTGCACATCAAATCCACTTTCAGAATAAAGCTGGGCGTAGCTAATAACTGATGCTCAGTCTAAGTCACATATTACTTATAATTAATATCACAGAACTGGAATTTGCATTCTCATTCAGCAAACACTCTCACCCACTTAAGGTCAGTAAGTAACCTCTCTTGGCGGAGCAAATTGACTGAAAAGTTTACAGCTGGATTGTCCTTTCTGAAAAAGCAACTTAAAATACAGTGTCTGCCCTGCAGAGCAGCGCTTTATGTCTAATAAGGGCAGTCCCAGGGAAGCCAGTTTCAACTGCATCCACTTGTGAGGGTCCCATTGTAAAGCCTTGGTCACTGCATTTGATTTTCACTCCTTCCTTCAGGTGTTTTCCAGGGGATTCAAAGTAGCAACAAAGCATCTCGGGTGTGTGCTCTTGTTTGTGGAAGAGCGAATCTGTTTGGAGAGTCCAGTGTTTATTACCTGACTGACAACAGCTGTGCTGTGGGCTGTTCTCAGCGGTTCCAGTGGAGGCTCCAGGACTCCACCTTGCTGGCCTTTGTTCCTGGAGAGAGAGATTGAGGGGAGGTCAGCAGGGTTCCCACAGGCCTTAAAAAGAAACATCTGTTGCAGCTTGCCTGCTACGTTCAGCAGGGAGAAGACAGTCACCGATTGGCTCTGAGCTCAGTACCCTGTCTTCGCGCTAAACTGAAAGATGAATCCGAGGCTATCCAGGGACAGAGACAAAAAAACCCATGATGACCGGAATTAGCTTAATGATTTCTCCCGGATTCATCTGGAAATGTTTGTACTACTCACGCTGAATCCAAATGACTATTGTAAAGACACTTCCAATCCCTGGAAAAAAAAACAAACAACAAACAATCAAACTAGAAAGAGACAAAAGGACACTGTGACCACTGCTGTCGGATCACACACATTGGATGACCACTGACACGGCCAAAGAACCACTGGGCTAAACAGCCCTGGAGTCACTGCCATCTGCGTTAGGAGTCTCAGCTGAATAAACGGGGACACGAAGATCATCTGTCCTGGAAACTGGCACTGCAATGACGAGGCCACATCTGCACGTGGGTGGCAGGAAGGCCTACAGGTCAGCAGCATTTAGGTGCATGGAGAAGCGGGGCTAGACAGCCAGGTAGAGAAAAGGGTGGTGCAGCCTCAGAAATGAGTGAGCGGAGTCTGCATTGCCAGGACAACCGGAGGAAAATGCGCATCATTCCTTCATTCCCCCTTGGCTCCTGAGTCAGGTTCCCATTTCTACTGAGGTCCAGCTGGGGCTTGGGGTCTCTGAGAGTCCCCAGCATCCTTCTCTTAAGCTCTTTCTCTGTCATAAACCACTTTGAGTTGGATTGTGTATACCCCAAAGGAAAGTTAAAGGAAATTTTGTATAAATTCTTTTCAAGTTGGTTTGTCTTTGTAGTGCTTTTACCCTGAATAAAAAAAAGACTTTTAGCTTCAATAAATTCAAATCAGACTTTCATTTCCTTTATAACTTTTGCTATTGATTTTATTCTCCCTATGACCCTTTGTAACTCAAGATCATATATATTCACCTATACTTTTTATTGTTTTGTTTTTCTACCTTTATCATTTTCCCTTATGTGATTTTATTCTTTACAGTCTCAAATCAGTGTGGGATTTACTTTAGTCTAAGGGAGATGGTACCGGACAGATACTTGTTTTATTCTTTTCCATGGTCAAAGAAAAAGCAGCACAAGTTTGAGGAAAAGCTTGTGGATTGCTGATTCGTCTCTAGGCTAATCCATCTCCTTTATAACTGAGCTTTTCATTTCTGAAACCTGTGAGTCTATCACACTTCTTCTGAAATTGGTTCTTTGCTCGTGGCTTGTTCTATCTTCATGAATTCCTGGACGTGAGAGGGGAAAAAAGGAATAGTGATTGATCTCATGAGAGTTTGTTTCATGAATATCTGCACCCTGGGAGTGGAGTCTATAGGTTTTATATTCCTTTTATATACGTCTCATGCCTGAAATCACTTCACTGTAATCAGCTTCTCTCCACCACCCACCCCCTCCAACCCCTTGACTATATTCCTGGCATCGAGTGCAAGAAAGTCAGTTTCTCTAGAGAATAAACCAAGGACATTGTGTTCCATTTCTATGATGAGATGCATTTTTCCCAATGAGAGACAAATCCTTCATTTCAAAGGCTTGAGAGAGGGCACTTATAAAACATTCCAGCTGGGTGAATGAAGGGCACCTACAAAAGTCACTTCAATCTATTAGTTGGCTTTGAAACTCTAGTATGTTCATTTGATTGCGAATTGGATACACTTTCACTCATTTGAAGCCCTTGTCTCTGATTTTGTTCTAAAAAAGTGTTAGCAGGAAGGTCGACTTGCGGTTCCTTCTGCCAAACGCGAGATGCTTCTACGGCATGTGCGAAGTGACCGGTGATGGCTCTGTCACTTAGTCTCTGCCTGACCTGCAGGGTCTGGCTCCCAGGTACCATCTTTCTGTGAATGCTTTGCCTGCCATGCTTAGACTCTCATTGTGACCTTGTTCCACTGCTCAGTGTCCATGTCTGTCCTTCTGCCTCCTTCCTTTCGCTTCCTTAACCACCATACAGAACGTAAATGCAACTCTCATTTTCCTGCGCGTTTGTAATGATTACATAGGGCTCCTGCTCCTTTGAACACATTTGAAACGCAGATAGGCGAAACATTTTTAACTTCTCCACTGAAAAGTTAAACCAGATTCTTTCAACTGATGACCCAAATGAAGAGTGGACACAGTTGTTTTTTGCTTCATTTATTTTATTACTATTATTTTAATCCCAAAGCTGTGAATCATGGATGGATCCTGGACAAAGAAAATAATTGAGATTCTGTCCCTCCTGCTTCCCATTAAAGGCTAATGTGATCCTTTTCTTCCCTCTCTTCTCTCCCAATCACAGCCCAGCTCCCACTGCTCTTCACCCATCCTCTGTTTTCCTCACCTGTGGCATAAGACAGCTTTACCACCTTACTCCCACTAGGTGGCTCTTGCTTTTGAAAGCCTGCCCTCTCTCACTCTCTCCTCCCGTTTCCCTCTGAGGCCTGGATTCAAATTGGGCTATGTTGATAGAGTCAGAAAATCTTCCAAAGGAGCTAGTAGGGACTTCACTCATTACAACAGCTCACCAGGGAGGATCTCAAGTACTCACCGCCAATATGGTGGCCATGTGGTAAGCAATCTCCTTAGTTCATTGACAGACTTTTGGATATATTGATGGCAGAGCAGGTGTGCTACCTGTGCTAGGGGGAAAAATCATTTAATTTTCTTTCTTAAAAATAATTTGCAGCATGCCTTGGTGGCCTGTGGTTTAGTCCATTGTGACATAGTCCACATACATCCCAAGGTCCCTGGTTCAACTTGGGGCCAGGGAAACAACCAGGATGAACAACAAAATAAAATAAAATTCTTCTTCCTCTGAGCTCTTCCTGTCTGCCTGCCTGCTCACCCTCATTCCTGCCTGCACCTTGCCTTTAAAAAAAAAAATAATTTGCGGGTTGTCCTGGTGACAAATAGCTGGAGTGTAGACTACGCAAAGTCCAAGAAACTGTGTTCATGACCCAAGGCCAAAATGAACAAATACATAAATAAATAAAAATGCTGCTTCTTCCTCTCTACCTTCCTGCATGCCTACCTTCCTCTAAATTTTTTTTTAATTTTGTTAATATTTTTGAAAAATACAAAAATATCAAGAAATCTGTGAGCAATAGAAAAACAAGAGGGCAAGAATTAGGCCTAAAGAATTGCAGGAGACAGAGGGTGACAGGATGGAGATGGTTGTGATTTGAATTCCTCAATCATTGTGTGGCCCTTGTTTTAATAGAACTATTTTCTTTCTTTTTTCTTTTCCGCAAAGCATTTCTGTAAGGTTTGATGAAGTGAAAAATTGTGTTGTTTCTGCAGGCTTACAGTGGCCTCAAATATCTAAAAATTCTAATAGCAGTAAGGAACAAAAATTAAAAAGATACGATGGCAGTAACCAGTCAACAGGCAAGGATTCAAGTTGAGTTAGAAATCTGGGATCTGCACAGGAGGAGAGTCACAAAAAAAGACAAAGAACAAAGTGACAGACAATAAATAAGACAGCTTAAATTTACTATTAAACTGCATAAAATTTTAATTGAGTAAATAAAGTTTTGTTGTACTTAATAATTGACTGACAGTAGATACCTGATAGATATTTGTTTATACATTTTAAAAAACCTCAATGACTGATCACTTTTAGAGAATTTTAAACTCACTAATTTGGCTCAGGTTAGTTGGACTGGAGCTGTTTGCAGAAAATAAGTCAGATGGATGAACTGTATTGTAGATGATTTAAATGCCAAACTATGGAGTTTAGTAACACTGGGATAGACGAGGAAGCCCTGGTTATATGAATGTACAGAACTGACCTCATGAACTTGACTACAAATTATATAAGCATAGGGAAGAGAGAGAACCAAGCTAAGTACAAAATGGCTGCTTAATCTACACTGTAGAATGGATATTAAAACAACTGATGAAGGGCGATGGTTCTGACTATAATATGCAAGCTCTCAGTTGAAAAGGAGATCGCAGAAGCAGGCAGACTGTAGAGGAAAGTGACATGGTGGCCCCAAAGTGTATTAGCAGTAGGGATGAACAGGTGAATTTAGATGGAATGGGGGTTGATAGGACTTGGTGACTAACTCGACTTGGGGTGAGAGAAGGAAATGATGGTAGAAGAAAATACATGTTCATGAAACTTAGCTATTGTCATTTTCCCTCTGTTGCACCTACTCAGAAGTAAGATAGTGCTCCATTTTCCCACAGCAAACTGGTGACTGGTTCTCCAATGAGTCCAAGTCAAAGACTGTAAGCATGTCTTTCAGTGGTTTCCAGTCACAGGGCTGGTCATGAAACTACTCATGCAGAGACATCACACCCTAGTGGACATGCGGACCAAGAAGGACAAGAAGGAAAGCAGATTTGTGCCATCCCCTAATTTATTTGCCCTTAGTGGGAACCTGTCACTGCCAAATTGCTTTCTTCTTGGAA
>RJWH01000662.1:624550-638237 GCA_004363575.1 Solenodon paradoxus
GAATCCCATGCTCTTCTTTCTGTCTTAACACCAACACTACCTCTGATCTTACACACACACACACACACACACACACACACACACACACACACACACACAGTGCCTGCTCTTGATATGAAAAATGCAGCTCTGCCCTTTTTGAAAATTTACCTCCTGGTTTTAATTAACTGAAAAGGGCCAAGACAAAGTTTTGATAAATGGCACGAGGCAGACTACGCAGAAATATGCTATTCCGGCCAAGGAATGGCCTCGATTTGAGTATGTAAGATAAGAAACAGGAAATGAAAGAAGAAAGTAAAAATCTTCCCCAATTGTAAAGTGCATTTATGGTCAATAACTATCTGGACATTGCTGTTCTTTCAATGTCCAGAAATAGGCTCTTGGTGACTTCCTGGCTAGTTGAGTTTTACTGCTTATGAGATACAGGACCATGATCCACACCAATATAGAACAAAGCTACATAATTTACATTTTCCTAGTGACTATTAGCTCTCTCACTCTACACACACACACACACACACACACACACACACACACACACACACACACACACTTTCCTTAACAGAGAATGCCTGTATCTCTGCAGAAAATTTTCTTCCAGCTACATACTTTCATTTTACAAGTATACTCATTTAACATTCATTTTAAAATATCTGTTATATTACAAATGACTGAAACACCTTTTTTCTCTCTTTCTGGTCTTAAGTGATGACAAAGGAAAACATGGGGGGATAGCCATAGTGGTGAGACTGTTCACTGACGAAGACTTGAGAAAATAGAAGAATGTCCTAATCTCGAGAGCAGAAGTCCCCTGTAAATCCTCATGGCTCTCTTTAAATGAAGTGACCTTTCATCCTGGTTGCCGTGGATGGTTCTGGTTTATGCTTGTAGTCCCGAGCTGCTTGTTAAATAGAGCTTCCAGTCACTCTTCAGATGTGTCCCAGTGTGGATAATAAAAGATACGGTTTCCATATGTGATTTCATTTGGGAAAAGTCATGGTCCAGGTTAAAGGCAAGCACTTATTCTCTACTGCTCACGTCTCCTTCAGGTAGAGTGTTTCCATACCACACTTCACATGGGAGAGGCTGAGAAAAGTATTTCTGGCTTCTTTCTGCCTCCTCAACTTCTCTTACAGATGGGAAGAGGACCGTAAATGCAAAATGACTCATCTTGTTGCTAAAGTTGGAAGAAAGAACTAAGCATGCTCAGCCCTCTCTTTGTAGAATTTTTCTCTTTTAAATTTGTCTACCAACATAGAAGGTACATTTTGGTCTTCTTGTCGCTATATGGAGCCTGGGGCTGTCCTTCTGCTTCAGTGTCTGGTTGGATAAATCTGACTTATTTGTCTATAGCAAATTGTCAATGAACCCATTGGGCCTCAGATCTGATATCACATTCTCGAATCAGCTTAATCAATAATATATTCATATATTGACTTTAGTTTGTTTACCTCCTTTGTCCTATTTCTCATTTGATTCCAAATCTGGGTGGAGATATCTCTTGAATCCTCAAATCCCAGTCTCATAGGGACTCACTGATAAGCAGGCAGAGCATCACTATAGAGATCTTGTAGATATTCTGACAGAAATGTACACTAAGATTTACTCTTCACTATTGGCAAGACTTACGGGTATGCTTTGTATACTTGAAATTTCCCACCTGTGTTTGTTGGGAGAGTGTGTATTTGTCAAATTAAGTGATACATCTAAGTCACATTCTGCAATCAGCATTATCCAAAATAAAGTTCTTATTTTGATCTCCATTTATATATGCTTTCATTGGTTTTAAACACTGGAGAAAATAGGGACTTGCTTATTGACCTTCTCTTTCTAATCCTAAAAATCCAGACATCCAAACAGACATACCAGAGTCTATCATTTGAAGGATAAAAAAGATTCATTGCAGGTTGAAAAGCCCCTCGACACTCATACACAGTTTCCAGTCATAGTGTTAGTGCATTGCTAATTATAAAAAGCCGGTGAATATCACTAGCATGAGAAGTTATCTAATAAGAAAGAACAGGGAACTAATCAAACCAAGAAACTCAAAGGAAGAAAGACAATGCAAGAAAAGGAAAATGTTCTTAAACCATTAAATTCACAAAGACAAGAGAGATGCCGCACTCATGAACAAGACAAAGAAACTATAGAAAAAGAACCTATGAAATAACAAAAATGTTCTTGTTAATTAAAATTTTTTAGCAAATGTAAAAAACTCAGAATGTTGGAAAGGAAGCTAAGGAAATCACCAGGAAAAAAAAAAAAAAAAAAAGGAATGTAATGCTGAAGAAGTGGAGAATAAGAGAGAAAAGATAAAAAGTTTAGATCCATTCAAAAAGTCCAATATCTTAATAAGGAAATCCAGAGAGAATATAAGAAAATGTAGAGAAGGAAGTTAAGAACTTCAACTCAAGAACATTCCCCAGAACTGAAAGTCATGTGCTTACAGACCAAAAGAAATCACTTAGTGATGAGGCCAATGAATATTAAAAAAAGAAGAAAAGAAAAAGGGCCACTACAAACACGCTAAGGAGATCTCTGAAATTTCAGAACCCTGGATGCAGAAGTAAGATACCAGGAGTGTCCAGAGGAACACACACACACACACACACACACACACACACACACACACACACTCCCATATAAAAATCAGAGAGCATCAGATTTCACAAAAAAACTCTAGAAGCTAACACAAAATGGAGGAATTCTTTCAACATTCTGAAACATAATGATTTTCAGCTAAGAATTCTATATCCTGTTAAAATGTCAGTGGTGTATGAGACTAGAATAACCACGTTTTTATACATGCAAGATCCAAGCATCTTTACTTCCCACTGTCATTTTTCAGGAAGACGTTAGAATATGAACCTCATAAAAATGAAAGAGAGAATTAAGAAAAATGATGACATAGAATCCAGGAACTAAGATTCTCCAAAAAGAAGACTAAAAACAGTCCCAGAAGATGATCCTGGGAGATGCCAGCATAACAACTTTAGTGAAGATCTTAAGAAGAACCACTCCAGATTGAAGTCGTGGAGGAAGGACTCAAGAAAAATAAAGAAAGATAAGAAAAAGGGAGAGAAATAAAGGAATAAAAAACCAAAAGGAAATTAAGAAATGTGTTTGAAGTTGCTGAAAGGAGACTTACGTTGCTGGCAGAATTGGAGATAGATTAATGACACACTGAAAACTAAGCAAATGAAAAAAAATGAGGCTATTATTATCTTTACGGAAAAGAGAAAGCTGTATAAAAATTATATGCCTAATCTGTATATGAATGTTGATTTAACCAAAACCTGTGACATTTTTATAGTGGTAAGAACAGTGGGGTGGGTAAAAGAAACACTGGAAAGAGGAAGCTGTTTAAGAGCAATACGTCCTCATCTTCCAAATAAGGAAGGCACTAGGGAATATATAAAAATACTAAATATAAATCAGTAATATAAGCATACATAGATGTATAAGAAATACGAAGATAAATAGCAGTAAAATAAACAAAAATGTTTTCGTTTACAGATTGAAAATAAAGATGGGGAAGGGGTGGGGCAATGGAATACTGGTTTTCATTTTAAGCAACGTAGCTAGCTTTTAAACTGTACACATGCAGACATTTAAGAAAATATAAATTAAATGGAAATTCTCCTTTCCAGAATTTTTTCAAGTATGAGCTGTTTTACAAGAGATTTTTTTTCATCCAATTTATCAAGTATTCCTTAAATTCCTTCATACTAAACTCCTTCTAAATTTTGATTGAAACTGCTTAGTAAGAAATGAAAATGAAAGGGGATAATATCATCCATTCATTTATGCAGCTGAAATATTTGTAGCAGATTTACTGTTCTAGTCACCTGGCACATATCAGTGAGCAAAATTGAAAAAGACCCTGTACTTGCAGAACTTACGTTCTCATGGGGGAAACAGACAATGAGACTAAAACATACATACATAATGTATTTCATAAAACAGAATGAGCAAAGGTGATCATAAGTGCATGTGGGATAGAAGGATAATAGCAACTTAAATTTGAATGGTCAGGTTTCATCAAAAGGGTGACAACTAAGAAAAGATGAGAAGAAAGTAAGGATGTTAGCTTAAAGAGACTGACTATTCTAGACAGATAAAAGAATTGGTACAAGGACTGGGAGTTGAGTGCATGCCACATATTCAAGAAACACCAAGGTCAAGGTGATGAAAGACCAGCAAGAAAGGTGGGAATGGGAAGCATGGGTGAGGAAGGTGGTGAATACTGGGATTCAGAGGCAGCAATTCCTGAGGATACGAGGAGGACTGGGAGGCAGGTGGTGGTTGTGGTAATGAGGGAAACCAGTTAATTGGCCATGTTGAAACAAGATGGCCTACACCAGGTCATAGAAATGGAATTCCTGAGAAAATTTTCAACTTTGGGTTTACCCTTGGAGAAGATGTTGTGTGAGTGACAGAGTCAGGGATGATTCCAATGTTTTTGTGCTTATGAAGTCACATCACCCAAGATGGGAAAGAATAGGTGGAGCAGGTTAGAGAAAAGATCAGGAACTCAGGTTTGGGAATGGAAAGCTGACACATCCAAGATTAGTCAAGAGTGTAAGGTGTTCTGAAAGCCAAGTGAAGAAAGTGAATTGGAAAAGGAGTGATCAACTGTGCCAAATGCTGCTGAGAGGTCAAGTGAGGGGCTTGAACCTATTAACAATGGGGAGGTCATTGGGGATCTTACAAGGTCAATTTCAGTAGAGGTATAGAGGAGGAAAGGCCAAGTTAAATGAAGAGAAAACAGGAAGAGATAATGTGAAGACATATACAGATAACTATTTTGAGTTTTGTTTCAAAGGGAAGCAAAGTAATGGGGTGGTTGGTGACCAGAAAAATAATGTGAAGAGGAGAATTTTCATTAGTTGGGAGAAATAATGACCCGGTTGTATGCTAGTATCAATGTGCATATAGAATTAGAATAATATATTTGATGACACAGGAGAGAGAAGGGGTCATTTCTGGAGCGGTGTACCTAAATGGCTGAGAAGGGACAGGAGCTGGTGGAGGGATGTATTTCAGGAGGAGCACAGATAGCTCCCCTACATAAGAGAATACAGAGCATGTGAGAGCAGATGCAGATGCTGAGTACCAGTCAAACTTGGAAGCCCTCCTAATTGCTTCCTTCTGAATGGAAAGAGGAAACAAGGGTGTTAGCTTAGAATGAAGACAGCTGAGATAGTGTGGAAGGTTGGAAGAGAGAGAATTTGTAAAGTAGCCACTAGGTGAGGGAGAGTGAACTGTCTAGCGGAAGTAGCATAATTGTTGATCAACGCATAAGACCCAGTAAAGTTCATGGTCGTTGCATCTCCCGCCCATCAGACACCACTTTGTGCACTTGTGATCTGCTCTAAGGGTAACCAGGGAAGCTCTGGTCCAATAGCAGGAGGAAAAAAAAAGTGAATTCAATTTGAAGTAGTATCCAAATCTCTGTGATCTAATTATGATAAGCACAATAGAATTATGATGCTTCACCACCACCCATTCCATGTAATTTGCCACAAAATAAGCAGGGGCACAACTCAGTGAAAATCTGTAGATTTTTCTATTCAAGAGTACTAAGTGAAGGGAGTGAGGGAGGGAGGGGTGGCAGGACGGATGGAAGAGGAAGAAGGTTGGAGAGAAGAGAGCAGGGGAGAGAGATGGAAGAAAGAGAAAACCCTAATCTTTACCGAAAAATATCAGCTAATGGTGGGAAGGAATGATAAATTAGAAAATCATCATCTTTCAGTTCCTTATTTTGATGTAGGCAAAGATCATTATTGGAGAAAGTGATTCACACAGACACAAAGTACCACTTGCAGACTGCTTACTATTCACAAAGGAAAAAGATCTATCTTTGCTCTGGAGAGACTTAGTGGACATCACCTTAGCATCAGCCTTACAGACCTCCTGAAGGCATGTAGAAAGAGTATATAATATCACCAATATGGCATTCTTGGCAAAAACAAATGTTTAACTTGAATCTAATCATAAGGAAACAATCATACAATTTCAGAATATAGGACAATCTACTAGACCATTTGGCCCGGATCCTTTCAAAAGCCCATACCATGAAAGAAAGTAGAAGGTGAGAGAACTGTTCTTTATTAGAAAAGACTCCAGAGACTGGAGATACCAATGCAAAGTGAACCTAGATTGGATTCTGGATCTGAAAACATAATAACCATAAAAGACTTTTTTTTGGACAGTTGAAGATATGAATGTGGATTGCATGTTTGGTGATATCATGGCATTAACATCAATTTTTAGGATATATATGTAATATTTATGCAGGAGACGGCCTGCTTTCAGGACATACAGTGATTAAATTCTGAAGTACTTTAAGGTAAAAGGTTAGAATGTCAGCAACTTATTTTCAAATATCTTAGCCAGAAGGTGAGAGTGGTTTGTCTGAATACAGAACAAGACAGCAAAGGTGTCAATGAGTGAATCTAGGTGAAGAGTATATTGTGGTCAGCTTTTCTGAGGATTTGACATTTTTCCAAATAAAATTTGAGTGAAAAAAAAAGGATGCTGTTTGTGGCAAGCCATCGAAAGTACCCCGAAGGCAACAAAATCGAACGGGACAGGAGACCATGGTCAGTTGAGTGCCCAATGCTTTGTTTTTTTAAAACATTGCATTACTGTTTTCCATCCCTAAACATTTCCTAAATTTCATCACAACAAATAATTCAAAAAAATGCATGACTGTTTTCATCTGGGAATTTTTTTTCTGACAGTTAAAAAAGAAAAAGTAAAAAATCAAATATATCCCTTGTCCACTGAGAGGAGGACCAGAGCTATGGACCGTTGGTGAGCGAGAACGAGGATTCTCCTCTAACGGTAAAGAGAAGCCCAGCTCTCTGGTGCCGCCCAGTCCCGCCCCCCGAGGTAAACTCAGAATGTGACTCCCAACAGAAAGGGTGACCCATGAAATCACTGGAGACCTGGCTGTCAGAGAGCCACAGCTACTCTTCTAAAAGCTCTTCCAACAGGTACTCAAAACTCTCCAGCACCAGAGCCCGATTTAAAGCCATACAAGATGGGGGCGACCTGTAGGTCATCCTGGTTAAAATGGCTTCCGGATTATATGCTGGGAGGATGAGTTTTCTGAGGAAGTTTTGAGAGAATAATTGGTTGCTTTGCCAGGAAGAGAGCAACTCTGTGGCAACATAATGATGCTTATTCGGTTGAACAGCAAAAATGGCAGCTGGATGCTGTCCTTTACCACAGAACAGGAAAAGAGGAAGTGGGTTTGCCACATGAAGTAATTCATTTCTGCAAAGTTTTTTAAAAAGGGTTGGGCATTACCAAAGCACGTGACCTTTCACAGTGATTCCTCTCAAGGTGTTTCCAGATTTGGTCACAGATCAGTTCATAAGATAATTTTTAAAGCAATTTGATTGTGAAAAATCGTCGATGACTCAGCAATTTTCTAGGCTTTGCGCAACTTAACAAATAGATACTTTATTCTTCTATTTTTTTTTTCCCTTACCCACCTACCAGAGAAATGGAATGCTAAGATCTTCTGTGAGGGTTATAAACATTTCTTCATCATGAGAGTCTCTGACCACAAGTGGTATGACAGAAAGTTTATTCCAAAGCAGCCAATTAGATCTATATCCAACATGGGGTGCGGGTAGAGTGGTGAAAAGACCTGAGCCCGGCTGGGCCATTTACTGCTGGCCCAGCCCAGGGGTCAGTACACTTTGGTTCTCGACTTGTTTTTGTACATAAAGGCATTGGAACACAATCACACCCCTTTGTTACTTATTGTCTATGACCACTTTTGAAGTATAACAGAGTAGTTTTAACAGACCTGTATGGTCCACAAAGTCTAAAACACTTGTGATATAGCCTGGTAGACAGTGACTGGGTGCAGCCCACATACATCCCAAGGTCCTGGGTTCATGTCCCAGGACCCACTGGAACAACAGAGATGAACAACCAAATAAAAGTACTTCCTCCTCTCTCTTCCTGCCTGCCTGCCTCTGTTCACCTTCATTCCTGCCTGCACCTTTCCTTTAAAAAAATAAGATGAAATATTTGAGATCTAGTACTCTGTGGCAGTTTATTACTTCTGGACTAGATAATTATTCCTAAGCTTCTTCATTCACCTGGGTACTCATTAAAAACCAGGTTAGCAGCTTCTGCTCCAGGAAATTCTGATTCAGTAGCTCTGGTGTTAAATCCAAACCTTTCTATGTTTATCTAGCACACTTTGCCTTTAGACAAAGGTGCGCTGAGCTCTAAATTATATATAAATTATATGCCTTGATC
The DNA here is from genome assembly GCA_004363575.1 of Solenodon paradoxus. NCBI lineage: Eukaryota > Metazoa > Chordata > Mammalia > Eulipotyphla > Solenodontidae > Solenodon > Solenodon paradoxus. The sequence continues at coordinate 632,837 of RJWH01000662.1, forward strand.
TTTCAGTTTTGTGTATTTTGATAAGCACACTAATTGGTCTGGGTAAGAGGATGAAGTTAGAAATGAGGATGATAGTCAAGACATGCTTGAAGGAGAGGGAAATGAGAGAGATGTTTACTCTTTGGAATAAACATCTTCCACACATAATTCACAAAGATGAGGTGCACATGTAGCTAATCAAGAGTCGGCACAATTCAGATCTGAAGTCAGCTCTGTTCCTTCTTAATTATTGCGTTTGCTATAACCAAACTCAAAAAAGTAAGGTAGTCTATCTGGTCCCCATAGGTCAGGTAACATGTAAGAAAGAAAATGTGTTGAAGAGAAACCAGTAAAAAGAGTGTGGCTGATTTTGTCAGAAGACTTTTAGATGGAATAATCCCACAGTCGGATTAACCTGATTTTCCATGAGCAGCTGGACAAAATGGGTGAAAAATGTGTTCATCACATGAAAGCAGAAGATTTACAGCATCCGGAGAGCTCAGTTATGATTTATGATGTTAATTACTTTTGTTTGCTTTTTTTGCTTTGGTTCATGTGTTTTTCTCTCGTTCACCCACCCTCAACTTTGTCATCGATGCCAAGCTGTCTCTTGTGATAGTCACAGTTTTCAAAAGAGCATAAATTACATTCCCTGCCCTCCCAACCTCTGCTGGATTGCCTTTTCAGCAAAACTAGGGTTGACTTAGTCTTCTCTTAACTGGTATATCTGGTTGCTGAGGCCTTCCTGAGGCTAGGAAGTAAAAAGATTCTTATATATTCTGACATGGCATTTATTTGGGGTTTGAATAAGCCCCTAAAGTCATGAGAAAACAAATCAGAATAATCCCCGGGGTGCATTTTGGTGTCTCTTCCTCAGTTGAGAGGTGGCTCACGGTCCCTCCACCTTCGTTTTCTATTGGGCTCACAGCGCCATCTCTTGGCCTTCAGCAAACACTGCTCTTACTCTAGAATAGAATGAAGAGATTGTAGGCACAAAGTAATTTATCTTGTGCTGCTCTGAGAGATATTGCCACCTGTAAACAATATCCCGAGAGCAAATCTATAAGTAAGCAATCCTCTGCGTTTGAGGTTGACTTTGGATCTTGACACCAGGCCACTGAGGCTCTTCGCCCGTGTACAACCTGAACGGGCCTGCCTTCAGTTAATGGCTGTCTTTGCATTCCATACATCGTGGAAAGTGAAGTGTTGCAAATTATCTCTTTAAAATAGTCATTTTAGTCCCTGAGGTCACAGGTGACTTGAGACACCTCTGGTCTTTTTTGGGGGGTGGGGGGTGAGTGGGGTATGGATGTGGTAAACTACAAACTGCGACAAAGGAGATACACAAAAATCGGTTTCTAGCAGGAAATTGCCGGTCTAGTCAAATTTTGCTGAAGCTCTTTCTTCTGAAACTTTGCAGAAGTCAACACAACAGGAACACAGGGAAGGGTAAAGTCATCACAGGGAAATATAGAAGAAAACGGGCAATGTTTCTCTCAAAAATCAATGACCATTTTTTAAAAGCATTTTTTGGTTGCTATTCCTTTTGACACTTCCTTAGGAGTGTGAATAACTGACGCTCTTTCAAAAAAGGAAAAATTAATACAAGAAAACTAGACGATCAAGAAACAGCTTAATTGCATAAAGAGTAAAAAGATAAAAATTTTAGTTGTTTGCAGGTCCAACAGCCGTCTGCTTTTTTTCCAAGTCAACCAATGATGCAAGTTGATGGGTAGATAAATGAGCACAATTCTTCTGATAAAGAGTGGCGACCCTCTCCAATCATCCACTGTTCCTAACAAGCGCGCGCGCACACACACACACACACACACACACACACATTCACACAGGCGCTCACTTTTAGACTCAGAAAGGGATGAAGATTAATCAGATGTGATACATGTAGGAAAACAGTTATCTTGTTTTTCTTGAGGTCTTCATCCTGCAGTATAAAGAACCCTGCTTTGGAACCAATATTCTTACCAACGTCATCTAAGTGCTTTTCTCCATCCACTAATAAAGATCAAGGGCCACACATAGGAACGAGCACAACAAAAAAAGATGTAATCTTTGGTCAAAGAGTGGGAACAGAGCCAGGCTCTAAAGACCTTGCCTGGTCAAACACCACATGGCAATATCATGAAAAGTATGGAAATTTGGGGACCTGTTCATCTGTATTACATTCATTTGCTGGTGCTGCTATAACAAAATTCAAACTGGGTAGTTTCAACAGCAAAAATTAATTTTCTCCTGGTTACAGAAGGCAGATGTCTAAGACTTGAAGCATCAGGAGGTCACGTTTCTTCTAAAGCTTTGTTCCTTGGTCTGCAGGTGGCCACCTTCATACCCTGTCTTCCTGTGGCTGTTTCTCTGTGCACCTGAGGCTGTGTGGTAATCTCCTCTGAGAACACCAGTCGGATTGGATTAAGGACCACCCAAATGCCCTCATGTTATGCTAACTACCCTTTAAAGGCCCTTTTTCCAAATACCATTCTGAGGTACCAGGAATTAGGGCTTCATATATGAAATGTCATGTGGAGCTCAATTCAGTCCATGACTTTCATTAATAAGTTTTATTGAAAAGCCATTGTTTTACTGATTAAAAATACATCCTAGTTTAATCTAGTAGACTAATCATCTCAATCCACAAGAGAAAAACAATATTTATACTAAATGAAATATTCTAGGTAAGTTGATTTTTTTTTCTAGCTATTTTAGTTAGGGATTTTATCCAAAGCAAATTTATGTTAGAAATCAAACAAGGGGTGCCCCCTGGTGGCTCAGGTGTTTAGCCAGTGACTGGGGCATAGACCTTGCTTCCAGATTTTTGAAAACCAAAATTAAATAAGCAAATAAAAAAGTGCTTCTTCTCCCACCCACCCCCTTCTTTCTTTCCTTCCAAAATAAAAAAGTCAAATGTGACTCTCCACAACAATTTGAAAGTTTGATTTGCTTTTTGTTATTATCCCTCTGTTTTTCCATTTCCATCCATCCACTTAATTATTTAGGAAAAAAAAAAATTCTGTCATACCCGGTGTTTTAGAGAATGAGTCTGCAATCTCTGATGAGACATAATCCACTTACATCCCTATGACTTGGGTCCTTGTCAAGGGGTGGCAGGGGGTGGGTGGTGTGGGGTGGGGGGCACAGGGTACTAAGATGAACAGCTAAATATAAATAATAAATGCTTCTTCCTCCTCTTTTCTTTCCTGCCTGCCCACCTGCTTGCCTTTATTCCTGTCAACACCTTTCTTTAAAAACAAAACAAAACCCACCAGCTCTATCAAACACTTACTGGATGCTGTATTTAAAATACAAGGAGAGAAGGCCCGGACTCCACCAACCAGGCACCGAAGATAAAATGGGGGCTGTTCTTTACAGTAACAATGATCCATGTCCTGAGTGGGGGTGCCTCTGAAGCTCAGCGTGGGATTCAGGGTGACCGGGAAGGCTTTCCTGATTAGGTGGGGAAGGAAGAAGTTTGGGCCAGAACAAGGAAAAACAGGAGGGCAGACCTGTGCCCAGGGATCTTCAACTCTCACGTGTGTCCTCAGGGCCACTTGAAAGGTCACACATAGGACACTTTTTGCACCAGCGCCTTTGCTCCCGAGTGAGCAGTTGGAAGCACAGCTCTGGCCACACTAGGTGTCTGGCAAGGTCAGAGCTGAGATGCACGCGCCGCCTCTCTTCCCCTCCAGTAGATTAGGTTTGTCATTATGTCTGGATGGCACTTTCTGAATGGCTGCTGTGAATTTAAGGAGCTACGATATCATACGATTTGAAAGGGACCCAGGAACCCCCTGGGGGAGAATTTGAACCCTGTTCATTATGAACTGTGCTAAAGGCTGAGACCCAGGGACAGGCCTAGGGGGAGAGCCAGGGAGTCCCTGAGACTTACAAAGAGGAAAAGAAGGAAAAGAGCCCTGCTCAGCTGGGGGTGGGGTGGGCTGGGGCCCCCTCATCAAACTCAGGGAGGGGCAGTTAAGTCTCTGAAGGCAGAGATGTAGACTTCTGAGAACGCGGGCCTGAGCCTGCCGCCCTGCACGCCCAGCCGGAGCGCCTGCCAGCTCTCAGGCGGGGACTGAGATCCGAAGGGAAGATGTGGAAGATGCGCTCTCAGGAGCTTCTGGGAAAGAGTGGAACAATCAGGACTGGACACAGGCCAGAAAAGAGTGGTCAGCAGGGCAGAAAGAGGCCCAAGACTGAGAGCTGGCCAAACCAGGCTTACAGAGATGCCAGCCACTGAGGTCACTTAGGGGAGACACCTCATTCCTTCTGGCTCCTGAAGAGACACAAGAAGCGAGAAGGGGATGCTGTCTGGACCGTCCTCTCTGTGGGTTGTTTTCTCAGTGAACTTGGGGACGAAAGCTGACAGGACCCACCAGTTGGTAAGGATGGAGCACTGGGGGACAAAATCTCCTCGTGGCAATAAACTCCTGGAAAAGCCAGGACAACCAATGGGGGATTCCAAAATATGACCATTTCTCCAAAGATGACCAAGTTTTCAGAACATTCTATGAACCCTGGGCCAGCTGCTCACATTATATCCAACAATGTGTGACTGAGTTATGTTCTGCGGTAGAAATACCTTCCTTTTTTTTTTTTTTTTTCAGATGGAAACAATGTTGTTTCAAAAGTATCGACCTTTGTGTTGCGATTTCAGTAGCTGCTGGATAAGGGGAAAATCAGTGGACTAATTCCAGCAACTTGAGGTTAAGTGGGTGGAGCTTTTGACGTGAGGGGTGGGGAAGGAGGGGGGAGAAGAAAGATGAGGCAGAGTGAGCCCTCAGGTCCCCTCTCCTCAAGGTGACCTTAGGAGCTCTCCTCTGGTCTCTGCCTGTCCTCTCTGTCCCCAGTGTGTCAGCCAGGGCCCCTGCTAACACTGAGTTTACCTCCGATTTTCTTCCCTCCACCTGCCCTGTGCTGTTTACCAGAGTATCAGAGCTAAAATGTTAATGTATGCAAATAGCCACATATTTGCATGTTTACGGTGCTTCACCCAAAGCTTGGTCCCTGCAGAGGCTTCCCAAGCATTTCCTGACTTGAGAGTTACTTGTTCCTTCTCACCTTGCTAGGGCAGAAGCCTGTCACATTTCACCTAGGACACTGTCTTCCACTTGGGTCTGAAACCACAACTTCAGCTGTAGTGCCATGGACACGGGTCTAGAGCCAGGCCCACCGGAGTTCAAGTGCAGACTTGTCCTCAACATGGGACAAAGCCCTTACTCAGAGCATCCCTTTCCAGGTCTGCAAAGGAAAGCAGTGATGGTCCTAGGAGGCTCTGGTGGGGATTGTAAGTGACAAAGCAGGTGCAAAGCTGTGACAGACCCTTGTGTATCTGTCCAAGCACCGCCCCCTCCCCTCCCCCCGCCCCACCCCCCTGCCCCCGCAGCTCTTTCTACTTCCCCGACCCCCAGCAGAT